>JAMLFY010000006.1:25255033-25595033 GCA_030441495.1 Dalbergia oliveri | reverse complement strand
AAAATGTATTTTGTGTACTTATATTAAAAAATATATATCTACCCTACTAAAAGAAGTATCTACAAGTTATGTTTGAAGAACATAATTCCTTTTTTTTTTTTGGATAGAATGAAGAAAAAAAATCCTAAATTAATGAAATGAAAAATGTATTAGATTAAGGATATTTATGAATTTAATGAGCTATCCATATTCAAAAAGAGAATATGAAATTCCAATTCACTAAAAAAAGGCAAATCAATCTTACGAAAATTAAAAAATCATAAATCTAATTTATGTTAAATAGAAATTATGATATATAGTGCAAGAAAAGCTTTAAGCACTAGATTCTAAATCAACCCAATTATAAAAGAAAGTCAACCAAAAATACAATTGAGAAATAAAGAATCAATAAAATGTTGGTTCATACAGAAGAAATTTGGGTGCTTTAAGCTTGCATGTAGTCTTATATTTAATTTTAAAATTCACGTGTACAAAAAGAATTGAAGATCACTTTGTTTGACGTTTGAAAATATTAATAGACTCCCTCACTTGTTGAGTGCGATAATGCTCTAGAGAAAAAAAACAAAAAAGAATCCTCACCATTTGTGAGCGAAGACTATATGCATGCATGGGAAGTCATGATATACTTGAATGCAATTAATACATATCTATATATCCATATATATAATTGTCATGGCGTAACCAAGGTTGTGATCGGCGCATAGAGAACACGTCCTTTATTTAAGCAGAACACAGGTAAGTGAAAAATTGGGCAGAGGCCTTCCCTAAAAGTGGACATTTCCAAAGATAGACTAGCCCTGATGAACATACATAAATACCAACTGCACACAACATCCCTTATCCATTCTAAGTGCATAGCATAAATTCATAGCAAAATGAACCATAAATAAACTCTTCAAAATGGGTACTTGTCTTAGAACAAAAAAATTTAAATCACATAAATACAATTGAGTATAACAAGTTCACACAAACACACTTAACACAGCCTGAAACTACAAAGAGTCTTTTACCTATTCATTATGCAGCAACCAAGTGTATATTCAAGCACAAAAGCTTTAAATAGTAGGGGTATTAGTAACAGGAGAAAAGAGAAAAAAAAAAACAGTAGCGAGAGTTTTTGTGGGAGCTTCTTTTCACAAAACCCAGTGAGTAGCCATGTATCATAATTTGTAGAATATAAAATTAGTCAACCAATTATATATAATCATGAAATTTGTACAATTAGCATGCAATAAACATGATTATGAACCCCATCTACTTACACTTAGCCTGAGTGAGAAATTCTAACAATCTACAAGAGCATAAAACCAAGCCATTTACCAACCTCAACAACCTAATACCACAAACATGACAATAATATATTTTATGATTAATACTACTCATGGATTAACAATACGTCAGCGTAGCTAACTAAGACACCAAAAACCCTAATTTCGAAATCTTAACCCTCCAAACACACCAAAAATATCTACTTCAAGCCCCAAAACAATATTTAAAAGGGACGAAGAGGAGGAAAGCACTACCTAGTACTGTTGGTAAGATTGAGCCCATGGGTGTCCTCCTTAACATGCCTTGAACCCTAAAGATCACAAATGAGAAGATGACAATGAAGTTGGAGGGATGGGATGATGTTTTGGAGTGAGGATTGAGATAATTTGGGTGAGATAATGTTAGGGAGGTTAAGATTGTTAAATTTTGGAGTAAATATTAATAAATTTTAGAGAGAGAGGATGATTGAATTTTGAGTAGAACGGAGAGAAAGTTTGATGCAATTTGAGTTTTTGGGCCCCCATCTATTATTACTTAACCTCACATGACTCATGCTATGGCACATTTTCTATTTTCGTGCTCCTTGACTCGCACTATTGCACAATCAAAATGTTGTAATGCATACAAAATATTGTTGTGGTGCGTTGCTCACCATTTTTGTAGAACACCTAAGGAGCATTGTAGCACATCTGCCCAAAACATCTAAAAACATAGATGTTGTTCTGGACCATACCTGCAAATCTGATGAGTCTTTCTGGAGACCATACCTCCAAATGATGTTGTTCTTCAGAAATTTCACAACCACTTTCGGGTTACATTAGCATATGATGCAGCTTCTACCCATTTTGTGAAGTAATCAATAGCTACCAGAATAAATCGATGCCCATTGGAGGCTTTAGGGCTAATCGGCCCTATGACATCCATGCCCCACATTGCAAAAGGCCAAGGTGATGTCAAGTGTGCAATGGCAGAGGAGGGGAATGGATTCGATCAGCATAGATTTGACATTTGTGGCATTTTTTGACAAACTCTATGCAGTCTTTTTCCATTGTAAGCCAAAAATATCCTTGCCTAGAATTTGCCGGACAATGTGTGCCCATTAGCGTGAGTTCCACAGATACCTTCATGGACTTCCTGATATGATGGAACTAGCTTCTATAGCATCGACACATCTCAATAAGACTCCATCATGATTCCTCTTATACAAAACCTCCCAGAGGAAAAATGACATGGATAGCCGTCTGAGTGTCTTTCTGTCATTCTCATTTGCTGATGTTGGATATTCTCTCTCCTTGATGAATCTCTTGATATCATAGAACCAAGGTCGGGTAGACTCTTCTTCAATGTTAGAAGTATGCTGGCTCTCTTCTAACAATTACTTGCAAAGGTCTTACTTCCACTTCTAGATCAAGGTTGGTCATCACAGCCAAGGTGGCTAAAGCATCTGCAAACTGATTCTGATCAGGGGCAAGTAATGGAAACTGACATCCTTGAATTCATCTTTTAAGCTCATAAGATGTTCATAGTATGACAATAACCTATGCTCTTTGACTCGCCATTCTCCATTGACCTGAAAAATGATTAGGGATAAGTCCAGTAAACCTCTAACTCTTGCACCCCAAGGGATATTGCCCCTTCAGCCCGTTATACATGCTTCATATTCGGCCATGTTGTTGGTACAATCAAATGCCAATTTCACAGGCAATTGGAAACTGCTTTCCATCAGGGATATTAAGACCCTCCAACCCCATTCCCTCTTATGTTGACTGCCCGTCAAATACATTTCCACACTAAGCCCTCTTCTTCCTCATTTTCACTGTCCTCTTCTACTTGCTAGGACGTCTTCATCAGGGAACTTGTGCTCCATTGACTGATATTCTTCAAGCGGGTTCTCGGCTAGGTGATCAGCTATCACGCTTCCTTTTATAGATTTTCTTGTCACATACTTGATGTCGAATTCTGCTAGAGCCACTTGCCATTTGGACATTCTCAGGGAAATGTGTGGGCTTTCAAAGATGCATTTCATGGGGTCTCTCGAGATATGAGCAAGGTTGTATAGTAGAGCATGTACTGCGCAACCTCCTTGTTGTCCACACCGTGCACAACAAGTCTTCTCAATAGCCAAATACCTAGACTCACAGTCATTGAATTTCTTGCTCAAGTAGTAAATGGCTTGTTCCTTTGACGGACTCGTCATGTTGACCCAGTCCTCCCCATAGACCCATGCAACACGTGAGATATAGTATGAGCGGTTGCCCTGGAGTTGGCGGAACCAAGAGAGGTGGATTTGTCAAGTAGTTCTTGATTTTGTCGAAGGCTTCCTGACATCTATCATCCCATCTACCCGGATTGTCTTTCCTCAATAGTTTGAATATCGGCTCGCAGGTACTGGTCAAATTGGAGATGAATCTTGCTATGTAATTCAACGACCCAAGAAACCTCGAACCTCTTTCTCTGTCTTGGGTGCTGACATGTTTTGGATGGCTTTGATTTTGTTGGGTCTACCTCAATGCCCTTCTTGCTAATGATGAACCCTAACAACTTTCCCGTGGATGCTCAGAAAGTGCACTTTGCTGGATTCAACCGAAGCTTGTAAATCCTTAGCCTCTCAACAGTTTCTGAGCATGCAACATGACTCTCTCCATCTTGTGATTTTGCCACCATATCATCAACGTACACCTCTAACTCCTTGTGGATCATGTCATGAAAAAGAGTCACCATCGCTCTTTGGTATGTCGCTCCTATTTTAGACCGAACGACATCACTCTATAGCAAAACACCCCTGGGTACGAATGATGTTTTTTCTTTGTCCTCTTCTCCATCAAGATTTGATTGTAGCCTGAATAACCATCCATGAAAGAGAATCTCTGGCTTCTAGCTGTGTTATCAACTAGAACATCTATATGAGGCGAGGAAAATTATCCTTTGGGCTTGCTTTGTTCAGATCTCGATAGTCCACACACATTCTGACCTTTCCATCCTTTTTTGGTACGGGTACTATGTTAGCTATCCATTTCGGGTAGAGGGAACCTCCAAGAAGCCCGCATCAAGTTGCTTTTTGACTTCGTCCTTGATTTTTAGCGACATTTCTGGACTCATTCTTCGTAACTTCTGTCGCTTAGGTTCCATTCCCTCAATTAATGGGATTTTGTGAGCCACTATCTCGGGTCTAAACCAGGCATATCTTTATAAGACCAGGCAAAAATATCTAAGAATTCACGAGAGCGCAACCATCTCTTCCTTTTCTGGGTTGTCGACTATTTTCACTTCTTTCTTATCCTCATCAGTTCCCAATTAACTGTTTCGATGACCTCTTCGTGTGGATTTATCCCTTTTCCATTGAGTTTAGGATTTTGGCAAATTGTTGGCACAACAGGATCTTCATCGGATTCATTTTCATCCAAGTCTGTTGTAACGCAATAATCAGCTAATGGGTTTTTACAATCATTTGCACAAGTTCTGAAGAAGATGAGTTCCTGGAATTGAGACAAGGTTGGAAATAAATAAAAGAGAAGAAAATCACAAAAGAATGGAAAAGAGAAACCATGCATAATCATTTCATTATTCAATTAAAATTGAAATACAACAAAGATGACCAAAGTGTCCATTACTCAAGTACAACAAATCATCTAAGGGCAGAATCCCAATTGTTCAATGGCTCAAGGCTAGGGTAGATTCACAGAGGCGCTTCCTAGTTCCTCCAGAGAGTTCTAACGCTTCATCTGCTTCTATCACCATCACTGCTAGGTCAGGAAATGTATCCCTAATATGTGGGATCTTTTTCTTGGAGGGCTCAAAAGACTTTGATCACTTATGGCTTCATACCCAAGGCCAAGTTTTCCAGGATTGTTAGAAGCGAGATTGGATCCTGATTCCTTGCAGCTGACTCCCTAACCCTTTCCTTCTTCAAATCCGTTCTTGCGCATTATCCGAGCGGCCACTTGATGCACACCCTCTTTTGATTCCATGGGTTCAACTATCTCTAGGTTTTGGAATGACACCTCAAGTGTCTTCAGCACAATCAATGTATGGCATTGTCATTGGCTTAGTCACCAGCAATTCTTCTTCTCCTTTGACAGTAACAAGTTTCCCCATCAATAAACTTTACCCTCTGATGCAGTGTTGAAGGAACAACACCAGCCTCATGAATCCAAGGTCTTCCTAGCAGCATCGTATACCCTGGCTCAATATCCATCACCTGGAATCTGGTCACAAAGGTAGTTGGCCCAATTTCCAGTGGGAGGTCAATGGCACCCATGATTTCCCTCATTGACCCATCAAACGCCTTCACAATTGTCCCATTTGGTTCAATCACAGAGGAATTAATCGGAGCTGTTGCAGTGTAGAATAAGGAAGCACATTGAAGGCTGATCCCCATCAATCAATACTTTTGCAACATTACATCCCTGACACTTGAGGGTAATGTGGAGCGCCTTCGGACGCCCTGGATGAGGGAAAACCTCATTTTTAGTGAAGGTGATGGCATTAGCCGTTCTGATTGCATTCACAATCCCTTCAACCCTCTCAGGGGTTATATCCTTGGAAACAAATGCTTGATCCAACACCCTTTTGATTGCATGACGATGAGCCTCCGAAGATAAGATCAGAGAGTAAGCGAGATCTTTGCTTGTGTTTTCTTCAACTGCTCCACATCATACTCGCTTTGTTTCATTATTTTCAGGAACTTTTCTTCTTCTTCGTCCTGGCTCTTTTCTTTATTCTCTTTCATAGACACAACTTGGGGATTCTTTATTAATTTCTGGAGCATAACACCTACCGCTTCGAGTAATTCCTCCTACTTCTGTAACATTTGTAATAGACCTAATGCAGAGGGTTCTGAACAAGCTTCATTGTCAGGTCTTCTAATTGCTTCCAACTTATTTGTCTTTGCAATAGTGACAAGACAAGAAGGCAAATTAGAAACCTTGAAGACGGGTACGCCTCCAACTAGGGGTGTTGCTCCTGGCATTGTAGAATGAGATTTTACGACGGTTTCATATCTCCATGGAACTCATGATCACTTTCATAGGGAAATGGCTTAGGCACCTTGAAAACAAGTGTTGGCTCATGATTGTAGACTTTATAAACGGGGGATCATGGTGGATCATGTTGATGCTTTGTCTATCCCCTTTAGTATCTCAAGCACCCCTAGCTTGATCATCCTTTCAATGTAGAGTTTCAACTCTGGACATTCCTCTATGTGGTGTTTCATTTCGGAACACTCACAGATAGATCATCTTCCTTTCCTTTCACCGATCCTTTTGCCTTTCTCTCCTTCAACTTCTATCTCATAACCTGCCTTCCTTAGTGTTTCCAAGATCTCCTTCATTGAGAGCTTGACATTCTCTACTCCTTGACCTACATGCTTCTCATAGCAGATAGAATTCACCTGTCCTCCACTGTGATTGGGGAACGGGTTATTCCTTATGTGAGGTCTTGATTCTTCTTCTAGCTTGATGGCACCGCGATCAATTAAACGCCATCCTGCACTTTGAACCCATAGCAATCTTCGATTGAATGCCCGGGGAGTTGGAATGATAATCACAAGTCTGATTTGGGTTGTACCAGAGGATATGGTGGCATGAAAGTCTTTCCAGGACGGGGGCCTAACAAGTTGTCCCTACACAAATTCTTAAACGGCTCATGGCTCATATGGAAATCAGGTAAGGGTCTCTCTCCATTGGGCCTGTTGTTGGTATTGAATGGTGGATGGGTTGTAAAGAGATGATTCGTTTGGTAGGCTTGGGGTTGTGTTTGGTGAGGTCTAGGTGTCGTTGGTCGTGGATAGAGACATGGTTGATTTGGTGTGGTTGAGGTGTGTATGGTGAAACTCTTGGAGATGGATATTGTTGGTGTGGATAAGATGAGTATTGTGTGTGTGGGTAGGTTGGATATTGGTTTGGTCGGGGAGTGGGTGTTGAGGGTGGATGTAGTTAACGTGTTCTCCTTCTTCTTAAAATGGGGACTCTTCTTGTGTTGGGACTCACTTGTTTCTCCTGTTACTTGCTCTAGTTTCCCTTCTTGGATATTAGTTTCAATCCTTTCTCCGATTTCAACCAAATCCACAAACTCTTTGACATGAGTCCCCAACATATTCTTGAAAAAGGGACCTTCCAGTGTACGAATAAAGTAAGAGCACATTTCTTGCTCTAACATTGGTGGGACTACCCTTCCAGCTATAGCCCTCCATCTCTAGCATATTCCTTGAAAGACTCATTCTTTCTTCTTCATTCCTTTCAACTGGTCTCTAGTAGGTGCGGCATTCAGGTTAAACTTGTATTGGTTTGTGAAAGCCTGAGCTAAGTCCTCCCAACACCTGATTCTGAGTTCGATCTATCTGCATATACCATTCCCATGTAGCCCCGTCCAAGCTCTCAGGGAAAAAGTTTATTAGGAAATTCTCATCTTTTGACCACATTCCCATCTTCGTGCAATACATTCGTAGATGCATAATAGGATTAGTGCTACCATCGAATTTGATGAGCTCAGGCATCTTGAAGTCCTTGGGAATGACTACACTAGGAGCCAAACACAGATCATTAATGCCCATTGGACCGAACAGGTTAGGTCCACGTATCATTGAAGCTGTTCCTGCATGCTTTCTTGTAGTTCCTGTTTGAGCTTCAATCGCTCTACCTCCAGATTATTATGTGCATTTGCATTATGGTCATTCTCATCTGAGTCATATCCAGGCCCTCCATTATTAGAATTGTTGCCTTCACCTTCCTTATTTTCCTTGGACTTAACCAGATGTGCAACGCTTCTTTGACCGCTTCCACTTGTTCATTCATTGCAGCTTTCAGTTCATCAATTTCCTTCCCAAAATCTCTTTCTCCTGCCATTTTTTCTTGGAGTCTTTCTGATATAGCCAAAACTTTCTCTTTCTCAATTCTGGATCATAGTTCGTACGGCTCTCTAGCCCGCACTAGTATTAGACAAAGCTTTCTTTGAAGGAGCAATGTTTGACAACCTTTGATCACAAAAACAAAAAGGTAAGTAAAAAAAAAAATTCCTTTGATGGCGAAGAATAGCATCTGTATTCAGCTTGATTCATATCCAATTCAAAGGACGTTTGTCCATAAGATAGGATATGTGATGGATGGAAGTATAGGGGAATATTATTCCACAATATACTTTGTTAGTAGCACACTAGCAATGTAAAACTTGGTATTCTTTCTTACATTCTACAGAAGGAAAAATTTTCCTATAAGGCGGAAATGTAATTGACAATATATCTAAGGGAGACTTTGCTCCACGATGGATATAGTCTTGCGCATCATTCAAAGAGAAAGAAAAATCGAAAGATGAATTTGTTTCATTTATTCAAAAGTGCAATTACATCATAGTTGAGTCAAGAATAGTCATTCTCTTTCTTTTACAACCTCTAGCAATGCCCCTACTCATGTTCATGAAATCATTCAGTTCACTAGGCAAATGAAGCTTGAGATTCTTTTGAACCTTTTTCCTGCCCTTTCAAAATGATAGATGAACTTCGAAATATGATGGTCCAATTTCTCAGTTAATCTTGCATGTCTTTCTTTCCATTCCTCAGCCTTCATTGCCCAATCACCAGCTTGTTTCTTCCAAAATCTACCTGCATCTTCCGTAAGAGAAGTTGGTTTTGACATTTCATGAAACGGACCCATTCTTGATCGCATTCCTCCTTAGCCTGGGCTAAAGATTTATTTAGCTTCTCTATTTTTAGCTCTAACTCTTCTTTTTGCTTTTGCATTTCAACTTCCAACTCTTCTTTCATTTGTTCTTGTTGGTCAATCTTCATTTTTAATTCTTCATTTGCTTCATTTTGTTGTTTGATGTGCTTCACAAGTCCATTTTTCTCTTTAGTCATCGTGCGGACCTCATTTTCAAGGTTCTGAACCCTCTGTATTTCCTTTTCTTGCCCTGAGATATCAGCAAGCTCATCCTTTAGTTGCTCTATCAGCTTTTCTTTCTTTTCACATTGACTTCGAGCAATGACGCTTCCAGTTCTGCGCTGTTCTTGATGTTCTAGGAGCTTCATTTGTGCCTTCAGGACTTCCATTTGTTCAGCCAACTGTAGATCATTCCTCTTTTCATGAGGAGAGCTAGGGACACTTGAGGTATTTTTCTTGCTTCCCTCCACGTGATATACTCACGGGTCCTGATCACGAGTGGTTTTCCTAACTCATCCCTCCCTGCCATGTGAACATCTCTCCATGCTTCTTTGATTTCTCGTGATAACCTCTTAGTGTGCTCACCTTCTTTATACCAGAAATAGAGTCCTCCAAGTTGCTCTTCCGTGGTTTCTTTTGTGTCCAACAAAGTTGTCTGAGTGCTATTGTTGGTATAGGATATGCAACCTCTTGGACCCATCAATGGTATATTATGATATTTTCCACAGCTAAGAATAATGTCACCTCTTTCATGTTCATACCATGGACAAACCCACTTGAATGATCGTTCCTTTATGGTGTCAAATTCAGCCCTCCATTCATGGTCTTCTTTCGGCTTTGTTGGGATACGATGAAAGCTTCTTAATGGATCTGAAACATTTGATGTGATTCCTTGCATACATGTGTGTGATGATCCACACGTATAAGAGGTGCAGGCTACATCGAAGCTTCCCTTTTGTTTCTATTCAGAAATTTAAAGTCATAAATGTTTCAGCTAACACGGCAGGGAACTGGATTCCTTTGCTTATTTTCCAGCAAAGAAAACATCCATGGCTTGGTCAATTATGTCTGGAGAGACGGGAACAATAGCCCATAAATAGCAAATGCCAGTATTCTGCAAAAATAGTCCATTCTTTTATGCCCAACTCCTTCAAACGTTCTTCTATGAATGCTTTAGTCACCCCTTTGAATCTGCATGTCCTGTTAACTTCACCTTAGCCACTTGGTACCCTAGTAATTCCCCAAATTGCTCTATTATCTTTGCATTGAAGTATGTTGTTCCAGATGAAAATAAATAGAAGTATTTTTCACTGGAGTTTTAACATGCATGCATATTCTTCAATAGTAGGAGTGATGTCAATGTTTGGCAATTCAAAACATCTCAAAGCTGGGTTCCAATATTGAGCCAAAATTCTAAGAGCGGAAGCTTCCACTGATATGAGCAATAGATCAGAATGGACCCATATTTATTCAAGAAGGCTCTTCGTTTTCATTAGGTAACAACTGACCAACGATGCAATCTCTCAGAGAACTAGTATTTGCCATCACATTGAAATGCTTCTTCAAGTTAGATACATTGCTAGTTTGTTGTGCTCTTTCCATTGTTTCCTGTCTAATACGATGTTATTCTTCGCACTAGTGGACCTTTTAAAAAAGAAGAAAAAAAGTAAATAAATTAGATGCATGTCATAAATAAAATAAATATGTATGCTACATAAAAAAAATGCATGTGATATGACAATTAAAATATGGTTTTTTTTTTATGCTTAAAAATAAACATGCTTGGTGAAAAAATGTGGATGTTATGTATGATGGAGATATGAATTGCTTATGCAAAACAACACAAAAAACTAATCATGAATGTTATAATGCTTATAATAAATATTACATGATACTAATGATGCATGATGCATGATAAAATAAGAAGAAGTACGCTCCCATGTGTCCTAATGAGGTGGAACCTAATGTTTCCTGGTTCTAGGTCAAACCCTATTTAAGGTGGCCAATTAAAGTTATTCTAGTAGTGCACAGCTTTTGGATGGATCTAGACCCCTAAAAGTTATGGTCCCAAGTTGCCTTTATCAATAAGATAAAGATCTAGTTCCATGAGTTAAAGGGACACATGAAAGTCACAATACGGCAACTCATAGTTCTAGTAACAACCAGCGGATGGTCAAGACTTCGGGAAGCATAAGCCTCACAATAACAACGTCAAAACCCCTTCTTGCCCTATGGTTTTCCAAGGCTCGGGTATAGAGCCCAAATAGTGTGTGACAGTGATAGTGAAAGTGTGTGTAGGGAACATACAAACCTTTCAAATCCTATATACACAATCCTGCAAAACAAAGCAAAACAGCATATATATACAACGTCTTCTATCCTAAGGTTTGAGTAACAGATAAATAAGATAAAGCAAAAAATATCATATATACAAAAGTCATCTATCCTAAGGTTTGCAATTATATCCAAATAAATGAGAGAAAATAAAAAGATAAAATAATCAATTATACAAATAAATAAAAATAAGATAAACAATTATATACAAATACTTAAGAAAGGAATAAAAAAAACAATTATACAAATAAATAAGGAAATAAAAAGATAAAATAAATAATTATATACAACTAAATAAAAAAAAACAAGTGTGATGTAAAGGAAAAATAAATATTATAAAGTTATAAATTATTTGCATAATTTACTCTAGTAGGCTTGACTCTCTTTGGTGTCCCAGTGGAGTCGCCAAACTGCCAAACGTACCTGAGGGCGCAAATGAGGATGACGACGATTTTAAAAATAAATATAAAATAGGAGTCGCCACCAATTTTAATTCTGGAAAAATTGGAAAACCTTTTTAATTTGTAAACTGGTCTTTTTAAAGGAGATTTGAGGTTTAGAGTTTGATTATGATTAGGGAAGGGTGGAAACTTAATCCCAGCACCCTAATACATCCGTATAAATTGGTTACCCTAGAGCTCATTATGCAAATTTATTATAACTTTAATAATATTTAGTTTTTTCCAAAATAATTATAATTATGTACAGAAAATAAAATAAAATAAAATAAAATTAAAGAAAGGAATAAAAATTAAATGAGAACATAATTTAATGAAAAATTAATTTTGGCTTGATAGTTGTTTGCTATCACGTACCCTGGTGCAATGAGAACTCAAAGCCACGTCGTTCTGTAGAAAATGATTCTGTGTGATGGATTTTAATTATTATAAGAAAAGAAAATAAAAGATGTGTTGATTGATTTTAATTTTTGAAAATAAATTTTGAATATCAAGCCGCAATGAAATATTGTTAAAATATAGAATTAATAAGCCATCACGACTAACTTAATTTTCTAGTTGCAAACACTTTTTTTTACAAAATACAATTTTCTTTTTTTTTTCCTTTTTATAAAGCCAAAACATTCTACATATATACCCAAAAAAAAAAAGTATTATTCAGACCTGGCCTTTTTTAAGCAAATATTCTTAAAAAAAAAAGGCTTTCAATGCAAGCAAGCTACGAACTACCAAACTCTCTCATTAACAACAAGCAGAATGACAAAACCAACAAAAGCAACTAAAAGAAAATAATAATAATAATAATAATAAATAAACAAAAGGACAAGTAATTCTTGTGACTTAGCTTGAGTATAGCCTTAACTAACACAAACAAAATTACAAAACAAACAAAAGCAACCAAAAGAAAAAGTAATAATAATAAATAAATAAAACATTGAAAAAAGAAAGGAAAATTCCGTAACTTAAAAGAGGAATTTAGTTTTATCATGATCTTAACTTTTCAAACAAAATAGAGAAAAAAAAAAGTTTGGGGACATAGAGGTGGTGGGAATTATTTTCTCAAGGCTGGAACAAGAGCGTTGCACACAGCCACACAAAAACACTCATCCACACATTCACGCTCACACACAAACACAGCCACACAAACACACTCACACACCAACATAGAGAGAGGAAAAAATGAGAGTGAAAGATAGAGAGCGAGGAAGAGAAAGGAAAAGAGAGCAACTAAAATCGCGGCCAAGGGACACCGTGAGCGCACGACCATGGCGCATCCCGGCCGAGATCCATGTGCGGAGCCGCGAAGGGGTGCGCTGCGATGATGGCTTGGGAGATTTCAAGGGTAGACTTGCGGGATGCATGCAGCGAGGAAAATAAAACCAGGGCAAGGCTGTGTGGGAGTTGGGGTGAGGATCCGCGGAGGCGTATGGAACTTGAGGTGTGGTGGCCGCAGTGGAAGGAACCCGCAATGGTGCTTAGCGGTGATTAGCGCGCGCGAGGACCACCATGACGTCGACAGATCCACGTGATTACGATACAAAAAGGCAGGCGGCTTCAAGCATGGCTGGAGTTCCACCGCTTTGTGGCGCAAATGGAGGTTTATTTTTGTTGTTTGATTTTGGTTAGTTGGCTATGGTTATGTGTTATGATTTATGATGGGGTTGATTTGAATGGAGAGGGTGTGGGTATTAGATTTTATTTCTGGTGAGTGATGATGTTGATGACTATTGTAGAAAATATAATTGCTATAAAAAAAAAATGAAGATGAACATGATGATGATGATACTATTAGTAGCATAAGATGCATGCAGATCATGCTGGAATGTGCTCCTGAAACTCTAACCTTACCTAGTTAATCTCCTCTTACTTTTTTTTAAAAAAAAATCCCCTCCAATGGTGATCAGAGTCCCCATTTATACAACTGGGCAATGAAATTTTTCTTTTCTCTTGGGATTAATTGCTGATTTCATGGGATTTTTTCTCTGATACTTTGATTCTCCAATCTTTTCATGCATTCTCGTGCTGGAATTCCTGTTTGGTGCCTACTATTTTTGACTCTGTGCATGTTTTCTACAACTTTTGTTAGGCGCTTGCTTGTCTTCTGAATTGCACGCGCCTCCAGGCATCAATACTTTTTGTCCTTTTTTATTTAAAGAAATAATAAAGAAACAAGTGAAATAAACCCAGGGCAACGGTTATTTTTTTTTAAAAAATAATAATAATAATAATAATAACACGAAAATGGGCCAAAGCTTTTTCTTTATTTTGCAACAAAAGACAGAACTTGTTTTTTTTGTACAAATCAAACAACTAAAATGAAATGGGCTAAGGATATTTTTTTTTAAAATAAAATGGATTGAGAATTTTTGTTTTTTTCATTTATTATTTTTTTGGCATAACAATTTATATATCATAAATAGTCCTTCCTCATAATTGAAATCTAAGCTTAGTTGTGATGTAAGATATACTGAGTTGCTCATTTACAAAGAATCATGAATGCTATATCATTGTCATGACCCAACTTGGGAACGTGACCGTCACATGAGAAATCTCATCCCCATGTAAGCCTTCTGGATTGTATCTCTAAATGCATATAATATATACTTTTTATTCTAAATCATGGTTTCATCTAAATCTCTATTTAAACTTTATATCTAAAATTATATAACTGGAATACTTGGTATATGAAGCTCTGATAACATATTAGTCATATCTGCAAATCGATTTAACTTACAGAATCATATAATTTCATCTCTAGCTACACGTATCTTTAATCAATCTCTATAATTTCAATTCATACTTATAAACCGAAAACATATACATAGTTGTTCAAATACTGAAATTAAATACATAATCTAAAATCTATGCATGGTGCACCCGCACATCTACTGGAGCACTCTACTCTAACAAGACTAACTAAGCTTTACTCCAAAGTAAGACTCACCATGAGAACAATTGCGTCTAACTTGGAGGTTGAACAACATCTGGACCTGAATTATGAGGAGGAAGGAAGAGGGTGAGTCAATGGACTTAGTGAGTGAGCTCACCCATCACCCACATGGGACAACCAAGGATAATATACATATAGTGCAATATACATGCAAGTCATAAATCATCTGATATTCATATGCATAATTATATAGAAAAGATATCTCTATATTTATAAATTCATTGAAAAACATCTCTAGATTTTTGCTCCAACGAGAAATCATTTTCATAGACATAATGGTTCTTAAATCAAATATTGATTTAAAACATAAATATTCTCTAAAAAGCATCAATACTATCTAAAAATATAAATAACAATACTCTAATAGAGAAACATGAATCTCTACTCTAGTTACACACAATATTTGTCAACAAAACTCTAGATATAAATCTCTAGCACATTTGGCGTTATGTATCGCCGTCCTCAGTATGACAATTATGGGTACCTAACTAGGTCCCATTTCTATTTCTCTGGCCCTGAGGGTGACTTGGTATACCAAGGTTAACAAAGTAATTGCCGCTAACTCATTTGTTTCTCTATAGTTACCATCTATTTTCTAAATTATAAAAATACTTATTTCTCTAAAACTCTATCATAAACTTATGCTCTACTCTGAAATAATCATAATATTTCACAAATCTCTAAATATAATCATTTTTCTTAAAACTCTTGTTCTAGGCTCTTCTCTGGGTTTTAAAACTCTTATCATACAATTACTCTATTCTTAAAATCATAAAATCTCTAATATACATATAATCATTTAAATCTAAAACTTTTGAAACTTTGAAAGCTTTGGACTCATATAACTCCAACAATCTGACTTTAGCATAACTGACTATGAAATCATGGCCAAAGGATCACCCGCTTGTAGGCATTCGATTTCAAGTTCACAAAATATGTATCTAGCAGTTGCTACAAATCATCCTGAATTCCATACTTCTGAGTATCATAAAAACTAAATTTTTTAAATCTCATCTCTCAAATGAACATCTTTTATAATTTAATAACTCTAATATCAAACTTTGAAATGGAAACGTTTATAATCATAAAAGCTTGACATTATAATAGCGTCTCTATTCATGAAATTAAGTCATACTCTGTTGACATTTCTGCCAAAATATCTTAACTAATACTATAAAATCATATTTGAAATCTCAAGTTTGAAGCATAAAGATATCATAACCCTTCCAAATATGTTTAACAAAAAGACAACTTATTGAATCATATATTCTTGCAATAAATCTCTTAGAGTTACATAAAAAACATTTCCATAACATGCAATCTATCAATCATGGTCCCAAGGTTTCTAAAATACATTTTCATGCTAAAGTCAAGAGATTCAAAACTCTTTCAAACTGGACATGTTTAGGAAATCACATTTGTATCATATCTTTACTTGTAAATTCATCTTCATACATATCTTCATCTCTAATTTCATGTTTAACAATCATCATGCATAAAACATACATATAATGATTGAAAATAAGGTTATGAGTTTGAACCCACTCACCGTTAAAAGTCGGGAGTATATGGGCACCACCAACTTGACCTTGAGAGCTTACAATGGCACCAACAACTGCCATAGAGTAACATTGACCTAAGAGCAAACTCTATAAATCTCTAGACAACTCTAAAACAACTCTAATAATATTGGGGAGCACACCCACTTGACAACAATGGAGGGCAACAAAGCCCATACACTAGAACATGGAAGCAAGGAGAGAAAGGAAGTATAAACCAACAATTAACTCACCTTGAAGCTTGGATGGAAGCTAGATTAGGAGAGAATGAGAGTGAGGAAGGAGAAAGAGGGATTTTGGGGGTAGGGTTTGGCAATGGAGTGTTTTCCTTGAGCTTGGGGTGTTTTAAAGGGGTTGGAGGCTCATTTATCAAAACTACGTTGTTTTGCACCGTGTTGACATAGACACGTTCACTAGGAAGTAAAGCTTGTTAGTGAACTTTGGGAGACACCAACTCGAGCGAACATATCTCGCTCCAGTGAGCTTTGTGGCTCACCTGCTCACCTAGTGAGCATAACTCGCTAGGCGAGTTCTTCAGAATCTTGTAGCAACAACACCCTCTCAACAACCCAACAAGACCTTCAACTTATTTACATTTCTAACTTCTTTACTTTCCATTAACTTTAAAACATAAATGTAAATAAAAAATACCTCCCATTTGGATTCAAATAAAATATCAAAAAAATCAAAACCCTAATCATTCAAAATCCAAATTTTGGGTTTTAGTTAAATTCAGAAATCCTCACGGTTTTCTAAACTTTTGGTCTAAAAACAAAACATTTAAAGGCTTAATAAAAATTGTTAAAAATCACTCTTCAACTTATTTTCCCTCTACGAGTAATTACCGGGACTTTTGATCCCAAGTATGTGACTTAACATATAGCCCTCCAAGAGGTGTAGGGTCCAGACTTAGAGAAGTTTAGGACTCGGCGGTGGGTCTGGGGACCCAGAGGCTAAACGGAACATGTCCTGACACGTGTACACGGGTATTACAATCATTTAAATACAATTAAATCATGGAAAAACCCAAAATGCAAAATGTGTATATTCATGGTCTAGACCCTAACTACACTATCACTGAAGCAATCTATGAAAAACCAAAACACTTCATGATGACATGAAGCTCACCCAAATGAAGTATGCTCCCGAGGGGAGGAAATAGAGGATCCAAAGCTACTGCTATATCTGGAAGAAAATAAAAGGGAAGAGTGGTGAGTTTTATCATAAAACTCAATGAGTGGATCCTCACCCATAACCATACATGGGACAAGAAGAAGGGTATAAAATAATAATGTCATATTCATAAATCATTTTATTTATAATACATAATACTATGAAATCATAAATTGCTGGAAATATAACTATCTTTATTTCTCAAGAAATTACAAAAGAGAATATACTATCCATAAACTATAAGGTGGTGCTTAATCTTTGGCAAACAAGAGCCTATAGCCGTGATCTTAATGATCAGTGAACGTGTCAACGACGATCTAAATAAGGATAACTTATTCTTAGTGGGTCTTGGTACACCAAGGTTAACATAATAACTGCCATTAACTCACTTTATTATTTCTCTAGGAATTCCCTATTCTAATTCGTATTGAAATCATAAAAGGGTAATTCTATGATTCTAAGTTTAGCCTGTCTCATGTTCTTGTAAATAAACATAAGACTTTACTTTTCATTTCATCAACCATAACAAATTTTCATTTCCACAATCAAATCAAAATCATGAATTTAATCATATAAAACATTTATAGAGCAATTATGGTCCTATGCATTTTCTAAAATCATAGATTTTCATGTATAACTTCAAGGAAGCATTTCTAGCTATTATAAAGCCCATATCATCTGAAAGCTAAATTTTTGTAAACGTAATGCTAGAAATAATGATATAATAACCAAAATAAGATTATGATATCAAATCCACTTACTTGGAGGGGTAGACTGAAAAGCCAACACCACGGAGCTTTAGAGAGTAGATCGAGATGGCACCAATATTTGATTACAACCATAAAACTCAAGATTAATCTATGGGTATCTCTAGATTACCCTAAACCAATAACAACATTGGGGGATCACCCTTACTTGACAAAAATGAGAGAAATGACAACACCCAACACAAGAGCATGAAAGAATAGGGACGATAAAGACATAATCTATTAACATTTACTCACCTTGAAGATTGGAATATAAAGATTAGAATAAGGTTAGGAGTAAGGGAGGTAAAAGAAGAGGAGAGGGTTTTAGGGGTGGGCCTCGTTTCTAAATGAGAAACCCGAGCCTCAAGGGTTTATAATGGGTTGAAGCTCATTTAGCAAAACTTGTCATTGCAAGTATTGTGCTATCATCGAGGTGCTTGTCCAGCAAGTATTTTACTTGCTATAGTGAGCTTGCTGATACTCACACTCAGTGAGCCTATATGGCAAAAGGGGGACATAAGGGCTCGCCCTGTCGCTTGTTCTATATAATTCTGCAAAACTTCAACTCAAACATGGTTTTTGCATTCGGGCCATCCCTAGCAACATTGGTAGGTCCAGGGGACCTTAGGGCCTTAGAAGTTGTCTACGAACATGTGTACTCAAGATATTACATCTGTCAAGCCATAAAACAAGACCAAAGTACCTCACACAAAGATACCAAATCACAAAGGACAACTCCAAATCCCCTATGCTCCATCAAATCGAAATTTCAAGATTTCATATAAATATCATGAGCTTTCAAAACATGAATCTATGCTTTCAAAACTTTCAATTTAAATAAATATAATCAAGTAACCCAAACCATTCAAGAATACAAATTCAATGTTAGTACCCTTTAGTTATGTCTAGGCCACAGGTAATATATATATATATATATATATATATATATATATATACCTTCGTAAATAGTTTAGACTCATCAAAATTGGATTTTTCTCATTCAAAATCATGATATCCTTTCAATATGACCATTAAGGGAATGAAAAACACCTTTATTTTTGTAGAAAAACTCACTTTAGGCATCTAGTAGTTGATAATATAGGCCCTAATCGATTACCTACAACTGAAACTCATTCATGGCCAATTTTTCGATAGAATCATGATAAAGGCATATATTCCGCTCCTTGATCCAACTTTCATTCGACATCTCTAGTGGTCACAAGGCGATCCCAAAACAAGTTTGAAGGCCTTAACTTGAGTCCTCCACAATATCTGCAATTAACCCATATTAGACTTGATTAGTGCTAATTAGGAGTATACAATTAACCTTTCTAAGTCAAATTAGCTTTAAACATCATTCAAACATCAACCAAAAGCATAGAATTAACTTCAAATAAGATAATTAATCAAGATTAAGGCTAGTCATCACCTCACACATACCTAATCACCTTAAGGATATTAAGGTAATTAGTATAAGCAAAAACCAGGCCGTTACACAACAATTTCAAAATACTAAAGAAACGTTGACAACAAGCAATGGTAACATCCCAAGATGCCTATATAAACCTTGAAGAAGATTGGATCAAATATTGATTGATTGAAAATTCATTTATGATCTTTCTTTCTAAACCTTGTAAATACTTTCCAAAGAAAGTTTAAAACTTCTCGTGAGCTTAAGTCTTTCTATTGAGAGAGTTTGCGAGAATTCATTCCACTTGTTTTTCGTTGTAAATCAAGCCTCTACTGCTAGAGTGACGTACAATGTTAAACACTTAAACCTTCATCTTAGTTCATTTGGTAACCTTAGCCCAGTAGTAGTCACTTAGTTAGCTTAGAAAGGAGAGTACAAGACTACTTAGATTTTTAATAGCATTGAGAAGTTGTAAAAAGAATAATTAGATTATAAAAATGTCAACTTCTATGGGGATTGCACATACATACCTTTATATTATAGTCAAACCGGGATAAATTCTTGTGCGATCCTTCTCATTCCTTATCTTTCATGTTTATATAAATTCTGTCTTATCTTCCTAATCACTCAAAGATAGTTTTTCATCAAAAAATAAACTTATTTTCTAAATATAAAATGAAGTTCTTAAAGAGAAACTTAAACCAACATCTAACTTCATTACTTCCACTGTCTAAGTCCAAAAGACTTGAAATTATTTGTTTAAAAATTTTAGGTGTGAAAAATATTTGTAGACACGATTTAACCCCTTGTCATATCCCTTTAGCCGACTACATGCTTAACTTAAAAAATGCCTAATTATTAACCAATATTCTGATTTGTTTATTATTCTGCATTTTGCTTAACAAGTTCCTCAAAACATTATATGAATAATGATTTTCCTATCTTAAATTTACTATCAAAGCATATTAAACTAAAATTAACAAATAATATTTACATATTTATCTTTTTAATCTTATAAAATTAGCATTAGAATAATTTTCTTATTAATATTGATACCTTAAATGAGTGTTACTAAGCATGTACATTAAATAATTATATTAAGCTCGTGTGTCATAAGGTACTGATGTCATGATCTACTTATAGGTGAAGGCTTGAACTCATTATAATTATAGGTGTTTAGAATTATGTGTACATAAATTTATTTATTATAATGCCTTAAAATTCGTATTAAAATTTTATTTAAGACAATGATATTTGCATGATAAAAGAATTTTTTTGTTAAAAGCAGGTTATTAAAATGATATGATATGTTGTTGACTTTTAGATGAAAAAGAGAGCTTTACTTACTCATTTTATCCAACAGCTTCCATAATTTCTATAAAAAAATACTGATGAAATTATTTTGACTGAGTAACATTGAATTTTGTTACAAATTTTAATAACTCAAATGTTTGTGACAACATATACATTATCAGGTTGATTATTACTATTATTAAATTGAAATATAAAGTCTATTAATTAATTGAATGTATTTCAATACCTTATATTTAACTATAATTTTTTTAACTAAAATATTAGGGATACAAGATAGAGATGAGAGTCAAAATCATGACTTTTCGTAGTTCATTGAGATATGCAAGAGTTTACTAATAGACTGTGGCTCACTTACTATATTAAAATATAATTATTTGTTCAATAGTGCTATATGAAATAATGTATCTTTGTAACAAAATAATTTTTTTAAATATATTATCTACATTTATATACTTATTATATAAATGTTTAATAACCCGTGCATCCTAGTTTAATAAAATTAATAATAATTTCAAATAATTAAGTGCATTTTACGCTATCAATTTAAAAGCAATAGTAAAATTCTTTATATAAATATTCTTAAAATATACAATAATAACATGCTAAGATTTCTCCTATATGTACGTGCACATTCATGTGGAGAACACCGAAAAAAATGGCACGCGAAAAGCTAATAATTAATAAAAAAAAAATGGCACATTAATGAACTGTCGACATATACGACCCTTGAAAAGTTGAGTTCTTTTATCATGAAAATCATATTGAGATTCCCATCTTAAGTTCTTAAAACTAAACAATAAATAAATCAACTGTGAAATATCAGTTCCACCTAATAATTTAGGATTAACATCTTAATAATCATTCAACTTGAAGTAACCCTTCAAAGAAAATAATAATAATTCATCTTGAAGTCCCATCAAAAAAAAAAAAAATCAACTTGAAGCCGTAGACCAAGTCATCCCCCACATATTCAGGATTGACTTGGTAATATTGTAACTTTTTAGAGTTGTTGAGTTCTTTGAGTTATCAAAAAGTGCTCTTAACATGTTACAATAATATTATTTGATAAAATAATATAAAAGTTGTTCCTAATAATGAAAAATCACCATAATAGTGTTTAGTAAATTAAATATAATATAAAATTGTCTTTAGAATCTAAATAAACGGCTATATGGATGTAGATAATAAAGAGGATCATTTCTACTTTTATTGTCATTAATTAATTAGAGTAATGTTATACTTGTCACGACCTGGTTTGGGTACATGACAACACGTGAAAAATTCCATTCCCGTAAGTCTCGTGACCTGGATTCCTCTATATGCATAGTAAATTATAAAACGTTTAAATCATAAAATCTTTTCTACATACAAATCACTTATCTTTAAAATATTTAGTCATAATTTTCCAAACTAGTCTCATTTGTTTTCTAAGTCTGAATTCATGGTATCAACAAGTATAAAGAAAGTCTATCATATACAAAACCTCTATAAGTAGTGAATTCATATAATAAGGTCCAACATAACATCACATATACAAAACATAAATCATGTACTATGGTCCAGGATCCTGCCTATATCTACATCTTAGCACCCTATTCTATATAGAAAGGCTTCACTTGTGTGAAGTTTACCAGTTGACACTCTAATGCTGCTGCAAGGAGGAAGAAGGATGAATAAAATCTGGAGGAGTTACTCTATTTGTAAAATAGGAGAAATAAGAGGGGCTAGTTTTGTAACCAAAACTCAGGAAGTGGATTTTCACCAACAACCACACATAGGACAAGAAAGGAAAATACATAAATACTATGAATGCAACATTCACAAACCATTTAAGTTTATTTTACACAATACCAATAAAATCATAAGTTTGCTATAGAATCATAAAAATATATTATTCTCAAAGAACTATAAGAAAGGAACAAACTATCAGTAATTGAATAATGGGTCAGTTCCTTGTGAACAAGGGCCACTAACTGAAATCTTGACGGTTTAATGGATTCCTCATGGATTGAGTTATTCTTTGGATAATTTGTCCCCATGAGCCTTGCTACCAAGGTTAACGATTTAGCTGTTGTTAACTTACAGCTCTCTTCCTTTCAGAAATTCCTATTCGAAACCAGTCTTTTCACAACATTTCATGAAGTTTTCTATCCTAGGGTTCAAAAGCTCAATCTTATGAAACAAACATTCTGGAAATTATAAAATCATTAATTACTCTGAGAGTTCTGAATCCATGTTACTCTAATAGTTTGACCTTAGCATATGTGGTTGTGAAACCGTGTTCAATTATTGAAGACACTATGGTTTCAATCCACAAAATAAGTAGCCGTCAACTATTGCAAGTCATACACAGACTCATTTTCTAAAGCTCCTTCATGTCTGAGTTTCTAAATTCATTCTAAATATCAAACTTTCATAGACTTATGAATTTTGAATCCATAAAGCATTTCCAATAGTCACAAGATTTTTCAATAATCACTTCATAATCAATTCAACATAAAAATTGTTCTAACAATCATATATTTCAAGCAATTGCAGTTATAAGCAATTTTACATAAAATCCTTTCCGCAAATATGGTCCTATGCATTTTCAAGAACAGTTTATGCTATTTTAAAAATCAAGTTTTATAACAACATAAATCTCAACTGTTACAAAATAAACTCTAAAATCATGGTTCTTTTTCATGTTTTGTTGAAAATAACTATAATGACCAACATAGAGGTCATAGGCTTGAACCCACTCACTTGGAGTGGTGGAAGATGCATGAATAGTACCAACTGAATTCTAAGAAGCAGGAATGACATTTATGTCTGCTATGGAGTCAATAGAACTTTAAATTAACCTCTGAAACCTCTAAATAACTTAGATCTATACCTAACATACTAGAAGACCCTTATCTCTTGAACCATAGGAGGAGCCATCAAAATCATTCGAACAAAAAGAAGGAAATGGAGAAAAAGAGCAAAACTAAGAGAACAACATACCTTAAAGTCTTATGAATGAAATATTGGAATTAGAATTAAGAAAAATAGAAGAAAATGGAGTTTGGAGGGTGAAGAGAGGTTGGCAGACAAAGTTTCTTGTATTGGGGGGGGTGAAAGGGCGAGTTTTAGTGGTCTGGACCCCAAAATGGGGTTTTTATAAAAATGTTGACCGCGAAGTGGTCCTCTATCTAGCCACGTCTTACTCTCTATTGATTCCTGGGTTAGTCATATGACTGTTATGGCGGTCTCACATCTTTGGCTATAATTCAAATATATTGGACTCGGTGTCTCAATACTCATTTATTAAAACATAAATATAAATAAGGAAATACCCCCCATTTAGATTCAAATAAAATATTAGAAAAATTAAAATCTCAACAAGTCAGAATCCAAATTTTGGGTTTTATTCAAATTCAAAATCGTTAAGATTTTATAAACTTGTGGACCAAAAATGAAATGCTTAAAGTTTCATAAAATTTATTAAAAATCGTTCTTTAACTTGTTTTCCTCTTGGAAATAATTACCTGGACTTTTAATCCAAAGACTGTGGTTATATTATATAGCCCTCCAAGGACATGTAGGATCCAGACTTAGTGAAATTCAGGATCCAAAATGACAAATAAGGGTAACTAGCACCTTTTTTGGCTCAAAAATTTTCTAACCTTTTTATTTAAAACTAGGGTATTACAATACTAGTCTTTTAAGTTTTGGAGAGCATAGGTCAGCTATAAAAAGTATCCTATGAGATGTTTACAAAATAGAAAAAAATTGGCATATGTTTTGTTATAAGTAAAAGCACCCTCAAAGAACATTACTAGACTGGGTCTTAATATTACACTTCAAAATTTCTTTATCTTAAAGATTTGGGATGCAATAGGATGAGTACATTAAGTTGTGGGAGGAAAAGGGAATTGTTAGTGGTGGTGAAGTTGATAATGGTGGCATTGACAACATTAATCCTTCCAATGAGATTAATTCTCAACAACAAGTCATTGGAATTGACCAATTTATGAGTTTTGTTCACGCAGGCAAACAACTTCCCCAATGAATGAAGCGCCAACTCTTTCAGTGCTTTGAAATGGTGCAAAAGCAATAGCTTGATATATAAGGTTTTGTCAAAGATGGCTACTAACATTCTAGCCATCCTAATCTCAACAGTTGCATCAAAATCAATATTTAGTCCTGAATGAAGAGTAATTGATGAATTTCGTTCGAGATTGAATGAAGCCTCTATAACAGCACTCATTTGTGGCAAGATTGGCTATGCAACAAGTATAGTATGAAGAAGAAGCAAATGGCATAAATTTTATATATTATAATGTTATCTTTTCTAGTAGTTGTTAATTCAAATCACAATTTAACTATAAATAATTTCATATTTTCAAGGTACTTGAGTTTGAAGAAGAAGAGGAGATCATTTTAAAGATTTGATCATTTGTTGGTTTGTTGGGTTTATTTGAATGTTATGCTTTATTTGGTGATGTAATATTTGGATATGATTATGCTTTGTTGTTGAGCCTTGTTGAACCTTGTTTAACTTGTGGTTGAATTTTCTTTTGGAATGTTGTTCTTGATGTATTGAATTTGCATGGACTTTTGGTTGAATGTTTAATTTTGATGTGTTTGAAATTAGAACTTTGTTGGATTTAATTTGATTCTATGAGATAAATTAGACATCTTTATTGGCCTATCCATTGAAGTTGTTAGATGATAGAAAAAGATGGATGAAGGTATCGAAGGTTGATGATGTCTTAACAATTCTTGTTATGTTCTGCCTATGTTGTGAACTCATCATGGTTTTGTGTTGGAGATTGTTTTTGTTAACCCTTCACAATTAACGTGTTAAATTTTGGAGATTCTGATAGAAAAATGAATTTTCTAGGGACAGTCTGGTTCTCTTTTGGAGATTTTTTTTTCTTTGGAAAATTATGGGGCTAAGTTGAAATTTGAGATTTGATCATGGAAAGTTAAGGTTGTGTTTGCACTTTGTAGCTCTATGCAATTTTTTTTCATTTTATTTCCTTCACATCATAAGTCACAGCCAGAACTAGAGACTAGAGTGTTTTTTTTTTATTGGGTGTGGAGACTAAAGTGTTAAAATAGATATTAAAAGACCTTGGCATATTTAGGCCTTCCTAAGGGGATTTTAAAAGGCCTAGGCCTATTTAGGACTACATGAAGGCATAGGACTTACGCTTATTATATAATTTACAAATTGCAATCGATTTTTTTTTATTGGCCCAAATGGATTTTAAAAATAAGCTTTACAAATAGGCTTCAGGCCAAGTCAGGTCTTTCAAGTGGGCAGACCAAGTAAAAAATAAAAGCCTATAACATGTAATAAGTCAGGTTCATTAGTACCAATGTTCTTGTTACATGTCTAGCCTATTTAAGGCGTCGTTTGACTTTACCTTTTCCACCCTTATTCTAACCATTTATTGGTTGCCAACTTTTTAAATGGGTAAGGTTATTGGCTTTTTTATTTATTTTTTATTCTCTTTACTAATTATTTGAAACCATAATGTCTTAAAATGACTTTCATTACTTGATTTTATTTGCTAAAAAATAAATTTACACTTCAATATTTATCATTTATGTGTGATAATTATTTATTGTTAATTAACTTTTATTTTTTTATAATCATTTAAGGTTGATCAACTCACAATGATGAGGACCAAAGTACAAAGATAGAAAACTTAATAAATTGATCCTCATCATAAAAGCTATTATATAAGATCAGACAACACAAAAATACCAAAATATCAAGACACAAAGCACCAAACACATATGCAGAAGACCATGTAAACCACAAAAATCACAAAAAGACAACACCAAAATAGGTGCTACCCGACAACTCATAAGCTAAAGTACCTACCAACTAAAAAACTCATTATCACCAATAGGGCACCTAACAGTAAAGCACCACTTCAAAGATTCCAACGCAAATACTTCTGAATTTGGGGTTATTGTTCCTCCTGTATTGGTTTTATTTTATAACCAATCTGCTATTCATCTCTCCTCAAACCCCACTTTTTCATGAAATATCTAACCACAGAGATAGATTGCCACTTTATCCAAGAAAAGGTGTGTGCTGGCATTATTAAACTCATTCATGTCAAGACACAGAATTAGTTGGCGAATCTCCTCACCAAGTCCCTCTGTGCATCTCAGTTCAAGTTTTTCCTTCCAAGTTGGGTGCTTTAGATATTTACCTCCCAACTTGAGTGGGGTATTGGAGTTGAAGATGTTTTAACCGTAGTTACTTACAGTATGTTAGTTAGTTAACCACTTTGTACTATATATATTCTATTATCATTAATGAATGAAACACTTTACTCTTATTCAATCGATCATGAAATAGTGTAGACCCATTTATGCATATATAAATTAAAAGGCTTGTCTTCTTGCACAGCGGATACTTTTTTTTTCGCCATGGCAAAAATCCAAAGGCTTTATTTTTTGAAATTTAATGGTTACATGGTTACATCTGAACCAAGTAGTCATACAAGATGAATTCAAATTGGGGAATCCAATCCGAATAGTGCGATAAAATTCGGTCACTTGAGCAAGAACATCTTCAGCCAATAAGCAGAATATTTGAGATATCTTCTCAAGTTGTTCTTGAAATCCACATAAACGAGGCCAAATCGAAATGTATAACCAGCGTCCCATTCAAAATCGTCAAAAAATGACCATGCATAATAGCCCTTCACGTTGACGCCATCTCTACAAAATAAATAAATTAATTAATAAATTACCACAATTTAACAAGTCATATATATTGAGCCATATACACATTTGTATTAAGTTATCTATTAAGGAAAAATCTAATGAGAAGACAAAAATTATTGTGAGAATTTATTGCCAAAATTATATGGAATCTTATGATAATTTTAAGTGTAAATAATACAAACCACTCTTGAGGTTTAGCTAAATTGCACTACACCCCACTTATTCTATCTATTAATACTTAATAATTATAATAATATGAATATTAATACTAATTGATAATTATTAGTAATATTATTACTAATTATTATTAATTATTAACTATTATGATAATAAGTAAAAATAATAAAATTTTACACTAAAAGTCATTTTTTCTCCTTCAAAATCTAAACTCAAAAACATATTCTTACATGATATGCTAGATAAAATAATATCTAATAGAATAATACTATTGGATATGTTACAATTTTAATACTATATTGTGTTTGACATGACATTGTATAAGATGTTATGTTATATGATATACAATTATCCTCTCCTTATTACAAATAATTCTAATCTTAAGTAAATATTTAGCAAAAAAAAGTAAAATTATAATAAAATAAAAATCTATTAATTAATTATTTATAAATTTAAAAATAAATATTATTATTTAAAGATTTATTATTTGTGTTTATTGTTATTATACACCGTTACTAATTTTTGTTATTTAAATTTATAATTTATATTGGTGTAATTTATTATTTAATTTAATTTTAATAATTATTATTAATTTAATAAAATATAAAAAATGAATATTATATAGTACTCTATTTTTTAAAAATATTTAATTTTTTAACTTGTATTTTTCATCATATACTATATAAAACAATTATATTAAAGTAATAATTTTTATTAGCTATTTAAACTTAATAGGGGTGGATTGCAATAATTTAACTAAACTCGAGGGTGATTTGTACTATTTATCCTAATTTTAAATGAATAAATAGATCTTAACACTTTATTTATCAATCTTATAATTTCTGGTCAGAACTTTTGTAAAATTTTTCTCATTAAGGACATGTTTAGTTGGAGAATAAATAATATTTCTCATGATTTATAATATAATTCTTATGACTTTTACCCCAACTGAGTGCACCCACAACAGTATTTCTCATTTTTCAGACTAAAAGTCCCGTTTGATTCTCACTTGATGGCCTGAAGAAGGGATTTGAGGTGACCATCATAGTATCTAATCCTGATACTATCTTTGAGGGCTTCTTTGATTGGTTTTGAGGCATTATTTGCTTCTGCTACACCTGTAAAATTGACAACAAAACCATATTAAATTCTTACTCAAAAATACTTTTCAATTATATCAAAAAGTGAGCTTGAAATTAATTAAGAAAAAACTAAATTGATTCGATATTTTGAATTTAATTAGAACACAACTTTTGTATAAAGGAAGGATTTTTTAGTGCTTGCATATATAGAGAGTAACTAATTGATTCACTCTCGATGTAAATGCTTTATCCTGTGGCTTTCAAAGTAGTTTAGTTAAAAGTCAAATAATTTTAACGATATAATTATACAAATATATTAAAACTAAATCTATATATATATATTTTACAAATAAAGTTTATCTAATTTTTTTTCTTCGATTAATTTATTCCATGCCAAACGCACCCATTCCAGCATGCATGCGACTTTTTCCAGCACACTTAATGCCAATTGCACTTAAGCTCGGGCTCAAGTGCTCAACACTTATTGCATCAATTATGTTTGTGACGAACAAGAACAAATGGGTAACAAAAAGTTACAATGAAGTGAAACTGGGTCAAAAGTCGCATGCATGCTATGATCGATTATATTGATGTAGTAAGATGTCTACCAAAACAAATTTAAAACTGTATAGTATATCTACCATTTTCAGTAATGTAAATTGGTGGATTCTTATAGTTGTCCTTAATGTATACCAAAAGCTGATGAAGTCCCTTCGGATAGATAAAAAGCCAGCTCAAAGCGGTCTGCACAATCATAAAATTTTGCTTCCTCAGTTTTAATATCATCAAGGCATGCAAGTTCACTACACATAGCGCGCTACTAAGTTGACATTGGTTCACTTTCATTATTAGTATATTAAATATAGGTCTTGGGATAAAGAAATGGTGCACTGCATCATCAATCAATTAATAGTGAAAAAGTGGGAATCAGATTTTTGTTTGTTTGCTTTTTTTTTTAATTAGAGAAAGGGAAGAATAGCGGAATAGTCCAATCAACTAGTATAATTACTTTTATTCAAAAACTGATTAAGAAATTTAAATCTAAAATAATCTAACCTAAACACTCGATAAATGTATAAAAATGTAATCCATTTCATGCAATAACAATAAAATTTTTTACGCAATCATCCAATCAGATAGTAGCATAATAAATTTGACTCTTTGTTCATTATTTTAAAAGTCATTCACACAAAAATTTGATTGAATAAGTATATATGTAACCGTATAAAATGAGTCAGAAAAAGATCATACCGGGGTGCCAACAGTTACGCCATTCCTCACAGCTGTAATCAGTAGAAAGTATTTTGCTTGAGTTGTTAGTTAACAGTTTGAAATGCACGAGAAAACAGTTTATACAACTGATTTAGCTTGATTTTGCCATGTATATAATGTACTTACTACTGAGAGTAGTTTCCATATCAGATGTGAAACTCCGGTTGACAGTGCTAGTCAATGGAGCATTTTCAGCAAAATTTGTGGTGTAATAATTGACACCAAGAAAATCATAGGATCCTTTGAGATTTTTCGATTGAGCTTCCGTGAATTTGGGAGTCTACTACCCACTAAAGATCTCATGCTCTGTGGATAGTCACCGTACGTAATGGGATGAGCAAACCTGAAAGAGTGATGAATATGTTCAATCATAATGTTCACGAATTCAAGTCCAATTTTCCCATGAATTTTCTCTTATTATTTTAATTCTTGTGTGAATAGTATAATACCATCCAAAAAAGAAGTCCAGAGCTCGTCTAGCTGCCTTGCGATCAGCATCATTGTTGAATTTTGGTTTCATCCAATGGGTCACCAAGGTGATTCCAATATGTCCCTTTTGATAAGCCTGTGTATAACCACAGCAACTGTCACCATACTAAATTTCTTCAATTCTACACTAAATAATACTCATATATTTCCGTTTTATCTGTCACTTTAGTCGTACGTCTAAGATTTGCATCATAAAATATAACTTTAACCAACTTTTAATATTTAAGTAATTTATTTTATTAATTTTTTTTAATATATATTAGTGGCATTGAGATTTGAACTTTTATCTCAAGCAAATATATATATATATATATATATATATATATATATAGACACACACACGACAGTATCATCTCACCGACAGATGATAGAATAATCTCTTGGGATATACTTAGATGCCTAAACAAGGACACCTCTAACGGTATTTCTTTTATCTCCAAAGACATATCTCTCTGTTCTCCATGACTTCTTCACCTAGCTTCACTACTGTGCTCCACTGTCTCCACCTCTGCACTTTGCTACCTCCACCTTTGTGCTACACTGGCTTTAGATAGCCTCCGTTATGCAATTCCATGTTTACTGCCTCCGCGCAGTCCCAACATTTTTGCCTTCGCATAGTGCATTTACTACCTCGCACAGTCAATGCTTCTATTCCGCTTAGGCCCATTTCCGTGCTTCCTGGTTTCACCTAGGCCCATCTTTGTGCTTCCTGGTTTTGCCCAGGTCCCATCTTCTTTTAATTGCGGCAAGCTTAAAGTTCAATTAACTTTAGCTTGAGAAAGAGTATTAAGAATCAATATTATTTTATTATATCTTTAGATTGATTTGCATACATGTTGGACTAATTTAGAGTTGATTTAAAAGTTGATATTAGATTAATTTTGTCCTTATGTTTTGATATTATTTTAGGCCTATAAATAGATAGGCCTTCTTGTAGGACCAACACCTAGTTGATTAAATCCTAATAAGTTATGTCACTGCATTTTTTTTTTTATTGTTGATGTCCTTATAATATCTTAAAGCATAAAATTAGAAAAGAAACCATGAAAATTTAAATGATATAAAGTGATAGGTATTACAAACCGTTTTGTTTTTCTCCTTCAAAGTGTAGTATAAAATGAAATGAAGGAAATAACATAAGTAAATGCGACTTGCAAATTTAATTATCTCAAGAATTTAAAATAGGAACAAAAAATACAGACGCTCAAGCATATATACTTCAAAGTTGTCTACTAATTTTCTTTCTGTTAAAAATATGTTTACTACATAAACTTTGGTAAATATTAAATACTTGAAATTTGCTACCAAATGTTTTTGTCAAAATGATACGGTATTATTTCTAACTTTCAGAAGGAAGAATGATTTTTTGTTTATTAAATTATTCAATCAATTTCATTGAGTTTTGATAAATTCTCACAAAAATGGTAACAAATAATTCTGACTTTGTAGCATTACACATAAACTTTTGTCACAGAGAGAATTTATTTTTGCATTATAAGACTGATAATTTTACAAATATTTTGTTATTTAAGCTTACCTATCAAATAAGTTACCGCTAATGATTATGTCCATCAATTTTTTAGAGAGCATTTAATAGGACATGTGCAAGATTTTTAAAATTTGAAAGTGATCATATTTTGATTTATTTCAAGATTTAATTTATTGAACAGAAAATATTTTAACTTTTATGACAAGCATTGTAGGTTTTCATGATTATTAATCACCAACGAAAAAGGATTTTCATGATTATTTCGTTAGCTATACATTATTACACCATCAAAAAATAAACCTTTGTCAAAACATAACTAGGTATGATTAAAAAAATAAAATTTACACTTGAAAAATTATAATAATCCTCACATTATTTTAATTTTTTTTTAATGAAAGTCTGCTTTAATTAAGGGTAGATGTCCCTCGTGATTCATCCCGTTATTGTTGCTCTCAATTTGTGATAATTTATTTAATATATGCTCAACTTGCTTTTGAGTATTAATATCAAGAATTCCGGACCTAGCAGGCTAACAACGAATTGACTTTGTATTATTCTTTTCCCTCTAATTATTACTAGTGATGACTGACAACATGCATGGAAAACGATAGACGATAGTACTTCATTTTAAAATAGTATACTAGTTATTTAAGGTAATTGTAATGGTATTGGGACAAAAATAATTGGCTTGTTTTTAAAAAAAAGATGTAAAAGACTGACCTATCCTTTAACAAATTTTAAGAAAAAGAATAACGATAAACCAAGAAAATAAGTGATAAAAAAGAGAGAGAAAAAATTCCAGTCAATAAAGATAATGATAAAGATAAAATTGACATAAAGTAATTAACTCTATATTAAAATTCCAAAATGCTAAATATAATTAAGAAACAGAAATTCTAAACAGCCAGTGTTATATTTTGAATCAGATTGAGTAGCATTGATTTCAATTTTCAACCCAAACTTGTTCACTATTTTTTCTGGCCTTTTCCAATTGTTATTTTTTTTTGGTATGTTTTTTTTATTGTGATTAACATGATTATTAAACTATTGAGTTAATTTTTAAATTTATACGAGCTTATGAACTTATCACATAAGAATAAGGTAACTCATACATAATTTTTTTTTGGTCAAACTCATACAAGTTTAAGTAAATTTTGACAAAATTGATAAATTCTCAATTCTCTTAATGAATTTATGAGCTTAGATTTACGTTTGATTTTATCATCCAAAAGTAAATTATTTATCATTTTTGTTTATTTTATACAATATTGATTGATTTTATATAGCTAGTTTTGTTTGTTTGTTACTATTTGATTATGTATTATTAACTACAAAATAATCCATGTGTATGGAGCAAATCATGTTATAAAATATTAAGACATGTATTGGGCTATACTTTATGATATTTCTTTTATTTATGTTGTTATAAGGTTAAAACTCTTTAATATTAATTAAAAAATTATTTAATTATACTTAATTACTATGATGTATTTTCCAGGTAATATTTTTCAAATATATAAACTATTATAAGTCTATGGGTCAAGTTTGCAATTCGAGCTTGATAATCTTGATAGTTAAATATTTTGGTAAAAAAGATAAGATATTATGAAATTGGTATAAATGTAAAACAAATAGTCTAATTTATTTGGATTAAAGTTTCTTTTATTCTTTTAATTTACTCATTATTTATCTCTCTTGAATCTCACATCTTTTCCTTTATTGCATCAACAAGGATAAGAGTAAAATTAAAAAAAAATAATTTATACTTGTGATTCTCAATGACAAATAATCTCAAATAGACACTTAAACATTCATTAATAATAATGCAAGTGGAAATTTTTAGGATTTAACCGAAAAAATAAAAAATTAGATTTCAGCAGTGACTATAGTTTTGAAGCCTACCTGATATTTGTTCTTGTACAATGTGACAGCTGCTCCATGAGCAAGAATTAAGTGGTGGGCAACTATGTAGGGCTCAGTGGCTGAGTCACCAGCAGTGCAATTCCCAACATAGTTAGAACATCTACCAGGCGCAAAGGTGCCGCCATTGTAGCCATTAAGACTGAATGAGAAAGGTTCATTCAAAGTGACCCAATGCTTAACCCGATCACCAAAGGTCTTGAAGCAAAAGTCAACATAGTCACGAAAGTCCCCTAATTAGGTAAAAATAAATACATCTGTGTAAGGTTTCTCAAGGAAAAAATTAGTGAGAAATTGATGAGAAAGTTTAGATCTACTTGGGTTATCAAATGTGTATAACAAAATGACATTTTTTACTTAAATTTTATTGATGTGAAGTGTGATTCTAATATATATATATATATATATATATATATATATATATATATATATTGTATGCTATTAAGAGCATATAAAAATTTCGAGATTAATGAGAATGTTCGGCCAATAGAGTTAAGCTTACACTATTTTGGAACTAAGAAATCCCTCATAATCATCTTCGAGAGCTTGTGGAAGGTCCCAATGAAAGAGAGTGACAAGAGGAGTTAAACCTGTTCCCAATGAAGTCAACATGATGAATTAGAATAGCGATTTCAATTAATTGCAGATCTGGTGAATTAATGAATAATCAAGTATTCAAAAGTTGACCATTTGCTAGGATCTCATCAATGAGATTATTGTAGAATTTAACTCCCAGCGGATTGACTTGTCCTTTGCCCTCTGCAGGAAATAATTCAATGTTTTGAAATAACGTTCCGATCCACATTAATTATGTCACATGAAAGGGAACGGGAACACTAGTTTCAACTTGGGATATGATTATCTTACTGGGGAATATTCTTGGCCATGATAAGGAGAATCTGAAAGAATCCAGGCCAATTTTTTTGGCCAATTTTATGTCACTCTGCGGAAATGTACATTGACTGTTAATTTAATTCTCTAATTAATTCATTATATATTTAGTATCCCTATAGTACTTCATGATGATGACCTCAAATCGGTAAATTTTGTTATCTAGTACCGTACCTTGTAACGATGATAAAAATCATCAGCTACATCACCGTTGCTATGATCCGCAATTTTCTGCACATTCAACAGAAGAAAAGAAAAAGGAAAAAGATTGGAACACTAGTTAATATTCTACGTCACAGAATTACATATATACACCTACATATGTTCGTATACACTATTAATTACAATATAATGGATAGAGTGAGACTGAGAGAGCGCAACCTGGATGCTGTTCAGTGAAGGTATCCCATATACTTGCCCCCCTTCCATCTATTTTTGCCGCTCCCTCAGACTGAATAATTTATACAACAGCATAATGGGAAAAGAATTATGATTGTCTAGTTTTCAAAGAAGATACATCCACAAGGCTTTTAAATAATTTGTGGAATTTTAGGATGCTTTTAATTTATTTCAGATAAAATAACTAAAATTTTATATATAATTTTAAAAAAATTTAAATTGATTTTTTTTAAAAATGTTACCTTCTTAGCTTCTAAAAAATTGAAAACCGATTTTTTTGAAACTCTGAATATTTTTTAAAAGTTATTCAAATATGTAAAAAATAATTTTTTTTTAATGAAAAAAGTGATTTTTCATTAAAAAAAAATCCCATTCAAATGCATGTTAATGTTCTATATGCTTAACAAAATTGTTTAAAAATAATTAATAAAAAAGGAATACACTTGAACTAAATGCAGATTTAGTGACCAGAACCTGATAAGCAGCAGAACCTGCACCAAATACAAAATCAATAGGAAAAAGGGTCCTATTGAATGATGCGGTGAAGTGACGTGGCTTGACGCTGTGAGATGCACTTTCAGTGCCAACAGCCAGAAGAAGGGCGGCCAGAGAGACAAGCGAGAGGAGGGAAGCACCTCTAGCTCTCATGATTGCTTTTGATATCTAAAAGTGTGATGAAAGGTGCCTATTTAAATAAGAATGGAGAGGGTAGGAACCCAAAAATGAATATTGAAAATAAATGTTGAGGCTCATCCTCATCCACAAAGGCTAATTATCATGGGAAATTCTGTTATTTTCTTTTATTCACATTAATAATTGTTTTAACTTTCTTTTATTTAATTAATATTTAATTTTTACTATTTTCTCACCTTAACAGTGTTCTTTTTTTTTAATCTTTTTCTCATGAATTATGAGCTGAAAAATTATATTGGCTATGAAAAAAAATATTTGTTTAAGAAATTTCTGTCACTTTAATTTGTTACTTTGCATTTTCTAAAAAAACACAGTAATTGCAAGCAAGATAATACTTGTATGTGTTAAACAAAATTGTATGCATAAAAAAAAATTGTAGCATTGTAATGAAACGTATTGCAAGTGTGATATATTTTTTTTTTTGCATTAATCCCCTTCCCCTATAGTTTTATAATAATTACATATAAATATTAATTTTATTGCAAAGGCATTTTCCACTTTTGTTGGAACCATATAAATATAGATTTTATTGTATGCATATAAAATACTGGTTTTATTCTCACAAAAAATACTGGTTTTATTATACGGCATGCAGTTTTTTTTTATAAGAAAATGCAAGGAAACAAAGTAATAGAAGTTTCATAAATAAATATTTTATTTTTACATAACCAACATAATTTTTCAGCTTATAATTCATGAAAGAGAACCAAAAAAATATTGTTAAGGTGAGAGAAATAGTGGAAATAGAATATTAATTAGGTGAGAGAAAGAGTTAAGGCAGTTATTAATATGGACAAAAGAAGAGTTGTATGCACTTTTATCTAAAACAAAATGTCTAAATTGCTGACGTACACATAAATATGTAGAGGTTAACAATCCCCCCTCTCTCTCTCTCTCTATATTTATTATTCAAACATTAAATGTTATGTCACATGACGTAATTAGATTCATTATGCAATATGTAGATATTTAAAAATAAAATAAAATAAGTCCAAAAATAGAACATTAAAAAATAAGGTTTAATTAATTTGTAAGTAATTATAATTTCATTCAATTTTCAGTTAAGTTTTTATAATTTAAAAATTTATAATTAAATTTTAATATTACATAATTTTTTTACTACAATTTTATATTTAAAAATAAAAAGAAAACCTACCCATTATCCGTCCCTTCCCCTATCACCATCACCATTGTTCATCATCACATCCATCATCACCACTATTGTTACTGCCTTGGTTTAGAGTAAGAGTAGGTATGTGTTTTGAGCTAATTGTACGATCCGATTTGGAAACGTGACGACACATGAGACATCCCTTTTGACATAAGTTTCGTGACCTAACACCTCTATATGCACAGTAAATCATAAAACTGAATAAAATATAGTTTTCATATCAAAAATTAGTTATTTGTTCTAGATCATAATAATCAAACTGAAACACTTGAATCGTCTAAGGGCGTTTGTTTGGGATATATTTAATTATTTTCTGGAATAGAAGTTGGAATGATGTATTCCTACGTTTATTACAAGTTTTATGAAATTTTTCCCAGAATATTAATTATTCCATGAAAAATATTTTTCTATAATTTAGTGAAATCTTATTCCCAAGTTGAAGGGTGAGCAAAAATTCTCACGACTTAGGAATCACAATTATTAAGCATAATTATTAAATTATCCCTAGTTATTTGACTTTTTCTCTCTTTATGGTTGTGTTAAGGGTATTTTGGAAATTATGATATATATTTCAAGAATCTACATTATAAACAAACAAGTTTAAATTTATTCTTGAGAATCTTAACAAATAATTTCAGGAAATGTTTAATGCTAAACAAATAATTTTTTAAATATATTGAGATAATATTCCTAGGAATATCATTCCTAGGAATGTGATTATGGGAACCTAATTTCAAACCTTAAAACAAACGCCTCCTAAAAGTGGAATTCATGACATCATCAAATATGTGCAAAGTTCATCATACACAGGTAACCATGAGAAGTAAGGTTATACAAATACAGTCCAAAATAACAATTTAGTGTACACAACCATGTAAAACTTAAATATGCTCAATAGTTGGGAGATTGACGTTATAAAATAGTGCTAAGTTGCCTTCCCATTTATTATCTCAGTTTATTCAAGATTCCTAAAATGGTGGCAACCAAGATTATCTCTACATAGAGCTTTTTCTGTTTGCTGACTCCACTAGGAAAGATATCCCTTTGATTTCTTAGGATGTTATTCAAGACCGAAAATCGCTGGGTGGTTTGGGTATGGGTAATATCATTATTCAGAATGCGACATTGTTATTCAAATGGTGGTGGAGATTTTTGGTGGAAGAGAATCATTCTAGTTACATGCTTTGGCCCCCTGGTTCTCGAGTATATGGAGACAAATGTCAGATCTTAGATACTTTGGGAATGATGTACATCCGATTATGGTGAATGGTCTAAGGAAGAGGGTTGGTGAGGGTACTACAACAAGATTTTAGTCTGATATTTGGTTAGCAGAAGTCCGTTGAAAGATAAATTCTAGATTATTTTCAATTTCAAATTAGCAAAATTGCATGGTTTCGGAAATGGGTAGGTGGGAGAATGGATATTGGAGATGGGGTTCTTAAATGGAGGTGAAGGTTTTTTACTTGGGAGGAACCTCTATTTGCTAATTTTCTTCTAGCCTTGAACCAACACTGTTTGATAGAAGATGTGAATGATGAGTGTTTGTGGGCACATACCTCTTCAGGTACATTTTCTATTTTTCTTTTTCTTTGGAGGTATTTCAGGATAGTGTTTGTTCCTCTCCTAATGGCTTGAAAGGGAATAAGGTATAGAAAGGCTTAGCTCTCCCTAAAGCTGAATTGTTGATGTGGTTTATTCTAGAAGACTTACACGAAAGAAAGGCTCTATAGAATCAATTGCCTTCCATCGGCTAATTTTCTTGCTCCTTTTTTGGTGTTGGTGAGGAAACACTTGAACACCTTTTCTTCTCTTGCCCAAGGTCATGTATATCTGGAATTTTTATTCTCAAATGATGGCATATCACTTGGTGCTTACCACATGATTTAATTATGTTTTCGATGCATGGCTTGGTGCCCCCTTTTGGGGTTTTGATAAAAAATTGTGGATCTCTCTTTTGTACATGGTTTGCTGGTCCATTTGGTGGATTTGTAACCATATTGCCTTTGAAACCAAATTGGGAGTTGGAAGTATGGAACATTTTATGTAGATTGGGCCATTGGACTAGAGCTTGGTACTACAAGTTACTTTTCTGCCCATAATTTTTTACAACCTACATTGAACAAATACGCAATTGGAGAGGGTAATAAGATGTCGCTTTTAAAGTGCAATATGCCATTTGTTTTTTTTTTCCTATTATATTGGTCTTTTTGTGCAAAATGGGTTTGAAGTGGTTTTACTAGATTGTGGATGTGTTTCTTGTTGCTACTACTATGTTGATTGTGGGTGATTTCTTATCTGAATGTGGACCAAATTGTGGTATTTGCTAGTGCTAAGATAAGGTGTGATGATTTTCCAGTGAGAATGGTAGTTTTGTTTTCATTATGGTAGCTCCTTCACGAATTTGTAATAGATGTTCCTTTGTTTTTTTTGTTGTGCTTGTTATTGGCTTTCTTTTTTCATTTGGGTGTAAAGCTTGAACACATATACTCTACATGGTAGTTTTCTTATGTTTAGTGTAGTTATTTATCACCTCCTTAAACTTTTCTCCTTTCCCTCATGGGGTGGTTGAGCTTTATCATTTATCGAAAAAAATGCTTTATAGTCTGGGATCCTTCCTACAATGCACTTGGAGCACTCTAAACCAAAACATCATACACTTTATCTAGTGGGCTTACCAACTAAAATCTATGGGCCGCGGAAAGGAAGAAGGTTTAGAAGAATCCGGAAAGGAGCCGTTCATCTATAAAAATGAAACAGAATGATGAGTTTTGTAGCCAAACTCAGTGTAGTGCTCACCTAGAACCCCCCTTCATGGGACACTAAGGGAAGATACACAACACCATAATAACAATAATGGTAATGAAGTTAAAGCGTTTCATACTTATAATCATATAATCAAAATCAATTCTTTCCATAACCGAACCACCATCACCTGAAATATAAGAAATAGAAATCTCTTTTGGTTATGCACAATGTATGTGACGTAACAAAACTCTGAATATAAATCTCTAGTCACTTCTGCTTATGTATCCCCTACCCGCGTATAAAAACTCTGCCAATCTCCTGCTTTGGGCTACTTGGTACCAAGATTTAACTGATTAACCACCGTTACACGTATTCTCCGAGTGACCCTAACTCAACCAAAAATCTAAATCTTTTCTCCGGATCATAAAGTCTTCTATCCTAGGGTTCAAAACCTTCTCATATAACAGTATTTAATACAATAATCATGTAATCAGCAAAGAGCTTTAAATGTTCAAGATCACAATTCAGACCTTTACAATCTTATTCCAACAACAATGGTCCCATGGTTTTGTCAAAAACATATTTCATGCTCTTAAATCAGAATTCAAAACATAATAAAAGCCAAAACCTCAGATCTTTTATAGTAATATGTGCAAATCATGCATAAAACTACTTCTTTAATGAAAATAGCTATAATGATAAACAAAGAAATTACATATATGAACCCACTCACTTAGAGTGACAGAAGATGATGGTTCCACACCAACAGGATGTGACAAAGGAATAACATAGTATCTGACATGGAAGCAATAGAACGCTAGATTAACTTTTAGAATCTCTACATAACTCAAATTACATACCATGAAGGATACCCAACTAACTCCTAATAACAAGGAAGAATTTGAGGGAAGAAGGCTAAATCAACAAAAGAACATACCTTAAAGCCTTGGAAGTGAAAGATTGAGGTTGGCTTTAAAAGAAATGGAAGAAAAAAGAGTTTAGCGGGTGAAAAAGGTGGAGAGCCGAAGTTTCTTGCGTTTGGGAAAATGGGGGTGGAAATCGTGTTTTATGGTTCTAAACCTAAAATGGGGGTTTTATAAAAATTTTAGCACTACAACGCTCTTCAAGTGTTTTCTCTCAATCCTCTATGCTATGATTCAAGTGGTGCCTACCTACAACATGAAGTGGTCCTAGAACCCCATGGTGGTTCCTGACTTTCTGAGGGACATATGTACTACTCTAAACTCTCTTAATGAATAGTGACCTAGGGTATTACATGAACAAATGAATTGCCTTCCTTTATCCATCAATTGGGCTTATATCTCTAGCCCCAGGAACGTTGCCCCTCATTGCTCTCGATCGTTCTTCAACCGTTTCAGCATTTAAGGGAATTATATAGATTTCTCCTTCTTGGGATCTTTTCCTTTTAGGATTAGCCAATGATCCATGCTTCTTGGGCCAACTTGAAGGCCAACTGGAAGTCCTAACTAATGCTTGCTTTTGTCCCATACCTGGAGGCATGCGAGCCTGAAGGCATTGTCTAGGTTTAGCCAAATGGCCAGGCCGACTGGAGTGATCGATCCACAAGCCCCCCATACTAGAAGTTTGAAGGATTGAAGAGGTTGATAGCACCAAGCTTCCTCGTGATGTGGTCTAAATGAAGCCCGATGTGAGGGTCAGGAGCCATCTGACCCAAGCCCCTGGTCTCAAGTCCAAAGGACTATAGAGATTAAGCGACTTGATATCTTGTCTTTTTGAATTTTCCTCAAAGCCCTATCAGTTGCACAATTTTTGAGTTAAGTGGCCATTGTCACTACCGGTCATCGGGTTTTAAAGTTAATTAATTAGGTTCCGCACACCTGCGGATAGTGGACACGTGGTAGTTGAAAGGGCTAGGAAGCATAACCCACTTAGGCAAGTTAGCACCCTTCCTATTTGCATTTGCTCCAACTCTTGCTTTTGCGGTTTTACTCACCATCCCCCCAAGAACTTCTTTTATTTTTTCCTGGAGTCTTTACTAGTTTCACCCATTATAACATCTGCATATTGGGCGCCCTACGTATCGTTGTCCTTAGTGTGAGTAACACGAACACGGTAGTTGTCGCTCCGGGGCTCACGGGCGTTTCTCAACCTTTACCATTCCCCTTCTCAAGGGGAAAATGTGTATGCATGAGTGATGTGTCGACACCCTTATAGTGCATGCTTTACTCCTCCTCCTAACCGCCTGAAGTCCCACTATGGACACTCACATGTCTGCGAGTGTTACGCTCACACCGTGGAGTGGATATGTAACGCCTAATATGTGAATGGTGTATGAGCTTGTGAGAGATTGCTGTGCCAGTGAGCGACGTGGGCCCGCACTAGGAAGGGTAGACCAAGTTGACACATAGTCTGGGAAGAGATGAAACATGCTTTATAAGAGCATGGATATTCCATGAGACACATTTTACCCTTGAGAGGGGAAGGAGAGCAAATTCGTAAGGGCGCGGAGATAGGCTCCAAAGTCAACAATATCTACATGCCATGTGTTATACTCACATGTGGACTGCGATGTGCAGCTTGTCCCATGTGCAGTGTCACACCCCATATCTGGAGACACTTTTTTTAGAATTTTTCCATTTGCCATGCAGGGCTTTACCCATTGCGCCCCTCAGTCCGTTGAAAGAAATGTTGATTTGCCTTTAATCTATATTTAGTTTTGGATATGCATGCTTATGTGCCATTAAAGGTGCCCATGTAATTGTAAAAGATGCGTTTTTTCTGGAATGTATGAGCATTTGTTTGTTTTGGTATTTGGTGCTTAGTATAGGTGGTTTGATTAGAACTGTTTGTGCGTTGTTTTGCGTTTTGTGTTTTTGAAATAGGATTAGCTTCTCATATAGGATTTTATTTTCCCTTCTGCGATTTTCTTCAGATGAGGCCTAAACAGGGTACCTTCGTGGGCTTGGAGCTTACATATCCTGTGGAAATTAATGCTTTGGCCACCCAGAGAGGTCCAGCGTCCAACCTACGAAGTGCCAGGTCGCTCAAGGAGATTGCATCCACTTTTACCTCAGGCCAAGGATTCAGAAGGACAACCTAATGGTCACATGCGGTTTGGAGAACCACGCTACGGGACCCTAGGCAAGGTGCTTTTTTTTTATGTATGGGAGTTTTCACCCTAGGTTAGAGTAAAGTGGCCTTTTCTTGGGTTGTATTTTGGGTACTCTACCTCTTCAAATGGCTCTCGGGAACCCCATCTGAACTCAAGGCGTTCCTCTGGGCTTTTGACGTCATGTGGGTTGCTTGTTTGAAGCCATTTAGTTGTTTTTTTTTTTGGTCGTACAATCTGAAGCTTGGGGAATCGCTTATGTCCTTCACTAGACCATCTAACAAATGCCTACTTGAAGTGTTCAAAGTCATCCTACAAAAGGCAGGACTATATATACTTGGTTCTTAAAGGTAAAGGTCAGGAATTTTAGGAGGAGTAGTTTTTTCATGTCACCCAGGGTTTCCAAGTTCCTCTTCCAGAGGTCCTTCCACCTACCTCTTGGCTAGAGTCTACCCAAGGACTTCCACTCTAGGAGAAAGCTCATGTGTCAAGCTAGAACAACTATCCGCGATATCATAGCGCAGAACTCTACGTGTCAAGTACCCGCCTTTTGCTAAAGAAAAAATTAGAAGAGAAAGCCTTTATAATATTGATTCATGCTTACACTATTTTGAGAGTAATATTTATTTTTTAAAATTTTTTTCAAGGAGTTCAGACCGACTTGAGTGAGAAAGTAAAAGATGGCCGACAAAGCTCCCTAATTCCACGTGGATGTCTTTGTACTAAAGAAGAGGAAGAAAAGGAACCTCTGAGGTTCAGGATGCATGTTGTGGAGTTATAAGGGATGCACAATAGAACGGGTTTTAGGATTATATGAATTGTATTTAATTATTAAAATATTACTGTTTCACTATATCTATGCTGTTGTTGATCTTTATAATAATATCTATAATTATTGTATTGACTAAAATATGTAATGATGGAAGGTCCTAATTTAAGGGGATATGCCAAAATTTTGTTAAAATTTTTTGTAGGAATAATAGATTAAATAAAAGTAACTATATTTGAAAACACTTAAAAGCCAATTGAATGTGTTTAAAAATAATAATTTAAATAAAACTTACAGACCAATTGATTGTGTTTTAAACACTAAGTAAAATATATCTTAAATTACGGGAGCTTTATATTTAAGTGGAAGATCCTGTTGAAATTTTGTTAACCTTTTTTTAAGAATAAGAGATTAATAAAAGTATCTGAATGTGTTTAAAAATAATAATTTAAATAAAGCTTAAAAACTAATTGAATGTGTTTTAAAGATCAATTAAAATAAATATTTGAGGAGGGAAACTCCTAATTTAAAGGGATATGCTATCAAAATTTTTTAGAATATTTGTTGAGAGAATAAGATTAAAAGTAGTTGCACTTAAAATTTAAATAGTAATTGAATTTGTATTTGAAAGTGATAACTTTCAATCTTTACAAAATTGTAGGGTCTAGGGTTAATCACAAGCACAATGTTACCTTCAAATCGATCATGGATATATAGATTGCATCCTAATGGAGGGAATTAAATTGGAATTTTATAGTGGTATTGAAGAATTTATGAGTGTGGCATGTAAAACACAATAGTTCATTAATAAAGCAAAAGTTAGGTGTCCATGTAATAGGTACAAATGTGGGAAGTATTTGGATGATGATATAATAAGGTTTCATTTGTACAAGTGGGGATTTATGCTTGACTATTGGGTTTAGGCCGAGCATGGAGGTAATCATGGAATCAAGTGGGTATGTTTCAAATTGGAAGTAGTTCATGGGATCCATATAACGCATGACATGGGTAATGTGGTGAGAGGATAACCTGGCTAGGCATCATGAGATGGTGTTTGATGTTGCTAGTCCTGAATTTGCTCTTCTTTATTTGCAACCTTCATTGGAGACCAACCAAATGTCTCGATTTTATAGTCTCCTAGAAGCTGCCAATCAAACTTTATGGGAGGATTGTGTGCACTCTGAATTGTCATTAGGTTCAAATGTTGAGCATTAAGTTCGAAGGGAATCAAAGCCAAAGTTCTTTTGATCAATGGGTGATCTGTCAGTAAGCTAAGTTAAAACCGATGCAATTCCAAAAGATTTTTATCAAGCTAAAAAATTAGTTTCTAAACTTGGGTTGAAGAAAATAAAGATTAATTGCTGCTTGAAAGGTTGCATGCTTTATTATAAAGATGATATTTCATTGACGAGTGTAAGTTTTTCCAAGAGCCTAGGTTTAAACCCAAGAGACGTGGAAGTGGGAGGTATAAGGATGTCCGAAAAAGAATGAACTATCTGCCCTTAATCCCTAGACTCACAAGACTCTATGCGTCAATGAGCTCGACTTCTCATATGAGGTGGCACGTGAAAATCAGAGGGATGATGGTGTGATGATGCATCCATCGCACGTGAACGTGGAAAAGTTCGATCAACAATATCCTGATTTTTCTTTTGACCCAAAATGTTAGATTGGAACTTTGTTCAAATGGATTTACTCCAAATAACAAATTTAGCAAACTCTATTCCTGTTGGCCCGTATTTGTTACGCCCTATAATCTCCCTCCTGACATGTGCATGAAAAATCCTTACCTATTCTTAACATGTATAATCCTAGCCTTGATAATCCAAAAGCTAAGATTGATGTGTATCTTCAACCCCTTATTGATGAATTGAATGAGTGTGGTGCCAGGGTATTCTTACTTAGACATTTCAACTAAAGCAGAACTTCATGATAGAGCTCATTAATGTGGACCATCAATGATTTTCTAGCTTATGGAATGTTGCTGGATAGATGACCTAAGGCAAATTAGCATGCCAATTTGCATGGACGATACTAAAGCATTCACCTTGAAACATGGAGGAAAGAACTCTTGTTTATTATCATAGAAGGTTCTTAAATTTGATCATCCATATAGGCAAAGTAGATATGGCTTTAAAAGAAATTGTGTTGAACATGATGAGCCTCCAATTAGACTAAGTGGCTACGAAATGTGGGATCGAGTTAAGGATATCCCAAAATATTGGAAATCAAAAAGGTAGTGTGGCATCCAGGCTATGGGGTATACCATAATTGGACCAAACAAAGTATTTTCTGAAGTTGTCATATTGGAAGGATAATTTGGTGCGTCATTGTTTAGATGTCATGCATATTGAGAAAAATGTGTTTGACAACATTATGAATACTATTGGATACAGAGAACCAAAGACAACGACAAGGCAAGGCATGATCTGCTGAGATGCACGCCTAATTTGCATTTACAAGAATTGAAAGATGGTCATTTCTATAAACCAAAGGCCAAATATGCCCTGGTTCCAATCAACAACAAGTTGTTTGTCAGTGGCTTAAGGAGTTAAGAATGCTGAATGTTTATGCTTCTAACTTAAGTAGGTGTGTCAATGTTGCACAGGTAAGCTTGTTGGCATGAAAAGCCATGATTGTCTAGTGTTCATGGAGTTTTTGCTTCCAATTGCATTCAGAGAGCTACCTGATGTTGTCTGGAACCCCTAACCAAGCTGAGTTAGTATTTCATGGATTTATGCTCTTTACTCTTCGGTGTGATGATCTGCTTGTCATGGAAAAAAATATTCCCAAAATTCTTTGCAAATTAGAGAGAATTTTTTCCTGGGTTCTTTAACTCAATGGAACACTTGCCCATACATTTGGCATATGAAGCACGAGTGTGTGGACCGGTTATATAGATGGATGTATCCATTTGAAAGGGAAATAGGAGGGTTTAAAAGAAATGAAGAATAGGTTTCAAGTGGAAGGATCAATATGCCAAGCTTATCTAGCAAAAGAGACTTCAAATTTTTGCTCATTTTATTTTCAGCCACATGTTCAATCTAGGAGAACTCGAGTTGGTCATAACGACGATGGAGGGAGTGTTCTATTCCACCTACTTTATCTATATTCAATCAACCTGGTCGAGCTTGGAAAGAGCGTGCCTCGATGGCTGACTTTAAGAGTGGAATTTCTGCACACTACATATTTTGATAAATTGTGACGAGGTGCAACCATTCAGATTGTAAGTCAATAATTCTTTTTTTGTAGGTGAAAGTGTGATGTTATGCATCTTTAAATAACGTAAAATATATTTTCAACAACGGATACTTTGAGCAACTACATGGTCAAGATTCTCTTCAACAATTTCCAGAATTGGTTTAGATTACATGTAAGTCCGCTTGTTTAAGATTATGTAACCCAAATATTCTTATCTATTAATTTTGTTTGATACAAGTAAGTTTGACATTTCAAACTTTATGTACGTAGGTTCATAACAAAAATAATGGTGTAACATGTCCCCATTTGTTTAATTTAGCTTGGGGCCAAAAAATAAAGTTGTAAGTTGGCCCATGTACTATGTTAATGGGTACAAGTTTCACACAATTGATTAGAGTGTAGGAAAAAAATTGACAATATTGGTGTTTGTGTTAAAGGCGATATTGGGGATGGAGAATATGATTGGTATGGTGTCGTTAAGGAAATCCTTGAGTTTGAGTAATACATAGGTGAGCTCACAAATAAATGTGTCCTATTCAAATGTGAATGGTATGATCCTACTGACTAAATGGGACACGACAACACAACAATTACAAAATCATTGAAATCAATCACACAGAAGATATAGAAGTTATGATCCATTTATTATAGCCTAAAATGCTGGACAAGTATATTATATGTCTTATCCTGGAAAAGTAGGTCATAGTGGAGGGTTGTGAACAAGATAAAATCAAGAAGTAGGATTAAATAAGGAAGATACTTGTTGAAGATGCTTATCAAGTGGATGATCCACCTCCTTCAAGGGCAGGACTGAATAGACAATCCTAAAAACCCTTTCCGTTGACTATGGGGAAGTTGACATAATTGAATGTACAAGTAACCATCCAATCAAAAATCACGAAGATGAAATAAGTGATAGTTGTGTTAATGATTCACCTAGTGATCAACAATAGAGTGATGATGAAAACAATCTGACTTTCAAATTAACTAAGGTGTTCAATATTATATGCAATATTATTATGAAATTATTTGAAATTTTCTAATTTAATTAATGTTTTGTTATGGATTATTTTTTAATTGTTTCAGTATGGCTGAAGTGCAGAGGCCGACCTTGAAGGTCAATTTACCCACCACCACCTCATCGCCCTTCCCACCACCTCAGCGCCTCCTCCCACCACTCCTCCGCCCCCTCCCACCTCAACCTCAATCCCTACCATTAGTACCCCAGGCTTCAGGATGATGCCCACTTCTGGGTATTCCTGGGCCCCAACTCCCCCATATTCACACTCACAACCCACTTGCATTAGTGACCCTCCCCTAGCTCTACCATTGCCCCAACTCCTTGCCCTGGATCTCTCCAGACTCACTTTCCTCACTTGGGTCATAGGCATGAATGCCGATGGAGGCCTCTCGCCACATGAGGCCATGGGCCTGATGGTAGACCGCTCTAGGATTAGGCTAGACGTAAAGACAGGAAGTTAAAACATGTTTTTTTAATTACATTTTAATTTTTCATTGCTTATGATATTTGAGTAATTTTGATTGTTTTTTTGATATATTTCATTTATGTAATAGTTTTCATCCAGTTGCGACTCACCATAGGATCATAGAGGTTATACGAAGTTGGTATAACCATTTGTGGCCTACATGAATTGACATCTCTCCTGATGTCAAGGAGTCGGGTGGAAGGAATGGAAGGTAATTCTATGATTGCTTCGCTTTTGTTAAAATATATGTTTATATTATTTAATTATATGCTTATATACAATCACTTATGTGCTGTGAATTTGTATATGTAGAAAACATTCTACATTTAGCCTTAGCATGAGCCGAGCAAAGGGCTTGGAGGATTAGGTCCTCCAAGCAAATGCGGATATACTTCATGATGTCCGTAAAGGACACATGAACAGCTTGTAGCTGAATGATGCCACCTTGGTTGAGCTACAAGTGCCATTGAGCCAGCGACCTAACCTTCAAGGATAGGTCGAGAAAGGGAAAGACAAATCGAGCCTCACAGAAAGGTGGGTCATGCACACAGGTAGGTCGAGCACCCAGAGGGACCCATAAGCGTTTGGTAATTCTTTAACCTTTCTACATTTTATAATAACATTTACTATATTTGAATTGTGGCAAATACTATATTTTTATGACTTTATTGTGCTTATTTGTGAAGGCAGGGAGTTGAGACCTAGACACAGGGCGAGCTATTCGGGAGACTCACACCCGAAAGGGTGAGCAGAGGCGGGAGAGGTCTGGGTAGACCCTCGCTCCGAGGCAACCTATGTAAGTTTAAATTTAGATATATCTTCACTTAATTTTTATTATTATTTTCATTTATGTCATAATTATTACTTACAACGTGTTTTTATCTTTTTTCCTTTGCAATGCAAGTTTATCAACCTTGGAGTAGGTCTAGACCCAGGATACAGACCCAGATGGCTGAGGTTGGGCCAATGTTGACATTCTTCCTGCTCCAATGAGAAGGATGTCTGGGCCCAAGTGGTTGGTAGCCCTTACAAGAGTCACATATATGGATGGGGTACTACCCTGAGAGTATATCCCCATCCTCTGCATTGGATCAACTACTGGGGATGATGCCCTGAAGAAGCGTGTCCATGCCTCAACAGGAACTCCGCAGGAGGCCTAGTTGATCTAGGAGGAGCAGGAGGCACAACTCCAGCACCTCTAGGACTAGTAAGCAGGCCGAGCAGCTATGGAGTAGGAGTTGAGAGAGATCCGAGAGCTTAGCTCTCATTGGAGCGGAGGCAGAGGAGAAAGCAAAGAAGGAGAAGGCTCAGTTCAAAAATGCAGAAGATCACCAGATGTGATAACCTTCTTCCGGACATACAAGCTTCGGATCCTTCCTCAAGCAAGACGTTCCCTAGATCATTCCCCATATCTACTCCCTCCATCTTTGAGGGCTACTCAAGTTGGATGACGTGGATGATGATGATGGTTTAGATGATGCCGACGCCCATGAATTCAGCTAGTTTTTATCTAGTTTTTTTTTTCCATTCTGGATTTTTGTACATTATTCTTTTTTTTTTCCATTCTGGATATTTTTTACATTTATTGTAATTTGTATATATTTTGTTGCCATAATTGGCTATTTTATTTAATCAGTTAATTTGTTCATTTTATTATTTTCTCATTTAATATCAATTTAATTGATAATTACGTAATTATATAAATAAATAAATAAATAATAAATTATCGATCACTTCATAATTAAAAAGGGCAATTGGTAAATCGTCAATACGAAATATTTTTAAAATCAATTGTTTTCTATAAATCAATATATCGTCGGTAAATTATCCGGTAATATAATGATTCTGATGCCCATGGTGAGCCTTTTATATAATTGTACCAACGGCTAAATATTTTATTACCCGTCGATACACACGTCGAAAAAACTAACGGGTTTATTTATACCATTGGTAATATTCATCGATGGCCTGAAACTGAATGCCCACATATCCGTCGTATAAATCTAATCCGTCGAAATACCCGTCAGGAAAGGCGTCGGTTCTCACGCATTTGTAGTGTTTGTATTTGCAAGTTTTTCTTTTCTTTGATTGAAAAAAAGTTTAGAGAGGAAGATTTATCTCAATACAAAATTAGAGGATGCCTGAAGACTTATCCACATTTATAAAAATATTTACAATTTACTCACCGATGAGAGAACTCAAGAATTAGACTCAAATTATGGCAAAGCTAAACTGGGAACCAACTTAGTGAACCCAAGTCTTTACAAATTTAATTTGCATTTTTCCATCTCTCGTACATCTACTAAATAAAAGAGCTTCAAAAAATCTAATGAAGAAAATGAAATAGAGAAGCAATATAATATAAATTAAATTTGTCAACATTTTACAAGAGTTTTAAGGATGGTCAAAAAGCCTGCTAAAGTGTGTATCCATGGGAATTATTCGCAATGGGGATAGGGATGGGGATGGGGATAAGTTTAGTCTTCACGGGAGCGTGAGCAGTCCGATTTATTAAATGGGCGAGACGGAGATCGAATGAGATCCCAATCCCATGAAAACCCATTAATTTCCATGCTATATAAATATATATCAAGAAAACCTTAGTATATCTTCACTTTTAAGTTATCTTTATTGGATTTGCATTATATATGTATTTTGATTTTTAATTTGGATTATGTTGTATTAATAGTATTAGTAATTTTGGATATTTATGTTTAGAATTTCAAAGTATTTTTGTAATTTTTTACCTTTTTAGATTTTTTAAAATTCTTTTAATAAACTTGTGGATCCCGAAATTTAAATCCCACAAGGAATGAGAAATAAGAACCCATGATAAGGATGGGGGCCAGGTGAGGGGCAAAATTTCAAATGGGGATAGGGGATGAGGCATGTCCCGCCTCATGAATATCCATTATCATTCCTAGAGCCTTTGATAAGTTTTATGGGCGTAATTTTGTTTTTGACATTTATGATCGTCCATCCATGTGATATCTTATCCATATAGCATACACAAATGCTTTCTACATCAGTAAACATACTTTACGCCACTTGAAAATATTCTAAATAACTATGTTTGGCAAAGGAAAAAAATGGAAAGGAAAGAAAATAAAAGGAAAGAAATTGGATGGAAAGAAATTGGATGAAATTTTATTTTCCATAAGTATGTTTGAGTGAAAGGAAAGAAAATGGAAGGAAAGTTAGTTTCTTTTGTTTGTTTGTGTGGAAAAATGAAAGGAAGAAAAAGATAATTATGTCAAATAACATTTTTACCCTTACATTATTTTAAGTGTTATTTCAACCAAAATATAGAGTCATATAGAAAAATTAATAGCCTGAAATTTCCATTCATTAGAGATTAATTAGCAAATTAGTTACTTATAATATCAAATATTAACTAGTAAATAAAATATTAATAAAATTCAATCATCTTATTTTTCATGTCATTCAATAAACCAAATACTATTCGTCTAACCTTAAAAATCAAAGCCAAAATTTTTGGTTTTTGAATTACAACTAAATGGCTAATGAATAAAAATTATTCTCCTTTTTTTGGTAGCTGACGGTAAGCCCAAAAAAATGGTAATTGAAAAGAGAAAAAAAAAATGACCTAAAACTATAATCCTCAAAATGATATCAAAATTAAGTCACAAATAAAGCAAAAATTTTAGAAGTATTTCATAATAAAGTAAGCAGGACTTCTTGTCTCTGCTTTGGTATTTGAACTGATAACTTTTGATCTCATGTACTCTTTTGCTCACTGTTCCTCTTTTAGGTTGCTTTGAGCTTGACTTTTGTTTGAAAAAAAGAAAAGAAAAGAAAAGAAGAAGAGTGCTGTTTCATAGAAGGAGAGAAGGTAGTGCATCTGGAGACTTGCAAATCAACGCGAGCGCAATGGACAAGATGGACATTTGCACTTAGGCAATTTGGTGATGGTGTAGAGCAACAGCACATGGAGGGGTATTGTTGGAATGGGAAAGTGTTGTGAAATTTTCCTTCACTTTTCCGCTGCCTGTGCAGGAAAAGAAAAAGGGATGAGTCTCACATGTTCATTTTCACTCTTTCATTATTCCTTCTTATTTTCCTTCCAACCAAACAAAGGAAAGTGATATCATTCTTTCACTTTCCTTTCTCTTCCTCTCCTTCCTCCCAATTTCCTTCCAACCAAACAAAGCCTAACACATTGACAAATGGAAAATTATATTGACTTTCTATGAGATTTTGATCAAATCCATTCTGATTCATTACACTTCTCCCTCTTGAATTGATGAAATTATTACACTTTTCTCCTTTCTACTGTTATATAAGAAGTTAGTGTTATATTCGGACAAAAGGGAAGTCGGCAACAAGATTTTTATCAAATGTCAAGAAATTAAAATCAAAGTACTAATAATTTGCCCTTAAAAATGATATAATGTTGAGTGAACAAATCCTTAGAGTATCTTCATAATATTTCGAAAGCATCAGTATAATATTTAAAATACCACGTGATATCATAGTTAATAGTCTTAGTGTATCAGTTGAATCATTTATTTATTTATAATATAAAGACCCTGAGTTGTTTTGCATGTACTTCCAACGTATGAGACTAATTAATTTTTGTTTAATATCGCGACTGGCCCCACACTGCTCCCTATCTTTTTTATTATTTATTTATTTATTTTGCTGTGCACTGCATCCCTCTCTTAATGATACATATTTTTTTTTACCTAATTGTTATCATAAATTATAAATATAAATATTAGGCATACAACTCACCGACATACCAAAAGCGCGGGGCATATAAAACGGAGCTTATTGCAGTTTTGGCATTTTGAAAAATGTTTAACTAATTAGAAGGCTCTTTATTTTGAAATTATTATTGATTTCAGCGAAAAACTTGTTGAAGAGAGAAAGATGAAAGACATAGCAACCAGATCTACTGTGTTAATAATTCCTCTCAATCTAGAACTTTAGCCCGAAAGTACAAAATCCATAACATAAAACAAATGACGCATCCATTTCAGGCAAATCTTGTATATAAGCAACTAGTGCATGCTGCTGCTGTTTCATAACAAAACCTTGGTAAGCTTGTACTAAATAGGTCACTGGAACTTTTATTTGGACATAGCTTCTCCAACATTCAAGTTGACATTGAAAATCTTACGTCAAAAGATTGTAATTTCACTTATATTATTAATAAATTTGCTTATGTAAAAATATATATAATGAAAATATAGCAAATTGTGTATTAAAGAGATATATATTATTTCATGAGTTTAGTTTTGAACATTAATTTTTGGGGATTACTTCTATATCCTATAAAATTCATAGATACCAGTATATATTAGATAATTTGTGACTGAAAATTTACCATTTATACTATTAACTAAATTTATTAATATTTTAAACACTCATAATTAAATTATGATCCTTTGATTCAAAAGGATATCAGTATCCTTGGGTACCAAAACAAAAACCTTATTTTTTATGTAGAGGATTTGATTTCAAAGAAAGGGTTTTTACATGAAGTGGAGGCAGCTTGTTATTGACAAGAATATTAAGCACTGGGAGATGGCACGCACAATGAGATCAAGCAAGTATAGATGCTCTACTTCCTTTCGATTTTGGCTTGTTTGTTTTTTATGTACTTATGCTCCTTTGTCGTTGGTTGTATACCTTTTTTTTCCGATGAAGCAGGGTATCAACTAAAGGAAGGAGTCCAACTAATTATCAACCGTGCTACATCTCATGGTTTATATCTCTAAACTATATATTTGTTTCTGTCCCTCTTTTTCTGTGGTCAAAGCAGTTTTATTATATAACAAAAAAGATAAAAAATATTTAATTAAATGACAATATTTTATACTATCAATATATATATTTAAACTAGATCATTATTTTATTAGTAAATATATGATGAAAGTATTTTTATTCTTTATTAATTTTTATGACCAAATTAATCAACATGTAACTGAAATTTTCTATATTCTTTTTACATATAAATCCCTAATATCAATTCAAATGCGTCTGCAAAATTATGTCCAAGAAAGATAGATAGGTTAAAGAGTTCTTCTGAACTTTCTCTTCACGGTTATCTCGAGATCTACTTCCAATCAATTTCTCCTTGACATCGACGACGTGCGTCCCAAGCAAATTATAAGACAATTCATAGAATCTTTGAATTTTAACTCAAGTGGCAGTTGATGTTCTCCCATTACAATAGGTTGGTCTCATATCAGCCAATAATGCCAACAAATCCCTTTGCTAGTGCCGAAAATCTTCAATCCACGATCCGTTGATGGAAATGATAATCTTTTATTGGTGCATTGATGGAAATGCTAATCTTGGAAAATGTCATTAAAAATATGACATCCTTTCATATTCCCAATAAATATAAGAGAATATTAATTCTAATACATTATAATATAAAATCAACAATCAATAATCTCCTTATTTATGTAAAAGAGGGATAACCGCCCCATTCATAAACACGTGACAATTCAATTTTCCTGCACAAAAAATTCGCCACGTGTTCACTCATAATAATATCACAATTTTGTCTTTCCAACCTCAGTGTAGATGTAATATTTAATATTTTTTATGTGTTTTTATAATTACTTATTCTTTTTTAGTATCTTTCATTAAATGCATTCCCAAAGATTCATACGTTTATGCAGCTGGGTTATTTGGATTTTCAGTACATAAATGAACTGCATTTTTGGGTTTTCGATAAAGGCTGAGCAATAATTTTGAAATTTTATGGTTCTCATTTATCTATGCACATAATGATCATCCTTTTCCTAAAATATTATTTTTGAAATTAAAATAAAATCAATTAATTATTAATTATCATCTTAATTCAATCATCAATTACATTAATCACATTCCCATTTACGAGAGGCCATCTAGTTTTTCTTCCATTATTCTCTCTCATTACTTCTTCTATTCCATATCAACAGTCGCTCTAGAAATTTTACAATTTTTAGACATTCAAAAGTTAATGTATTTGACTACAAACATATTTCAAATTTCAATCAAATTTGTTGGAAATGTTTCTGCTACTACTTCTCAAATTTTTTCTTTCACTTTTTTTGTTTCTAGAGATCTTTCGAAATCATTACGATGCTGAAGATTTTTCACAATTTTTTTTTATTTTTGTTCCTTTCTATATTCTTCGATAACCAATTTACTCATCAATTTACTCATGCTTCCTTCTTGCAATATTATTTCCATATGTTTTGCAAGGTTTGGGAAATGCTCCATGCTTACACAATCTAGAAGGCTCTTCACTTCCTTCCTCTAACCTACACATATTTCTCAAAACCCTTCTCTTCTATCAGAATCCATGACTGAAGGAAAACCATTATTGCTCACAAGCAAGAAAATCGATTCCACATGTACAATGATCCTAACATGCAAGAGTTCTACATGGAGAACTTCTCCTAGAGAAAGGTGGCACATGGAAAATGCGAGATTAGATTTGCCTGGATCAAGTTCCTATCTTGAAGGAGGTTTTCTCATTTCAAGGGCGGAAGACTTTCTGCAATTTCAGAGTAAGAGTACGACATTCTACTCCTAACTTGAACACACTACAAAAACTACTCTCACATTTGTGACTCGAGCCTATGACATTGACATTTGTCCTACTTGACCTACAAAGATCATCAATGCTCCATATGATGGTATTGTATATGTCCGCAACAGATGGAATCATGAGATAAGAGTTAGCAAAGGCAATGTCTCAAGATACTTAACTGAGTCTATTACAAAAGCCTAGAGAAATTACTACTGCTATGCTTAGCTCTAAAGCTAGAATAGTATTTTCTGTGATTCTCTATACTGCCTATGCTAGGTAGCACTAATGTGCTAATATAATGAGGATGGATTGCATGTTGTTATTCTATCTATTGAGTTAGAGAAAGGTGAATTTTCCTTGATTAATCATGGAATATATGTTGAGTGCAATTGCAAAAGAAAAGAGAAAGATTGTCATTATGCCCTCACTACAAAAAAGAGGTAAATTATGGCAGTTTTTTGGTAAATTGTGACGGTTATAACTCCGTTTTTTGTAGCAAGTGGCGGTTCAAGGAACCGTCGTAATTACCAATGCCATTTGGTAAATTACGGCGGTTATAGAAAAACTCCGCAATCACCTGTATAACCACCATAATGCAGGTGAATTGCAGCGGTTGAATTATGGCGGTTTCAAACCGCTGCAATTAGTGAAATATTTTAAAAAATAAATTATGGCGGTTTGAAACTGCCGCAATTTGTGGTAATGTTTTTTAAAAAATATTAATCATGGCAGTTTGAAACCGCCATAATTTGAGGTGAAATATTTTTGAAAATTTCTTAAAACTATTTATTACAACAATTTTAAACCACCATAATTGCAACACCAATTAAAAAAAAAAAGTTCCAATGATCATGCAAAATTAAAAAAAGAACAAATAAAAGAATGATAAGTTAGTAATAAAAATATTTTGTATCACATTTCCTTATTTTTTTATAATAGCTTTAATATGATGAATAGGTGAAAAAAGCTAATTAATTTGTAGAATAATTGGTTGAATTGATGGTGGAAAAACCTAATACTTAATCCAAATGCGTCTTCATTACACTTTAACACTTGTACACAAATCACAAGTCAAGGATGCAATAACCAAGTCCAAATTGCCACTTTATGAGAGAGTTTTCACTATTTCAATCCATAGAGGCAATAGAAAGAACATTAACAGCCTAATAAAATATAGCACATAAAACTCTAGCATAAATAAAGGAATGTGGATACAAATAAGTATGCTCAGCAATCCACGTTGTTAGAATTGGATCAGAAAATACTAGAAAGATCAAGGGAATGAGTACTATTTCTAAAAATGTACAACATAGCAACAAGACCTACCAAATAACTACAAGGTAAAAAGGAAGCAGAAACTGAAAGAGAAACAATAGGACTTACCTTGCGCCTGAAAGCGTTGTGGAGGCTCACGGTTCCTCCTATCAATGCGAGAACTCACCCTCACAACGTGAGAGTGGATGGCACAAGACACGCAATATTGCATCTTCACATACAGCTTTGGGAGAGTGTATTCTATATACAACACACAAATAAAAAAATAAAAAATGAAAACAACACAAATTAGTAACAAAACAACATATATTCATAGCCATATAAACAGATCAAATAACATTATGTCAAAAAATTAAAGAGAGAGAGAGAGAGAGAGAGAGAGAGAGAGAGAGGCTAAGGAATATTACGCTCATAGACACAAAGTCTTAAATAGAGTGCAAATAATGTAACAAGTTGAATAAAAAGATCAAACACTGTACCTACCATTATTCTAGAGCATAAGTCTCGAGATCATCCAGTAATGAATGCCTCTTAGTAATATTAGAAGGCATTAGTTCCATTGGCAATAAAGTTCCACTAATATTTAATCACAAGGAAACATTGTAGTAATATTACAATAATCAATCCATAATGGCCCATTATAAGACAACAAGTATAATCTATGATCTCAATCAATTAATTATTCACAAGAATAAATGATTGTCATCATTTTTAAATAACCAAGGAAAAGGCTTCACATGCTAGCTAGGATCCCATCAAGCATGATTTTCTTATTTTAAAGTTGGTATACTTTTATTATGCACAAAAAATGAAAGATTGAAAAGAACTATTTTGGACAATATGCTTAAACTAGAATGGATGTAATCATAGCAAAACAAGACAAAAAATGACTTGACAATATAACAAGGAAACCCGAAAAGATTGAAAACACAAGTCTATTGGATTAGATATCCATTGATGATTGGATTAGATATGCTCAAAGCTTGTTATTTTGCTTGATAACTAGCACAAAGATCAACGGATATCTATACTTCATTATCCCATATATCCATTTTACACCCATTCTTGTTACTTTTATATATGCATTCCCACATGTAAACTTGATCATATAAAGAGAAATTATATACAAACTCCTCATAGTCCATCTTTTAGTGTCCAGAACATCTCACCTTCTAGATTTAACCATTCATAATCAAACACACTAATCCTCTTGAATCACCAATATCTAGCATGCTTTAACACCTCCTTTGTAAATTTCCAAACATACAGAGCATATGAAGCAGAACAACAAACACTTTCCTAATCCCTACTAAAGTTATGCCAAAATATACAAATGGAGCATTGTGTTTGCATTACAGATAGGTTTAAATGGATATGTTTCATTTTGTCCTTGCTAAAACATATATAATAAGCAGTAACCGAACTTTCTTTCATAAAATAAAACAAATTGAAAAAAAATTGCGAGCTTTATTCTTGTCTATAGTGGTGGAATGCATTAGTTAAGTTTCTTTTTTATTATTATTCTCATAAACTAAATAAACAAAGTAGGCAAAAGATGAATAGCCCCATCACAAAAGTTCAACCTTAATACAAGGAAAGCATTTCCAAATGATGAACATACTAAAAGATGAACATAACTATGTGCACGCTCAACAAAATCCTATGAGGAAATAACAGGAACAGTTAAAAGCGATAAATTGGAAAACAAAACTACAAAATAAATGAAGTTAACTTGATATTGTGTGAACCACAGAGCTAATACTAGGACCATTCACTAGCTTCAAATTTAAGCTTTGGTCCCCCTCCAAATCCTAGTCTACTAGGAATTAAGAGATGAGCATCAATACTCAACATAATATTCTGATCCAATTATAGGATTTCTTGTACATTTGCTTAGTCTTTGAAGTTCCATGCATAAGTTTCAAATGTTATAAGCAAAATGCATGAGGTCATACATATATGGCTCAACTGGAAGAGTTGAGCTATTATAGAAAAGTGAAACCAAGGTTGCTAAAGTTAAGAACCAGCAACAACTACCATTTCAAAGCTGCAATGTTGCTCTATGGAAGTATATGAAACACCAAGCAGCAGATACAATTTTGTTGACTATGTGAAAACTGGTGCACTAGAAAGTATTACTTGCAGAGCGCTTAAGAAGCAAACAACATTTTGATCAACTCCAAGTTATTAAACATAGCTAAGACAACTAATTAGTAACCACCAACTTTATTTACTAGTAGATATGGCTTTGTCTTGCCCATATATTCTTTTAAGGGGCAAAGTGCTAAAAATCTTTTGAGCAAACATATTATGAGATTTTGGTGTTAAAAGTCACATGAATGACAAATTAAGTTAATTATATGGGGAAAAAGCTCACAGACATTCCATAATATAGAACCAAGGGCTATAACTACAAAAGATATCATGTACCACCATTATGATTCAACATAAAAGCGCAACAACATTTACAACCAAATCTTAATCACTAGCAATACAAGGAAAAACTCAAATAAGTTAATTTAGTGAATTAGCTAGATATTTCAAGGATAAAAGAGAAACCTTATGAATCACCAGGATACGTAATGGTGGAAAAAGAGTATATCTTCTTCTTCGCTACAACCACAACCCAGAAAATAGAAAAATTCATAAATCCCAAAGAGAAAAAAGAGAGGTGGCAATTAGAAAAGGAAAATTCAAAAACAAAAGCATAATAGCAATCACCTTCTGAGAACTTAGGCTAGGATTTTTACCATGGTATTGACCATTTCGATTTAGTCAAAATCCAATTAGAGGCGCCAGGGGCGTGAAAGGGGAAGAAGCTGGGAGTCATCGACCTTGACAATGGTATCCTCTTTGGCAAGTGGCCATTGCATCTCATTAGCTACGCATACGTAGATGGTGATGGCGTTGTCGCTAGGGAGAGGCGGATGACGGAGAAGTCACGGACACAAGCTCGACGCTATTCTTTGTCAATGAAGGTGAGAATGGCACTGAGGATTCAGACAATGACTTCCTTGGTGGCCGTCGACTGAGTAGATGGTGGCGAACGGGGACTATTGGTGTTAGTGTTGTTGTTTTTGGGGAAGAGGGTTTGGATGAGGTCGTTAAGGTCATTGGGGTCGATAAAAGGGTAGAGGTTAGGGAATGGCAAATTGGCGATTGGGGTGGCGAAATGGTGGGGAAGCTTTGGGGTTGGATTGGATGACTTCTAGGTTAAGGTAATTTCTCTAGCTAGGGTTGTATTTGTGATCAAAGTGTGGGTTTCTTTCTTTTGCGAGAAAGAGAAGAAATGGGGGATTTGGTGTAAGTCCCTATTGGGGTCACAATGGCTTGAAAACAAAATAATGAACCGCATTTTAAGTAAAACCACCATTTAATCTATTCAAATTATGGCAATTCCAAATCCGCCATAATACATTGGATATTGTGGAGAAAAGAACCACGTAATAAAAATGCCATAATAAACATAATTTTTTATAGTGCCTATGGCATGTTGTTGACAAGGATTTTCTAATACATTGGATATCCTTTAGTAGATGAATGGCATGAATTCATGGAAGGAATAGAATTCTCCATAAATTCTTTTAAGTCTATTAGAAGAACCAAAAGGGGAGCTCATAAAGCTATCCCCAAGAAGCCAAGTCCTCAAAAGGGAAGAACCAAAGAAGAAGACCAAAAGAAAAGCTCAAAAGAAGAGAAAGGAAAAAAGGGAAGAGCAAACTTGTTCTTCCCCCAGAAGTGAAGCAGAAGACTTAGAAGGAACCGACTGAAGAAGTTCCTTTGAGATTGAACTTAGATCCAAACTAAGAGCAAAAAATAGGCAAAAAAATGCAAGATACTTCAAAAACTGAGGTTCAATTTGATGCAAGCTGTCATGACTCACAAACAAATTAAAATTTATAAAGTGCCAAGTTGCACCAAAAATATAGTAAAAGGCATAACTCAAGTTGTCTCACAAGGAAGTGTTACTAGCCAATTAGAAATTTGGGGGTTTTGAAATTGTTGCAATAATAAAAAATAATAGAGAGAATTATATGAAAGAATTACCACAAGGATTCCCTCATATTAAGAGTTGTTCAATCATCGATTCAAAAGATAAATTCATGGCGGTGGTTACTTTCATTAGTTATGCTACCACACAATAATGATGCAATTCTACTTAATGGTCACACAATCTCACTCCCACTAAGGGTTTGACTAACACATGCATTAGTAACCTATAATCATGGTTCTATGAACTTATGCCAATTTAATTATCAATTGCAGCAACCTAATACCCAAATGGAGTTAATCCTAATCTCTTACCAATTGAATGTAATTTAATCAATTGACCAAATACCCCAACGAAATCCTAATCATGCATGCGAGGAACACACAATCAGACAACCCTCAAAAATACAATTGTAATAATTCTCACTAGTGATATTAGAGAGAGATGACAAGAGGGAGAGAAAAACCAACCATAAATTACAATTAAAAATATGAACCTCAAGAACAATCTTAATTTTCAGTTATCCTTGCACATGGTAAAAGGATTACTCCTCCATAAGGGGAGGGTCACTATCGTTGTTAAGAAAGAGTGCAAATTGCAACCCCAAACAGGAGCCAAAATAAGGGTTGGAAGCTCCTAAAACCTAGAGAGTGAGTAGAGAGAGTAGAGAGAAAGTTCTTGACGGTAAAGATAATAACAATGAGAAAAAAGGTTCTTACAATTGTTGACCTATTCTTATTTATAATATGGTAAAAATAACATAAAGTTTAGGCCCAGTCAGAGAAATCGCGCTGTTGATGGTGCCTATAGGCGTATGATCGCCTGGGCAGTCATCGACCATTAGGGCAGTCAATTAAGAAAATTTGGAACTCACGCTTCACTGTCCCACTGGGGCGGTTATAGACCATTGGCGGTCAATCGAACACTTCCAAGCCTATTTTGAGGCTCAAATATTTGAATTAGCTATTGGACATTGAAATAGAACTTGTACCCCTTTGAATAAGCTTTCCAATGCTGTAAGAATCACCTCAATCAGAAATTTGTAGCTCCAGATATTGGCAAAATACTAACTAAGGGTTAAACTAGACAACATCAAAATCTCAAAAACCTTTAATCCTGAACTTGATTTTCACCAAGAGGCAGTTAGAAGTGGGTTTTGAGTTGATAATGAAAGTTATAGAGGACTTTTTGATCTTTCCAAAACATATTGATTTGTCTCAATCCGATCTTTATAGTAAGAGATACAAATTTTCCATCATAATACTTCTTGTAAATGAGCTCTAGAACTCTTCTATTTAGCTCCCCAAATTCTCCTAAATTAAACACTGCTACAAGCTCCATACACCTTTATGGTCTTCATACACCAATATAGGAAGTCCCTGCAAGCAAATAACACTCACAAAGAGGATTAGAAGTACAAGAAGCTCCAAAATATAATTAGTCACTATAAATGGTGCTAATAGCCAAGAAATCATTCAATGATGGATGATGAGGACAAAGTGCAAATTTGCCAATTACCAGCCAATTAAGTACAATTAAAATGCAAAATGTCAAGAGTTAGGATGGAGAATGGGTGCATAAATGCAACCCATCACAATCCTTAGAAAGTGAGAAGTCATGAGGGAAACCTGATAAACTCCATATCAGAAGACAAGATATTGAGAAAAAGTTCAAGAACCTTCCCAAGGGGATGCCTAAAGGTTCTCTAATCTGAAAGAGCAACTAGTTGCAGAAGTGAGGGATTATGATTGAAGATGAGGATATTGAAGAAATCCTTAGAGAAGGCAAGACCTTACAAGAGAAGAGAAAAATGGAAGAAGTTAAGAAAAGCATAACAAGCCAAAGAATTAGAGTCTCATAAGCCATGCTCAATCTTTGAACCCTTTGTTATGACAAATGATCAACCATCAAGCTGAATTTCTGAGCGGTTTGGGTATACTTCATTTCCAATCTCTATTGCTACTTCAGCTCCAAACCACCTTCAAAAACCCCTTTAGAAGTTGGTTCAAAAACTCTCCAAAACCTACACTTAATCTTAATGTTATAATTGAGAAAGAAATTCAACAATCTAAGAAGCATGAGAAAGAAGTTTCTAAAGATGTTGAAGAGCACATGTTCTTGTGTTAGATCCTCAAATTGTCTCAAATAACATGGAGGAAGAGACTTCTTATTTGAAGGGGAGGGGATAGAGGAACTCAAGCTCTACATGCATAAGCTATCAATAGCCTTAGTGCCCATTATAGAGAGCCTGAAAAGAATAAAGAGCCAGAATCCTAACTCTACCATTATTCTGAAGGAAATGCCCAAGTCACAACTTTCCATCTGAATCTTCTCCATGAAAAAAGGACATAAAGCTTTAGAAACTCAGGCAGAACCTGTTGGAATACCTGCTATTGGAACTAAGAAAGAACCAACTCAAAAACCTTAGTTCCTTGAGAAATCTCTAATGAAGAAGTTGCACTAGAGCTCCCCTCAATAACCCTATTATCAACATTCCTATTCAACCAGGTCTCAACTAGAACCTCCATGAGTCTCATAGAGTCTCAAATTTGGTTGCACAACTAGAGAGATTTGGATGCCAGACCTTACAAAGTAGAAGCAACCAACAAAGAACTTGGAGCTCAAATGAGAAGATATGAAGACTTGCCTCGGAGATCCTTCATGAGCTTAGAAAGGGTGGCTAGTGATGGTTTGACTATGTGCAAACTCCTTTTGCTAATGACAAAATAGGGAGACATATGAAGAAAAATCTTGTGCACACCTAGTCAAGGAGTCAAGTATTAAGGGGAGCTTCAGAAGCTCATTTCTTATCATGCATATCATACCTTCTTTTGCATTTTGTTGTTTCTGTCTTAGAATTTTTTATGGTTGTTTATGCTTATATCAGTTTCATTGTACATCTTTTCTATTTGTTTATGAATGAAAATTGATAATTCTCTAATCAAGTGTTACTATGTTTTGGATATAATGTGCTAAATATTGTGCTCTATCAATATGATCAACTCTTATATATCTCACATGTCAGTTTTGATATTAATTTTATGTGAAACTTAACAAAATGTTGATTCACAATAAGAAACTTTAAGAAAGTCCTCTTTCTAAAAAAGGTTAAGTTGTAAAGAAAAATTTTATTAAGTTTTTGAAAAAAAGTTTCTTTGAGTCTCTACTTCAAAAGAAAAATTCTTTCAACGTGCTTTCTAAAAGATTTTCTGAAAATTTGGTTTGTTATCATAAAAAGAGGGAGATTTAGCTCAGAACCCTTGAGAAAGCTATTGTAACTTAAGTTTTGAATGACAACAAGCAAATTTGGTTAAAATGTTTTGTAGAAAAGACTAATAGTTTGCTTGAGTTTTTGTAGCTCTCAATAGGTTAATTCTCATATATATATACAAAAAGAAGTTCAAAAACCATGTCTAGATGGAAGATTTAGTTTCTGAAGCATTGTTCAGAAACAATTGTCAACGGATTCTATACTACAAAGCCAGGACTAACACAACTCAACTATGCTTCAAGAATACAAATCCCAGGACACACAAAGATTAATCAACATGTGTCAAGAGGTGAAAAGATCAAGGGCACAAAGGTCTAATTCAAATCCAAGTATAAAAGGAAGAAGCTTTCAAACTTGAAGAAACTTTTGCACCATCAATGTCTAAGCTATAGTTATACTTTCTAAAGCTCATTCTTATTTTAAATTCAGTTTTTGAAAAAGCAAATCTTCTTTATTGTAATTCTTAGCAAACATCCTACATTGGAGGATTAGAAAGAAGTCTCTCAAGTTGTTTCCTTATACATTATTATTATCTTAGGAAACTTGAGTGTTTTTCTTGGAATGTAAACACTAAAACCTTATACTCTTTGTACCTTGATTCATTAGTAATCAAAGTGAGATTAGCTTGGAGAGGCTAGGATAAAACTACTTGTGAGTGATGGTTGATTGTACATACTGCTCAATGGAGATAGCTTGAGAAAGCTATTAATAATATTTTACTTTCTTGGGTTGAGAAAGTGATTGATAGTGAAACTCAACAGATTTGTTAGAACTGGATGTAGGCAATGTAAGTCTGAACCAATATAAAATTCTTGAGTGACACTTCTCTTTCCTTATCTCATTAAATTATTATGTGTTATTCATTTCTGTTGTGTGAACTTTTATTCTTGCTCAAGTATCTTTTTGAAATATATATTTAGCTTTTGGATACTTTAGAAAGTAACTTTCTAGGGTTATTAACTTGTGTCTTCTGCGCTTTAAAGTTTAAAACACTTGATAGACTTTGTTTGAGTTTTTAGAAAGCAAAAGAATTTGGAAGCATGATTTAACCCCTTCTCGTGCTACATCTTCACTTATATCTACCTCTTGGGAGAATGATTAGGACTATGTAACACCCTAATAATTAACCCAATATGCCTAGGTCGTATCTGATTAATTACTAGACTTTACTCTTTGCTTCAGTTCCTTAATCATGCTTTGAAAATACTTAGTGAAATTACGAGCCATTTTTTTTTAAAAACATAATTGAAAACGTGAGCGCGCATAACGTGAACGATAATCGGATAAAGCAGAAAGAAACATATCATGAAGAACACATCATATTGGCTCCATCATATGACATCCATAATTACATTTCACATAGATATTTTGCCTACTAATAGAGTTAAGCTAGATGTAGGCAATCGAACAAAACATAAATAATATATGGATGGACAAACATCTATTAACGGCACCTATTTATAACACCTCAGAGATAGGAATAGATATCTAGTTCACGTTAAGGTCTAGCCATACGTTCCTCAAGGATAATAAGCTGGTTCACAAGATCACGTGCATCTACCAGGTGAGAGCATCAACGGAATCACAAACATCACCATCACTTTCTGAAGACGAGATGAAAGAAGAAAGAGGGAATGAGAAACTTATAAAAGAATCTCAGGGTACTCACCTCATATGCATCGTGTCATCATCATCGTCCCCAAGAACCTTGGGTTTCATTATGAAAATGTGAGCATGCTAAGATTCATTTATTTAGTTCGGAAATATACTTTACCGAGGTCCGTCATTTTAATCATGCGTCTTATAATGCATCATAAACTTAGCATGTCATGTTTATAATGAACTTTTCCTTTCATATATAATAACATAATTATGCATAAGACCACATCATATTCCTCATCATCATATCATAAATACTATGCATAGAAGAATATCATATTTCTCATCATTATCTCATAAATACTATGCATAGAAGAACATCATAATCACATAATACGTTACTTAGTTCCTTAGGTGACTTAAAGTTACTTTCATCATCATTTTCCTAGGCCACCCTATACTCCACCCTTTTGGGAGTAATCTAGGTTATGAGCTCATACCTTACTAGTCGTCACTAGCATATACTTATCCCTTTTGATAAGTTAAAATTCCGACTCTACCCTTTTGAGAGAACGGTTTAGGGGGCAAGAATCACCTTTTCACCACCTATAGTCTGATGGGTCCAAAGGATCATTTCCTCAAAGTTTAAGTCACCATTAAGTCTTTGCATGTTATATCATAATACAACTCTCAATTCATAATCATCAGGATGCATAAACATTCTCATTGTTTGCAACAGCAACTATAACATGCAAACCTTGAAGTTATTCAATGAAATCAAATACTTAATAAGCATCAAATTACTACATAGACTTATCATTTCAAACATCAAAGAGGCATCATCATAAATTCTATCAGCTCCTCAAACAACCGCAACTTTAGAATCAGGTAACCTCAATCATTATCTTGCTTTCTTATGCATCTAAGAGATTCATTATCATTATTACCCTTAATTATAACCTTCAACTACATTATTAAATCACATGGGACAGCATAGGCAGTAGGTTATATTAAGGCTTTACGTGTGCTAGAAGTTGTATCTTTAACACTTTCTTGTTACCGCTTTCCCTATGATGCTAAAATTAATTACTAAACCAATTATGAATCATTTTCACTTATCTAGACATAATAAAATCTTATTCTTATAGCTTTTAAGGGTTCTGGACAGAATGTATAAATTTCATTCTCTAGAGTTCTAGAAATCTTGCTTTTACGGTTTACTAGAAAGCTAGTTTTATCTCTAACATGCATAGAATTATTCCTTTAGAAATAAACCATAATTATCACAACTTCAAACATATTAAACCATCATCATACAGTAGTACTAAACTCAGATTAGTGGCCGAATCATGAACCTCATATAATTGCTTAAAGTCACATTTCAAGTACACATGTGATATTAGTTTACCGTAAAATATTTGCAAAACCTCGAAACTCCTTTAGAAACTAATTCTTTTTATTAAAATTGAAAGAAATCATAGGACTTTAGGCCTTCCTTAATCATGAGGCCGATTTATACATTGAAAGAATGTTCATGATTAAAATTTTCACTTAAGATAAAAGGAGCAAGTCTTGAGCTTTAGAGATTTAGGTGATAACTAAAATCATAAACATAACATGCAAATCCCTTTCTTTATCTTTAAGATTTAAGGTGATGACTTGGAAATTAAACATGATATGCAAGACTTGAAATTTAAACATGATGCAAGAAACTGAGCGCGTAGTCCATGAACTGTGGAGGAAGAGAATCTTAACAAAAGAAAAAGAAACCAGAGCGGAGTCCGCACTGACCTGAAGAGAGAAGAGAATTCTTATTATATCTTATTAAGCTCCAAACTCAAGACTTCTTAAAGAATAAATTCTTTGACTCCATAATCTTAAGGAAATTGAAAGTGAGCTTTAGAGTTCTTATTACCATTGTTCCAACTTTGCTTGTGATACTTGGGCAAGTCTTTGAGCTCTAGGATTCTTAGGTGATGACATAATAATAAACATGTCATGCGATTCTTTTAGCCATTATAAAATAAAGTGAGAGCATAAAATAAATATGAGATGCAACCTTTTATTATCTTTAGAGATTAAGTGACAACTTGAAACATAAACATGAAATGCAAGCTTGGAAATTTAAACATGAGAATGCAAGTTCATTTATTCATTCTTGAGAATTTAGTGATGACATAGAAAGTAAACATGGTTATGCAAGGCATAAACTTAAACATGGATGCAAGTTCATTTTATTTCTTTACTAGAGCTCCTCCAAGACTTTAGAGAAATATAAATTCAATCCAATATATCTTAGCAAGACAAAGTGAAAAATACATCTTTCAAGTTCTAAACTCAAGATCTTTATTTTTACATCATAAAAACATCATTCTTTAAAGTTTTGCATCAAGTGGAATTTTCAAGCTTTAGAAGCCTAACTTGTGATGGATTTACAACCAACACTCAAGGTCCTCATCATCAAGCTATCATCATATTCCCATATAGGCCTTATGGCCAAAATATTCAAAGGAAAAGAAAGAAGAAAACCGAATGGAAAAGCTAAAGAAAGTCCATGAAATCATCATTTTGAACCAAGAACAACACTTAGCAAAGCATAGAAATAAGCTTAAAGACAACTCCCTACCTAATTTTATTTGAAGGAAAGGAAAGAACTTGGTTTCCTTGAGTGAAATGAAAGAAAATCTCTTTGAAAAATTGAAGAAGAATTCAGCCAAGGAGGAGGAAGAAAGAAAGCTTTTGGTGCTTCTAAAAACTAGAATTGTGTATGTTATGAACTAAGTCCTCTAACACTCCTTCAAGCATGCCTATTTATAGAGATTTTGAGGCTCATAAATGGACAAAGGAGGAGGAAAGTCTGACCAAATTTGAGGAAACAAGGAAGAAAAATCATTTTGTTTGGTGGCTTAAAACATGGAATCATGTTTTCATGGTTCCTTGTTTTCATACCTTGGTTTTTGTGCATTCTTTGACAAATTTTCTGATACATTATGGACCAAAATTTCATGCATTATAGCCCAAGGAGGATAAAATTTGTGTGTTCCATGTATTATGTAGGTGTAGGTAGGTATCTTTGCAAATTAGAGAATTTACAATTAAGGGCTTAGGTGAATTAGTAAGCAATTTGAGTGTTTTTAAGCAATTTTAAGTTCTAATCAATCTAAATAAATAATTTTGACTCTAGATTAATAATTAGAATCTAATAACCTTTAATTTGAGCCTAATATTGCTTATGTTTTGCTATACGAATCAAAAATCTCAAAATTCACAAAACTACAAAGGGACAAAATGGTCATTTTACTTAAAAATTTCCCAGACCACCCGAGCTTAACTAATGGTTAATCATAGCTTAAAAACATGTTTTAAAACATTTTAGTGAGGTTCGGGCTAGTCCACGCAAATCCAAGTTAAAACTAGGGGCATTTTGGTCATTTGCGCGTTTGAAGCTCAAAATTAGGATTCTTCTCCTCTATTAACACACATAACACAAACAATCCCTTATTAACATCAAAACATCCCTTGAGGACGGGTGGGGCCCACGATCCTCGTTTTCAGTAAAATAACCTCAAGGGCATTTTGGTCATTTTACACGTACAGAAATTTGGTTTGCAACTCTTGCACGAATTGCTCCTATCTTTTCTTCTAATGTTATATTCCTTTATTGAGGATTGTTTGGTCTCAAATTATATGAAAAATTACCTAGGGTAATCCGGAATTTTAAACGACAGGAAAATTCTGGTTATAGACTAAATCTTAGTCTTGAGTAGTCACGATACTTATTTGTACAGCCTTGAGCTAGTGGGGAAATTACAATGCTTGTGAACATTAGCACAAGCTAGTTGTTGAGCAAGTCAGGAGTAGAATTTGGAACGGCTGCATAAGAGTTTGGTTTAACAATTATTGACTTAGACCTAGTCTATAAAGTGAAAATTAGATTTTGGACTACATAGGTAGTAAAGGTCTAAAAGAAATGAGGAATCATGGTCTAGATAGTTTCTAAAGTTGGAACATTAGGTTTTGTAGGTTGCATTGTTGTAGTCGTTATAGGCTACATATGATCAAGAATTGCAATAGGAAAATTACTTTTAGACTTGCACAAGACCATAGACTTGCATTAGGACACGAATAAGCATAAGTAGCAACATGTACACTAGATATGAAAAGGGAATGAGGAGGACCATGTGGACCATGTATGAGAGGAATAGAAGGGATAGGAGAAGGTGGAGCATTATTAGTGACAAGTGTAAAGGCTTGTGACATAGGCTCATGAGAGTGATAATTGCTTTCATCGAATATTAAATTCCATGAGACGTAAATCTTACCCTTGGAATGAGTCATTTATAGCTTATGTGGTTGAGAGCTTAGCTAGAAAAGGTACACTATTCAAATTTCAAGGAAAGATTGTTTGAGTTTTAGCATCTAAAGTAAGGATGGAAAATGCATCCAAAGGATTTTAAGGAAAGATAATCAGGTTGTTTTGAAGAACTATTTACAAAGGGGTTGTGTTTTTTAGAGTGTAAGTTGTATGATGTTGATAAGGTAAGCTATAGGAAGGAAAGCATTGGTGAAGGATGTCGCTACCTCCTCAAATTATAATTTATTTGTATGTTAAGTTGCACAAAAAATATAGTAAATGACACAACCTAGATTGTCTCTCAAGGAGGCTATGTTACTCAGTTGGAAATTGGGGGATTTGATAATTAAATTAAAACAATTAAAATTAAATGGGAATGAATTCGTAATTAAAGACACTAGTGTAAGGTATTCCTAGGATTGAAATTAATTATCATTGACCGGCCATTAGTAATAAATTATTGGTAATTATACTAGTGATTGATCGACCTCTAGAATTTGACTAATGCAAATGACTAATAAACATGATTCCAATTTAATTAGAAATTATATTGATTTAATACACCAATTGCTATAGCCTAACCACTAATCGGAAGGTTAATTCTAATATTCTTCCTCAAGCATAAACCAATGGATCCATCAATTTATGCTTAAATTGTTTCCCTAAATGACGATTGCCAATTTAGTTATTCCAGGAAAAATTATAATAATCGTAAAAATAATTATAAGAATAGAAACTAGAATATTAAGAAAACTAATGCATTTGATATAAAGGGGTCTCAAATATCATCCCAATCCATTTGGAAACCCTTGTACTAGTAAGAAAATCTACTCCTATCTCTAGGATTACAATAATAAAAAAAAAAATACCTGAAGACAATAGCAATTATCACTGCCACAGCCTCCAAGCACCAACCAAATTCACTAATGGAATCCTAGAGAGAGGAAAGAGAAAAAGAACATGTAGAGAGATGTAGAAAGAAAAAATTCTACCTGTGAAACTGCAGAATCAAAAACTATTGTAAAGGTCAATGTCAATCCCTTAAATATTACCCTCTAAAATAGTCCAAAGTGGGGCCTAAAACAGATTAATTATCTATAATCCAAGTTGCATGAACATTGCAGTGCTAAAATGAGTGGAGGGCTCAACAAAATGTTGAGCTTGAGCAACTCTAACGATGCTTCTACCAAGCATTGCAGCATCTCACCCACGAGTGAACTTTTGTAATTTTGCTCCTTTTTAGCTCCAAGCTCCTTCCCAAGAGTTTCCAGCCTTGTTCTTGACATTTTGCATTTGATCCAAAGCTCCTATGCACAAAATCAAACTTAAAGAGAAAAGTTAAATGCAATAGAATCTAATTTAATAATAATCCTAAAATTAGTGCAAAAATTGATGATCCTATCAAAAATTCACAATGAGGACTAAATCAAAATTCTAAGGGCATGTTTGCTTTGCAGTTTCAGTTTTAGTTTCTAGATTTGTGAAGGAAAAACTGGAAAAACTGAAAGCTCAAAATTTCAGTTTCAGCTTTTAGCTTTTCCTTCACAAATCCTGAAAATTGAAACTGAAAACTGAAACTGGCAAAGCAAAAGCCCTTAAGTATTTGTATTAATAATTTAGTTAAACTTATACAAAAAGTTAAGGTTTAGAAGCAAGATAAGTGACATAAATGCCCTTTATCAAGCATCATCCCAATGTTTCAAAGGGGAGGGCTTAAGAAAGCAAGGTAAGGCCAATTTCTATTAGGTGATTCTATTTTCTCTTAGGTGTGCAATTTTGTTCATGTTTATATAGGAAGGTTAATCTATGTACAATGCCATTATTCTATAGTTAAGATTCAAAGGCATGGGAGAAATATTCTCTATCATAATCTTATATTGTAAGAATTTATTTTTCTTGCCTATTTGAAGCTCAACCATTGCTTATAATTGAAGAAAAATAGAAAATACTTCAAATTTTGCATGCAAAAGATAAAGCTAAGTAAATTCAGGGCAGACATCCATAGAAATCACATAGAATCGATTGCAAAAAACATGCTATAGGGGAGGACCCAAAACATCAGGAAAAAATAACCGTAATGGTTCCATGTGCTATGAAACTCTAGACAAAAAAGGCAATTTATGACTTTTTCCTCAAGCAACAAGAAGCACATACAAAATATGATTCCTTCATATCACAATTAATGTGACAAGAATTGAGTACATTTTTAATAACTAAGGAAGATAGATGTCCTAATCTATTATGCAACAAGGTAAAGCTATCAACATAAGTTTTGTTTGCAACGATGGTAGCATTAGGAAGAGTTATAGAAGAAACAAAAGCTATCTCCACATTATGAAAATCATATAGACCATTTTTTAAGATTACTCAAAGTAGAAGCTCCTTGGTATCTTGGGATTGTACAAGACAAATATTGGGATGAAATAAAAAAAAAAATCTTTGTTATCTTGTGCAAACATGGAAAAACTAATAAGGTTTTTGGTAATACCAAGAACATGCATAAGCTTGACTAGGTTAAAAGTAGTATTTGACACTTTGGAATACATGAAAGAATGTCCAATTAAGGATGGCCATGCTTACATAGTCCATTCTACATGGGTAAGAGTTGAAATAGTTAGATGCTCTTAAGTCAGAGAGGCATTTGCAATCAGTCACAAAAGGTTAGGTGCAATAGAGGTTGATGAGGTCAAATTAGCCTGTAGCTTGTGACAATTTGATATAGGAAAAGGTTAAGACTAAGTTATGTTGTTGAGTCTGATAAGTATTTGGTCATTGTTGATCAAACCTATGGAAGCAAAGCCAAGCTAAGTGCCCAATCTTGTCACATACTTGACATTGAGGCCTTATATTCCCTAATCAATTTGATATACCTCATCTTTGAAACCTTCCCCGCCTTTTTGGCCTTTGATATGCCGATTAGGATTATGGCCTTAGTAATTCTGATCAAAACTGAACCTTATCCCTAAGTAGGGTAGAGGGGTTCATTCAATTTTTCCTTTCATTTCATATAATTGGGAACCCAGGGTTTGCCATCTTCTTTTCATTATTATCATTCTCTTATACACATGCATATGCTCATGACATGATAATAACCATAGTAATTCCTTTGCAAAGTAAATTTCATGCCATGGACATTTAACATAGGCAAAATCATGAAACATAGAGCATGCATCATAATCATAATCAAGACTTCTTTTTCAAGGCTCATGCTCTAAGGCTTATGAAAAATATTCTTAACTTATCCCATTACTCCAACCTTTACTCTACTCAACTTAAGCTAAGTTATATTTTATGCTCTTTGTTGCACTCTCCAACCACATAATCCAATCCAATTCATCATGCTAAAAGACAAGAGGCATCAAGACAACAAAATTTTGTAAATAAATACACATTATGGCCAAACAACCCTTGGCCTCATACCCAAACAACAATCATGACACAACAATTCATTCAATTTAACAAGAGTTAACATAATGAGACATAACTTCACAAATAATTGCCAAACCTCTTGTGGTTCAATTCCAAATCTCTCAAGCAATCAAAACAAAATTTCAAGATTTCGTATAAATATCTGAGCTTTCAAAACATGAATCCATGCTTTTGAAAAAATTCAATTAAATAAATCAAGTAGTCCAAACCATAAAATTATGATATCCCTTAAGTTATGTCTAGGCCAAAAATTATATATATACACATACACACCCCATTATATAAATAATGTAGACTCATCAAAACTAGATTTTTCTCCTTTGAAATCATGATATCCCTTCAATATGACCGTTAGAGGAATGAAAAACACCTTTATTTTTGTAGAAAAACACACTTTAGGCATATGGTAATCTATTATATAGGTCTTGTAATTGATTACTTGTAGTTGAACTCGCTTATGGCTAAATTTTTACTCTAGTAATCAATTACAAGGTTGCTGTAATCGATTACCTGACAACAAATTAAAATGCATACCATGCTATTTCTTACTCCAGGAATCATAACTTGAAGCGAGAAACCTAATTTCTGCAACTTTTAAACTCTCAAAACCATCTAAACATGCAAGACATAATTTTTAATGCATTTTGAAACATTCCTAAACAAAATCCTCCTTTTAAAACTTAAAACAAACCTTTTAAAACAATTTTTCATTGATCAAATCCTTCAAATTGAAACCCATTTCAATAAACATCTCCCATTCAAAATCAAGAAGAACCTTAATCCTAAGGCTAAGGTTTTAAAATAATCTTAACAACAAAGAGAAACATAGAGCAATCCAAGTTAGAAAACATCAAACCAAACCCACAAACAACTATTTTTGGATTCAACCTTTCTTAAGCACAAAAAGGCATAAAAAAAACCCTTGTCTAGGGCTCAAACAACCAATCAAGACAAGATATTTTGAAAGAAAACCCTACCAAACTTGGAGACCACAAAGGAACGAAGGTGCTTGAGGCTCTAATGTAATATCCTAATATTTAACCTCTCATGCTTTAGCCACAATTAGTTAATTATTAGTTTATTACGTTTTGATTTCACACTTTACTCTTTCCTTTTAAAATACTTGTAACAGAAAATAGCATTCTTTATTTTGAAGTAAAATAAGAACCTTTCATGTAACATAATCATGTTATAACACCTACCTAACACAATCACATAAGCCATAATACAAAAGGCAAACGTCTCAACAAGCATTCAAGAGACATAAACATGGCATTTCCTAGACATGTCATTTAATTGGAAATAAGCAAATTTCATAATTTAAACACATAATCATATCACATATTCTCCTAAGATAAGTAAATATGTCTTAGGCATTATGGGCCTATGGAGGACACTCACACCTAAATACTATAGGTAAAACGTACACGAAAAGGATGGGGTTGAATTGTGTATGTGTCTTTTATTGCCCTTCTTAGATCCTAAAAACTTAATCAAAGTACTATCAAGTTGTGAGCTTAAAGTGCAACGGAAGCAGCATTAGAGACATCAGAAAGTAAGCTTTTTGGACTAATAAAGTTAGCTAAACACTTAAAGAAAGTTTTCCAAGAGAAACACAGTAAATATGCTAAACTTAGTAAGCAAATAAAAGACAAAGGAGAAGAGAAAGATACTGCACAAAAGATTTATACTAGTTTGGCCACCCTTACATCCAGTTTCTAACAACAGTTGAGTTCCACTAAACCTTCCTTAGAAAGAACAAGGATAGTCTTTACAATAGCCTTCCCAAGCTTTCACCATGACCAGGAGACAACCCTACGTCATAAACTAAGTAGTTATTCACCAGCCTTCAAGTTGAACCAAGTAGTCTTTAACTAGCCTCTCCAAGCCAAACCGAGATTAGTAAAACACCCTTATTATCACGTTGCAAGTAGTCTTTGACTAGCCTTTCGAAGCTAAGCTCACACCGATCACTACTAGAGTGAGGATGCAAAGGTTTGTGTTTAGGTTTGCAACTCAAACCAACCTACACTCAAGTTTCTTTAAGATTTACAAAGAAAGATCTAAGAAACACTTGAATAACTTCTTTCTAAGTATTCTTCCTTGGAAGAATGGATGGACAATGAAGGAACGTAGAAAGAAGATTTTTACAATCAAAGGAAATGATTACTAGATGTAATGAACTTTACAAGCAGATAAGAAGAAATTTTCACAAAGTTTTTGCTCTTTGTGCAATGTCAATCTATCTTTCGCTCTACCACAACATCTCTATTTATAGATGGTCTTCCTTGTGATCATTGCCTTTGATCAAATCTCTAAGTAGCACGTGTTGATCATCCATTAGTGTCTTGGAAAAGCAATATAAAAGAGTAGCATGTCTGTTGTTCAGAACTGTTGCAAAAGTCATTGCAAAATTGAGGTTTTTGATGCTACTTCATAAACTACTCTTACTTTTTGAACGTGGTTTCTGAACTCTTTCTTCTAAAAGTTGAGGTAGTTGGCCCTGCCACAAAAGAGATGATATGCTAGTTCAGTCACTAGATTTTGACTTTTCAAATTCAAATTTGAATTTCAAAAATTTCCTCTATTTCTTGTAGCACATTGTATCACTAAGTGAGCTTTCTAATATGTGGTATCATTTCCTTGATGATTCTTGGGTCTTCTTGTCTTCAGCTCATGACTTGTTGATGAACAAAACATTGCGATTGTGATGATTGAAGATGGTAGAACACCTTGGCTTTAGTGTTTGATGAATATATTCATTTTAGGTATACTTTCTGAAATTCTGCCCACTTTTGAAGTCCAGATCTTGGTTTCTTGTACTGATTGCTTTTCTTCAAATCGTTAGACATTTTAAGATTGTATTTGGACATAATTATCACTTTCATTTTGTTCATATCTCTTAAAACGAGATAAAGCATACTTGCAAATGTAAAGTGAAATTATTCTCGCATAAATAAGCCTTATTATGCCAACAATGGAACCTCACTATTCCAAAAAACTCAAGATAAATATTAGTCATTCTTTAAAGTATTTTCTTTAGATTATTTTTGTTGTCATTCAAAACATATCACCTTAAAGCTTTCTGAAGGGTTCCTGGAGCTAACAAATACATTCAAATTCAATACATAACAAAACATAAAGAACCTAGGCATGCGCCTTATATCAGTTACAGAAATCCTAGAATGTCATAACAATCTCAAGACATAAGAACATAATCTGAGTCAAATAAAGGTAATAGTTTTCATGCCAATGGATAATAGAGTCATAAAATATATAAACTAATAAAATGCCAACTAATCCATGACATGTGCTAAACTCCAGCTCATGGCTAAGGGAGCTCCTGCATCCTGTCCACTGGCCGTTGAAGTTGACATGAAAATAAAGAAATGGCGTAAGTAACCAAAGGAAACTAAGTAGGGGTTAGAAAAACATTTTAAGTGTCATCATTACCATCTTTAGTCACTTCAGTTAATTATGAAACATGTAACACTCTCCTAAGTACAACATCATCCTTAAGCTATGACATTAAACTTAAGAGTTGTTAATTATAAATTAGCTAGCCTTGCTTAAGTATCTATAGCAAATTCAATTGATTCATGCAATAACTAATTTGTAGTTCTACTAAAATATATAAAAAAATGACAAAGTATTCACAAATCCAAATAAAAGAAAAAGCTCTTCTATGACCCTTGATACACATTTATCTTGTTATACATTCATAAAAGAAAAAGCTAAAAGTGGTCTTCAATCATCCAGGTACTTGAGTCAACCACTTCCAGCATGAGCTTCATTATTCTCATGATCTATTTAGAGACAACATGGGAATACACATAAAAATAGGGGTGAGAATTACGAAATTCTTAGTAGGACATCCTAAAATACATAATAAAATCCATGTCATCGTCATTATCATCATCCTGCCATTTATTTATTAAAAAAATGTGATCATGCAACGCATACCAAAGATTTATTTTGAAGTGAGAAACCATCCTTCTAAAGTGTGTTTCTTTTAGTATTCAATCACTTAATACACATATATAATAATGCTCAAGATCATATTAAATCATCTTAGACAAATAATTCAATGTAATATGAGTATGCATATGATAAATGCAATAACCGTCTTTAGTGAAATTATCTTTATGTGCCCTTGATATGTCGAAGGGATCTCATATACATCTTTCTCATCTCTACGTGCCCTTGGTACATCAAAGGGATCTCATCTTTACGTGCCCTTGACATACCGAAGAGGATCTCATCTTTAAGTGCCCTGACATATCGAAGGGGATCTTCTAATTTACATGCCCTTGCCATAAGTGGCCTTACCCACTCTAAGGTAATAGACGCTACAGGACTAAGCTCAGTCCTATCCATGATTATCAGATTTACTTTCTTTGACTCTCACACAGGACTATTCCTTGTCACGTTTACTTTCCCTAACTCATGTCAAAGGGATATCTTAATTCATATTTCATACTCTATGTCACATGCACAAGCATTACAATCATATATGCATAACATCAACATCTAAATTACATAGTATACCATGCATACATATTACTCATATTCTCAAGCCATAATCTCAATCTTCTTTTTATATAGGAGCAATTGTCATGAGTAATCACAGTTATATATGCATATCGTTATCAATCAACTCATATAATATAAATGAGATCAAGTCCTTAACATTTAAGCATAATTTTAGCATACAATCATGCTATCTAGAATTTCAGCCTCTAAGAAAATTATGGGTAAGCTACTAAACATAATAGAAACAGGGCAAAATAATTTTCAGAGTTAGTTTAATGTATCTAGGAGGTCTTGTAAAAATTTTAGAGTAAAATAAGGTATCTAGCTATATTAACAAAATTATATAATTTCGGAGGTTAGTAACCACCTAATTCTAGCTAACAATCGAAATTACCAATTTTATTATTATATCAAATGAACTATTTAAATTCTATAAAAATTCAGGGTTGGACTTCAATATTTCCACAACATCCTGTAAAATTTCAAGTCAAAATTCAATCATTTGGTATAGTAACAAAATTAGACAAAATTAAGTGCTTCAAGAATTGGTGGTTCAGGCAGAAACCCTAACAAGCTTGGTTTCTGAATTTTTTAAAATAGTAAAAGTCTTCAAATGAACTCAAGAAAAATATTGAAGATTCCTCCATATGTTAGCTTCATCATATAAAAATTTTAGCTCAAAAATATGTCTCTTACTATGTGAAAAAAATCATGTAATTTGACTTGTCGCTTAAAATTCAAGTTTCAGCAACTTAATTCACAATTTCTTTTGACAAAAAAGGTTTTCTAATGTCAAACTAATCCACCCATTCAAACATATCAACATTTATGTCTAAACATACATTCAATAAAACCAAAAATTTCAAGCATAAACATATTATAATTTTTCAAAATCAGTTTTAGAATAGAAGGTTGAAAAGAAACCCTATTTGTTACTAGAAGTTCTTGGCACTTGTCTTAGCTTTTGTTTGTGCCTCTACACCCAATTTGCACTCTAAACCAAAAACTCTTCTCCTAGGGCAGTAATACAACAGTTGCTCTTGATGATGAGGTGAAATAAGGAGCCTTTAAATGAGGTTAATTTGAAGATTTCAAGAGGTAGGTTGGTGTTTGTGTTTAAGCTTATTCGATGCTTGGTGTTGTAGCTTGAGATTTCTAGTGAGTTTATGATGTTTTAATGAAGACGGCTATAGGAAGGAAGCTGGCCGAAAATCATGGGAGAAAGAATGAAAAATTGTGATTTTAGGTCATTTATATAAGATATGTTGGAAATTTCTCTACCACAAAAATTATTACTTTGTTATAAAAATTAGGATTTTATGTAGTTGTTAGTAAATCTTACCTAAGGCAATGTTGTGGCAACTTCCTATCCATATACTTGTCAAGTATAGTGGGAAACTTGCTCTACAAGTTTCATAGGGGTAAGAAACTGCACATTGAAACTTTATCGAACAGGAAAATACCATACTCGAAAAATATACCGCCCGAAATTTAATTTCAGGTCTAAAACTCTATTTCTAACCATTTATAACCTTTATCCTAACTTTTCTCAACCTTGGACATCTCCTATCCTGTTCTAGAGTTTTGCCTATCCTAGAAGCCTGTAGGGTTCGCAAGGTTACTATTCACTTTTTTTAATCGTTCTTATTATGACTAATTTTATTAGAATCATGAAATTCTGATTAATAAAGTTCAAATAAAATTTTGGAATAATTTCGAGATGTTACAAAATAAGTGTACATGATTTAGTTCATTTAATTAGTTTGCAAACATAAATTCCAAAGTGACACAGGTATAAAATTATCAAAAACTTATAATTAAATGTTAGGATATGTATGCATGACATGGCAAGAAGAAAAGAAAGAACATAAGCATAATCATCCACTCAAACATATTGAACCATAACTTGTCACGTGCCACATACTTTAAACAATTTAATGCTTTATTTCAGAGATCAGTTTCCTAGGGTTGGCGGGATACTATCAAAGGTTTGTCAAGCATTTCTCCAGGTTGTAGGACCATTGACAAGGTTGACTGAAGAATGTCAAGTTCCAGTGGTTTGGTACATGTGAAGAGAGTTTTCAGGAAGCTCAAGTCCTATTTAACCATGGCTCTAGTGTTGGTGTTGCCTTCAGGGACAGACGGTTTTTCATTGTTTTATGATGCCTCAAGGGTTAGACTTCACTGTGTCCTTATGTAGCATGATTGAGTCGTGGCTTATGCATCTAAGCAACTCAAGAGGCAAGAGAGAACTACCCGATGCATGATCTAGAGATGGTAGCTATGTTATTTACCTTAAAGATGTGGAGGCATTGTCTGGATGTAGAGACTTATGACATCCTTACAGATTACAAGAGCTTAAAGTACATTTTTCAACAAAAAGATTTGAATCTTAGACAGTGTCAGTGGCTAGAGTTGCTAAAGGACTATGATTGCACATTCTCGGATTATCCAAGCAAGGCAAATGTTGTGGTAGATTCTTTAAGTAGAAAGTATATGGGTAGTTTGGTACACATATTACCTTTGAGGAGCCGTTGATAGAGGATATCCACAAGTTGGAAGCTAGGAGAGTCCAGCTTACCTCAGGATTTAGGAGTCTTCTTTGCTTATATAAGGGTTTAGTCAATCCCAGGAGAGTAGATCAAGGCATAGCAAGGAGTGGATTGAGATGTTACAAAACAAGTGTACATGATTTAGTTCATTTAATTAGTTTGCAAACATAAATTCCAAAGTGACACATAGTATAAAATTATCAAAAACTTATAATTAAATGCTAGGATATGCATGCATGACATGTCAAGAAGAAAAGAAAGAACATAAGCATAATCATCCACTCAAACATATTGAACATAACGTGTCACGTGCCACATACTTTAAACAATTTAACGCTTTATTTTAGAGATCTAGTTTCCTAGGGTTGCGGGATACTATCAAAGGTTTGTCAAGCATTTCTCCAGGTTGTACCACCATTGACAAAGTTGAATCAGAAGAATGTCAAGTTCTAGTGGTCGAATACATGTGAAGAAAGTTTTCAGAATCTCAAGTCCTATTTGACCATAGCTTTAGTGTTGGTGTTGCCTTCAGGGACAGACGGTTTTTCATTGTTTTATGATGCCTCAAGGGTTAGACTTCACTTGTGTCCTTATGTAGCATGATTGAGTCGTGGCTTATGCATCTAAGCAACTCAAGAGGCAAGAGCAGACTACCCAATGCATGATCTAGAGATGGTAGCTATGTTATTTACCTTAAAGATGTGGAGGCATTGTCTGGATGTAGAGACTTATGACATCCTTACAGATTACAAGAGCTTAAAGTACATTTTTCAACAAAAAGATTTGAATCTTAGACATGTCAGTGGCTAGAGTTGCTAAAGGACTATGATTGTACATTCTCGGATTATCCAAGCAAGGCAAATGTTGTGGTAGATTCTTTGAGCAGAAAGTCTATGGGCAGTTTGGTACACATAGCACCTTTGAGGTAGCCGTTGATAGAGGATATCCATAAGTTGGAAGCTAAGAGAGTCTAGTTTCAGTTCCGGTGATTCAGGAGCCTTCTTTGCTTACATAGAGGTCTAGTCAATCCTAGTAGAGTAGATCAAGGCATAGCAAGGAGTGAATTCCAAGTTTGTCAAGCTAGTAAGGGATGTTCAAAAGGGAGAAGAAGAGTTCTCAATCAATACAAAGGGTGTGTTGCGTTTTGGTGACTATTTGTGTATACTCGATGTGGGTGACAGAGAAAAGTGATGAAAGAGTCCTATAGTACAACGTATCAGTTCATCCAAGTTTAGCCAAGATGTATCAAGATCTCTGCAGTTGCATAGTGGAAGGCATGAAGAGAGCTTGGTGACTTCATGCCATGATATTTGGTGTGTCAGGAGTCAAAGCTGAACACCAAAGACCTGCAAGATTGTTTCAACAAATTGAGATTCCAGAGTGAAGGGAGAGGATGATCATGGACTTTGTAGTCAGGTTATCCCTACCACTAAGGGCTTTGACTCCATATGGATGATCATGGACAGTAATGACCAAGGAGCATATTTCTTGCTAGTGAAGACTACCTTCTGTAGCGAGTATGCCCAGCTTTACATTAATAAGATTGTCAAACTCCATAGAGTGTTAGTGTCCATCATATTAGATAGAGGGTCCCAGTCACCTCGCAATTCTAGAAAGCATTTCAAGAAGCTCTTGGATGTGCATGGACTGACCACTTTCATCCTTAAACATATAGCTAGTTAGAGAAGACGATTTCAAACTCTAAAGGATATGCTTAGAGATTGTGTTCTAGATTTTGGTGAGAGTGAGTGTGACCACTTACCACTAATAGAGTTCTCATATAATAACAGTTATCAAGCAATCATCCAAATATACTGCAAGCTTTGTATAGAAGGCACTATAGATATCCTATTGGATGGTTTGAGCTTAAGGAATCTAAGATCCTAGGCCCAAACATGGCTCAGGAAACCTTAGAGAAGGTTCAGCTTATTAGAGAATGGTTATTAAACTCAATCCAGACAGAAATCCTATGCAGAGAACCTGTTCGAGACTTGGAGTTTGCAATGGGTGAAAATGTGCTTCTGGAGGTATCTCCCATGAAAGGAGTGGTGAAGTTTAGAAGTGGGGGAAGTTGAATCCTTGTTATATTGGCTCGTTTAGATTTTGGCAAGAGTTAGAGTAGTGGCATAGAATTGGCATTGTCTTCCAATTTATCAACTATCCATCCAGCCTTCCGTGTTAGCATACTCAGGAAGTACATGCCCGATCAATCACATGTGCTAATGCCACAAGTGGTCCAGATTGATGAAAGCTTGTCATATGAGGAAGAATCAATTACCATCATGGATAGGGAGATCAAGAAACTTCACTCATAGGAGGTGGCCTTAGTGAAAGTCATTTGGAGGAACCATTTTGGTGAAGAAGTAACTTGGGAAGTTGAGAAACCATGAAGATCAATTATCCACACCTTTTCCTTTTTCAAGGTATGTTTCTTAACATTTGGGGACCAAATCTCTTTTAAGGGGGAAGTATACAATGCCTCAGGTCCATGTATCCCTAGATAAGTCTAATACAACCTTAAGGTTCCCCAAGACATATCCCATGTCACTAAGAAGGTGCCAAACACATCAAATTACAGAAATAGCAACCTTTTATGCAGAGAACCTCGCCATGGCGAGCCTCTCTCTGTCGTAGTGAGGGAAACATTCAGGGAAACTCACCATGGCCAGGTACCCTCTTGCCATGGTGAGCATGTTATTCAGTCCTGAAAAGGATGCGCTTAGATAGACTTGCCACGACAAGCGTCCCCTCACCATGGCGAGTCCCAAGATCAGGAACCCCAAATGATGTAGTTTCATTTAAATCGTCCCATCTCCCTATATAAACCCTTCCCCATGCATTTTAAACCCAAAAATGCAAACCTTAACATTCCCAACCTCTCTTCCACCCTTCACTCTCTTTCTCCTTCTATCATAGCTCTTCTAAGCTTCAAGATAAGGATGTAGCTATGATTGTTCTTGATTGTTTTCAAGTTTGGGTACCTCTAAATGTTCATAGAGTTGTTCTTATAAGCTTATATTTATTCATGTGTTCCTAGTGCTATTCCCGCTCCCAGAGCTCTGTTGGTGCTGACCTCTTGTTCCACCCTTTCAGGAGAGTAGGTTCATGCCTTGTAATACCCTAGTTTTTAATCAAAAGGCTAGAAAAATTATTCTGACTTAGAAGGGTGCCAGTGACTCTTATTTGTCATCCTTATCTTAATTTCGTGAAGTCTAAACCTTATACGTACTTTGAGGGCTATATGATAGAACTACTTTCTTGGAATCAAAAGTTCCTGGAATTATTCTCAAGAGGAAAATGAGTTAAAAGACGATTTTTAATGAATCTTATGAAACCTTTAATCCTTTCATTTTTAGCCCACAAATATATAAAATCTTAAAAATTCCTAAATCTAACTAAAACCTAAAATTTAGATTTTGATTTGTTGGGATTTTAATTTTTATGATATTTTATTTGATTTGAAATTGGGTTACTTCCTTATTTACATTTATATTTTAAAATTATTGACATTGACTTAAAATTAAGAAATGTAAATAAGTGATATAACACTCATCACCTTCTAATATATAACTCAAACTTACCCCATTACATACCTTAACAAAACTCGACCTCCCCCCTACCCCTGGTGATAGCTCTCCACGTGACCTCCCTCTCCATCCTCACCTCTAGTCCTCTCTCCAGCTACTACCACCAATGTGCTGACCACCACTACACCCTCAGTCGTCGTCACGTGTGACCTCTCCTTGCCGTGATGCAAACAACAGCATTCTGCATTTTCTTAGTGATTCAAGGGTTGTTGCTCTAAGTTCTTGAGGAGACAACATCACCCTTCCTTCCTTTGGCTATCAAAGGTATAATAGAGCTCAATCTTACTTCCAATTCCATGGGTTAGCTAAGTTATGTTGTAGGTATAGGATTAAAGCTCTAATGTATAACCCTAGGATTTCAATTTGGGGGTTTTGATTATTTGAAGTTAATAGGAGTAATCTTTTTGTGCTAAATGATGATTGATGATGTTTGTGGCGTTAGATACTCTGGAAAGGTGCCCACCAATTCTACCGTGACTTAGGCCAAATCAACAACACTTTTGGGAATTGTATTGTGAGTGAATAATGTGTTTATGATTAATTGGTATTTAGTTCCATATATTTAGATATCTATATTGCATATTCATTATCTATTTTGGTAGCAAGTAAAATGATTTTCTTATCATATTTATTTCTTAAAAGTTGCATTTATTAGTTCAAGTACCCTTAACATTGTTATATTTTAAAAATATGGAATGAGTTTTAATAACCATTATTGATACTTGAATAAGCACTCTACATGATTTAGTACAACCAATATAGTGATATGTTTAATTATTTGGAATCTAGACTATGGAATAAGTATATTTTGGACTGACTCATTCTATGCTTGATGAGAATTGAACAAAGAGAAAATTCATTTATATGATATGGTTATAATTGGTAGTCCCTGGAAAGAGATTGTATTTAAAAAAGCTCAATTTTTTTAATGTGAAAATATGACCTTTTGTAAAAAGGTATCATTGATAGAAACCATAGCTAATAATGGTAGTGTTAGCCTTGGTGCAACTTGTGATAGACCCCACCTAGCAAGGGGGTTGCTTGCTCTGATGTTAGGCCAGCATACCAATTTAATAGGCTCTAAGGATGGTTATTAGAGTCGCCTAGATGCTTTGTAACCACACTAGGGATGGGTGTAAGGGTCCCTTAGAAGTGGTCTACACATTGGGGATGGGTGTGAGGGCCACCCAGTTGTGGGATTGATTTTGGACTTTGTTTTGACATGAAGACCTCCTTAAAATTCTCTTTTATACATTAATTCCATAATTCTATTTTATTATTATGATAAGGCGTTTAAATGGGACCTTTATGCTCATTTGATTTGAATTGTGTTTTATCATTAGTAATGCTTCTTTGGACTATCTCATTGTAATTAGAACTCATTTCAATTAATTGTAAACATGTTATTCCTCACTAAGTTTCACAACTCACCCTGTGATTGTTTCTCCTATTATAGATTCAGGTATAGACCTAAGCCCAGGTCCTCCCACTTCGTAGGATTGGAGTCACCTATTTTGATGAGCCTAGCATTGGTATGTGGGCCTTTCTTTTGTATTTCCCTGTTAAGATACTCATGTGGTGACTTATGAGATTAGGTGCTCCATTAGATCACAAGCAGGATCCGTTAGCTATGGATATGTTTGTGGCTATGTCTCTAGTGTATGTAGTCATCTATGGATGAAGGATATGTGTGAGAACTCTTTAGCCATGAACTTATATGTATGTGTATATATATTTATATATGTATATTTATACCTATCTATTATCCTGTTGGGTTATAAATGTATTGTTAGATTTCATAATTTAGGGAATGTTTGAAAAACAAAGGAAACTCTATCCATTTTTTTTGTAAAATTATAGTTAAGCCTTGCGGGAAACTTGTTCCCTATGTGTCGGTCATGGCCTCCGATGGGTTGTGACACCTGTGACCTTTATTCTAGTCACTAGATTTATTTTCGTAGCTTCATGATACAAAAGTATGATTTTAGAAAATTATTTGTTGGCAAGTATGAAATTATATGAGCTTACATGGATTCATGGCAAGGTTAGAATTTATGTTTCCAAATGAAATCATGAAAAAGTGTTGGAAAACTCATGGAACCATTGTTATTGTACAAATTATTTTAAAAATAGATTGTGACTAAGTATAGGATTTATGATTATTGCCAAACATGTTTTATTATTTGCCGGAATTATATATTTATGAAAGAATACTTCCCAAGGATCAGAGTTAGAGCTCATGTATAGAATAGAGAATAAACATGAGTTAATGGCTATGGGATCGTTCACCTTAGGACCAAGTTGTCCATCAGAGGACAATCTAGCCCCTATCAGAGTATTCAGAATGAAACCTAGTTAGGTGTCCAATATGAGACCTTGTTAGGTGCCCTTCAAAGTTTAGAGTACATAGAATAACAATGGTCCCATCAGAGAATGTATATATATATATATATATTCAGAGATTTCTATTTCTCCATTAGTTTACTATTTTGCACGATTTACATGAATTACTAATTTTGGACTATTATGTATTTAGATATGAAAACTGTTTTATAGTTGTTGCATTTACTATTATTATGTATCCTTGGTGGTTGTCCCATTTGAGAGTTATGGGTAGAATTTACTATGAGTTTCAAATGAAATTCACCTTTCTTTTTTTCTCCTTTAATAATACAGACTCCTCCAGATCCTTTTCAGCCTCCTCTTCAGTAGTAGCATTACTTCAGTTTGGTGAGCTTTACTTTGGAGGAAGTATCAGTTCATGTTTCTTGTAGAGTGCTAAGTGATAGTGTAAGCAAGGTCCCAGACCATGCACATGCTTTGGTTTTACATGTTTTGAGATTTATCCATGTATGTATATTTTGATGGATTTTATGGTTTTGTATAGAGAAACTCAAATTATAGTTTACGTCATGATAATGGATTCAAACTTGATTTATGGAACATATTCATATATGTTAATTATATTTTGAAAACACAAGTTGATTTGTATTTGAGAAAGGAAATTAAATTTAAATTATGCATGTAGCATGACTCAATGACCATAAGGCTTATGTGGGATGGGGTTTCCCACGTGCTAGTCATGTTTCTAAATCAGGTCGTGATATAACCCCAATTAGACTTGGTTATTGCTAATTATGAGCTAATTAACCTTTCCATGTCTAACTAGCTTTAAACATCATTCAAACATATAAAAAAGAATAGAATTAACTTCAGATAAGTTAATTAATCATGATTAAGACTAGTCATTGCTTCACACATCCCTAGTCACCTTAAGGATATTAAGGCAATTAGTACAAGCTATATCGGCTTAAAATTTCAAAAGAAGCGCTAACAACAAGCAATGGTAACATCCCAAGATGCCAATATAAACCTTGAAGAAGATTGGATCAAATGTTGGCTGATTGAAAATTCATTTAGGATGCTTCTTTCTAAAGATTGTATATACTTTCTAAAGTAAGTTTAAAACTTCTCGTGAGCTTAAGCCTTTCTGTTGAGAGTTTGCGAGAAGTCATTGCACTTGTTTTTCTTTCTAAATCACACCTCAATTGTTAGAGTGACAATGTCAAACACTTTAACCATTTCATCTTAATTCATTTTGTAACCCTAACATAGTAGTGGTCACTTAGTTAGCTTTGAGAGGCTAGGACATGACAACTCAAATTATAATTGCTTGGAGAAGTTATATAAGAATGCTTAGATTATAAAAATGTCAACTTCTATTGGGGACTACACATACAGACCTTTATATTACAATCGAACCAAAATAAATCCTTGTCTGATGGTTATTTTGCCTTATCTTTTATGTTTATATAAGTTCTGTCTTATCTTTTTTATCACTCAAAATAATTTTCATTAGAAAATAAGTTTATTTTCTTAATACAAAATCATGTTCTTAAAGAGAAACTTGAAACCAACATCTAACTTCATTGCTTCCACTAGCCATGTCCAAAAGACATGAAAATATTTGTTTAAACATTTCAGGTTTGAGAAAATAACATGTAGACATGATTCACCCCCCTTGTCATATCCCTTTTAGCTGACTATATGATTAACTTAAAAAATGTCTAATTATTATCTAGTATTTTGATTTGTTTATAATTTTACTAATTGCTTAACAAGTTCCTCAACATTATATGAATAATGTTTTCCTATCTTAAACTTACTTTCAAAGTATATTAAACTAAAATTAATAAATAATATTTATATATTTTTATCTTTTTAATCTTATAAAATTACCACTACAATAATTTTCTTATTAATATTGAGACCTTAAATGTAATATCCGAAAATTGGATGCCTTTAGGAAGGATATGCCTAAGCTCATGAAAGATTGGATAAAGCTTAAGAGATATTTAAATATCTTAAAAAATAGGAAAAAGATTATATATAAAAAATAAATAAATCAAAAGCATGAATAGATATAAATCTCTATTTTAAATTTTTGTGAAATAGTAAATCATGTAAAATCTAAATTATAAAAGAAAATATCAATCCCAAAAGGAGAAAATAAAATATAAAATTTACAATAATTTTGTACATCACCCTTTTTTATGCCAATGTTCATTTTTTTTGAATTTGATATTTAATCTTTTTATGTAATATGATATTCAATTTGTGTTTTGATGTTTGATTTTAAATTTTAAAAATATTATCTTATCGAAATAGATTCAATATTGTTTATAATAATGGATATTATTTGATTTTTAAATTTTGAAAATATTATCTTAGCAAATCTATTAAATTCAATATTGTTTATAATTATTGTTGATATTAATATTTGTATCAATATTGTAGATATTGTTAGAATTAGAAAAGATATAGTATAATAAATTTTCCTTTTATCACATATGTCTTTATAAATTAATTTTTATATCATTTCTAAGATTATGATTTATTTAGATATCTATCATTTATATTTATGGTATAAATATCAATTAGGATTTATATATATATATATATATATATATATATATATATATATATATATATATAAAGTGTCAATTTGAGATTGATTTCTTCCTTTCATTAGAGATTGTAACTATTCTATAAAGATTTGATTATTAGTGTATATATATATAGTGTTCAAATATACTACTTTTGTAATAATGATATTAGCATAAAGTATTTTATATTATAATAGATATAAATTTTTAAACGTTATAAATAGTCAAATACTTTAAAAAATATAAATATATAGAATTAAATAAATATGTTAGAAAAATATGTTTCTATGTATACATATCAGTTTCATGAAAATTTCAATAACAAATTGATGGTTGAAGATTTTCAAAATGATTGATAGTTAACCAAAATCATAACCATTGTGATTTGAAAATGATTTTTCAAGTATTGCTGAATTACAATGATACTTACTTGAAGATATTAGAGATTATTTATATTTAAGTATTATGAAAATAATTTGTTAGATATTATTTTTATAGAGAATTATTAGATTTTTTTAAAGAAGTTATTAATTGTTAGAATTGAGTGCAAAATTTGTTCTTCATGTAAATTATTATTATTATTTCAAAAGAGAAACAAGTACATAATGTGAATATATCAACATATATGTTATTTGTTTTAAAAACCTCATTAGTTTATCATTTCAATATATATATATATATCCATGATACAAAAAATAATTAAGAGATATATTAGAGTAGTTTGAATTTGAATTGTCCAAGCAATTACAAAGATACGATTAGATTTAATCTATCTATTATCGTTATTTCTTTGTTGCTGATATCATATAATTAGTTAGGATATATCTAAAAAAGACCTTTTAACATAGCTTTGTTCTTATGGTGTTAAGTATGACCCATGTGTAGTATTTTACAAATATCTTGAGTTGTAGATGTCCGATTAACATGATTTTTGTGGCATTAGGAAGCTAACTCAATTATCTACAAGTGTTATTCCTAGCCTTGATGCCAAAATTCTAACCGCAATGGAAGTTAAAGACTTAAGAAAGGTTAAAATGAAAAAAAGGAAAAATAAAAAAATAAAAAATAAAATTTGTTAGTAATATCTTTCATTTCCTGATATATATTTAGCATATTATAGTACCTCTAAACATTCTTTCAAGAACCCTAGCCGTCCAAGAATTTTTTCCTAGAGAGAAAGACACAATTTTTCTCAATGCTCTTCACTTAATCTTTCTGTAAGTACTCTCACCCCTATATATCCTTATATGGTTATGAGTTTGGCGAATCTTTAGGTTATTGTGGTATAGTTTCTCTTCTATTCAATTCCAAATCATTCGTGATTCTTGTCTATAATAATGTGGTAGTTGAGAGTGCTATTCCAATTAACAAGTATCATACAGGCAGTGGTCAGGACTTTCGACGATAGTGAGTGGGTTTAAACTCATAGCCATATTTTTGCTTATTATTAGTATTTTCCCAGTATTATATATATTGTTTATAAAATTCTAGGGTGACTTATGCGAAAAACGTGCTTTCACAAATTATGTCAATTTTAGCAAAATTATTTATTTTTCATAGTTATCATGAAAACCTTATTTTAAAAAGCCCATGGGACCTTATTTTTTACCTTGCATGTTATAGAATATCTTTTTCCCGTTTATGAAATCACGAGACCTCAATTTAATGTTTACAAGCAAAAATATTAATTACCATGTTTTCAGACAATGGATTTCCTATTAAGATTTTAGAACATCAACTATGATTTATTGAATGTGTTGAACAAAGTATAATTCATAACAATTGTTAGATACATAGTCTGTTGGCTTTTGAAATCACTTTGTCTACAAGCTAATGATCCCTTGGATATGATTTTAGAATCTCAATTATGCTACAGTCAAATTGTTAGAATTATATGAATTAGAGCTTTCAGATTTATCCAGTTTAATTGCAAGTTATTATTTTTTTAAGTAATTAGTGAGAAATAGAACAGTGAGTTAACGGCTATAGGATTGATCGTTAACCTTGGTACCAAGTGGTTCACCAAATGACTAGCTCACCCACAAATACAATAAGGAACCCAGTGTGGTGTTCATTTATGGGACCTAGTTAAGTGCCCATCGAGTTAGTCATTAGTTCAGTTTTAGCTATCAGCTTAGTTATTAATATATAGTACAACTCGTGTCTCTTTACTTGTTACTGTTTATGAATTTGGTTAAAATATATATTATTTTTAGTACAATTATTAGTTTAATTACAATGTTGGTTTATTTTACTTTAGACTACTATTCTCTACTAATTGCTGATTATGAAATTGTAAATTTTCTTCCTAGTATAGCTATCTATATAAATGTTTTAAAAAAAATGTTTTATGCCAATTGCATGTATATATTATGTATTTTTTTAATGTCTCATGTGGGTTGTGAGTGGAGACTCACTCACTAAGTTTTGATGAACTCACCCCCTTTTTCCTCCTTTAACAGACAATTGTAGATCCAGTTATCATTCAGATCTAGCCTCAATAGCTTTGCAACTGTTCTATTGGTGAGCTTCACTTTGTAGTAAAGTTTAAATTAGGATAATGTTAGCATAGAGCGCTCCAGGAGTGTGCAGGTAAGGTCCTCAGAATATCATTTAGCATAAATGGTAATTTGAAGGATATGTTATGTAATTTTCTTCTAAGAACATGAGTTAAGATTGTCTATTTCAGTTATAGATTTTTGAACGATTTGGAAGAATGAAATATTTTATATATTTCATGAATAAAGTTTTCAAAAAGTTTTGAGGAATTTAATTAATTATTTATTTTTTTGATTTGTTATGAGTATTAATTTAGTAATTTACTATACATGATTGCATGAAATTAATTCCAAAAGGCTTCCATAGGGGACAATATTCCTTATGTGATGGTCACTATTTTTAGGTTGTGACACTAAACGAGTGGTACTAAGCATATACATTAAATACTTATATTAAACTTGTGCTATATATGAAGTATGGATACATTATTTGGGTGTTGTGTCTACATGTCAAACACATGTCCATACTAAATCTTATATGACACATCAATAACACATGTTTGCATATATTTAATTTAAAATTTACCTATTTCATACTCTAACATAGAAAAACACAATATAAAGAAAGTTATAAAAAGGAAATAATTATAACATTTTGAGTTTACAAGAAAATATAACATAAGTTAATCTTATATAAATGATATTTAATTTTGAATAATGTCTCGTTTTATTTAACTTTTCAGCTATTTATGTGTTGTGTTTGTGTCCTATAATTTTTCAACTTTGATGTGTCTTATGTATCCATGTTGTATCGTGTCCCGTCCATGTCAATATCTTCTTCATAGAGCTTATGTGTTATAAGGTACCGATGTCCTCATCTACTAGACAGGTGAAGGTTTAAACTCATTATAATTATAGGTATTTAAAATTTTGTGTACATAAATTGATTTATTATAATGCCTCAATGTTTGTTGGTATAATTTTTTTGTTTTTGCAATGGTATAAAATTTTATTTTAGACAGTGATATTTGCATGATAAAAGAACTTTTTGTTAAAATCAAGTTATCAAAATGATGTGGTATGCTATTGATCTTAGATGTATAAGAGGGCTTCACTTACTCACTTTATCCAACACGATCCATAATTTCCATTAAAAAAAATACTAATGAAATTATTTTGACTGAGTTTCATTGAATTGTTACAAATTTTAATACCTTAAATGTGTGTGACAATACATTATCAAACTGATTGTTACTATTATTAAATTGAAGTATAGAGCCTATTAATTAATTGAATGTATTTCAATATCTTATGTCTAACTATAATTATTTGTTTAATATTGTTATATGAAATCATATATCTTTGTAACAAAATAATTTTTAAAATGTATTATCCACATTTATATACTTATTATATAAATGTATAATAACAAAATTAATAATATTTTCAAATAATTAAGTGCATTTTATGCTACCAATTTAAAAGCAACAATAAAATTCTTTACTTAAATATCTTAAAATATGCTATTTTATTAGTAATTAAAAAAATAGCATATTTTAAGAATATTTAAATAAAGAACATGCTGAGATTTCTCTTATATGTACATGCACATTCACGTGGAGACGGAGAACACCTTAAAAAATGGCACACCAAAAGCTCATAATTAAAAAAAATAGCACATTAATGAACTGTTGATAGATATACTACCCTTTAAAAGTCGAGTTTTTTATCATGAAAATCCTATTGAGATTCCCACCTTTAGTTCTTAAAACAAAACAATAAATAAATCAACTGTGAAATATCAGTCGTACCTAATAATATAGGATTAACTTCTTAATAATCATTCAACTTGAAGTAACCCTTCAAAAGTAGTAGTAGTAGTAATAATAATAATAATTCATCTTGAAGTCCCGTAAAAACAATCAACTTGAACCCGTAGCCCATGTTATCCCCTACATAGTGAGGGCTAACTTGATATTATTGTCACTTTTTGGGAGTTGTTGAGCTCATTGAGTTATCAAAAAATGCTTTTAAAATGTTATAGTAATATTGTTTACTAAAATAATATAAAAGTTCTCAATAATGAGAAAATACATAGCAATGTTTGATAAATATATTAAAAAATTATTTTTAGAATCTAAAATGGCAGTAATATAACTCAATGAGGATCAGACCTTATTCAACACAAAAAGGGAAAAGATAATGCAATTAGTTTTGCAACTCAATAAAAGACAAAACATCCATAACCCATTTGAGGTTAGTATAAATCAATTTTGACATATACATATCTATATAATTACAGTAATGTAATTCAAACTAAACAAGGTTTCTATAGAACCAAAAATCTAACAAAAATCATTTTGAAATTGAAAGGGAGGGGAGGTATCTACTCACAAGACACACTATCTACACACTAACATATATAATTTTATAATTAGATTTAAGACACACTATCAACTCATAGTTAGTGGTTCCAAGAATTGAAAAGCAACTCCAAGGATGCCACCAATGTACGAGGGGATGTCTAAATGCTCTATAACTATAGACACATGACAACAACAACAATATTTATGAGCTAACAACACCAAGATTTAACATAATATACCTTAATATCACAAAACCCTCAAAATTCATAACATAGGGTTTTAGAATACCATAATCTACCCATAGGAACAAATATGGAGCTCAATAGAACCAATAGAACAAGATTAAGGTTACCCACTACAATGCTCCAAGAAGAAGAAAAGAGAGAAGAAAGCACTCATATTACACAATTGCAACTGGGTCACTTTTTAGAAAGAGAAAACATGATGGTGGAAAGGAAAGAGAGTGTTGCACGCAGCAAAGGAAGGAGGCTGGAAACTACGATGGAGCAAGGAGTGATGATGGCAGATCACGTGGGAGGAGAAGGAAGGAACAGGGGAAAGAAAATGGAGAGTGAGAGTGAGCATGATTAGGCAAGAAGAAAACAGTGAGGGTGCATGCATATAATGGGGGAAGGAGAAGAAGAAAAAGAAAGGGAAAAAAATGAAACCCACTAATATTGTGTCACCCAAATATAATGCATTGTATCATTGAGTTTTCATCTATCTTGCTTTGTTTTAAAATAGTGTCCTTATTCATCTTAATTTATTTGCTCACTATTTATTTAAAGTCATAGAAGGAGCAGCTAGATGCTTGAAGATGTTGATAAAACTGAGAAGCCTAAAGGAAGAAAAGTGGCCATAGAAGAGGATGGTGCACATGCAGAGATGGGGAGGCAAGGGGGATGGCATATGTGAACACTATATTTTGTTCAATGTTTTTATTTTGTTTATTTCTCTTAGGGGACAGTCGCCATATTTTAATTTTATTTGATTTTTATTTGTAGCATAAAGTTACAAAAAAAATGATGTTTTCTTTTCTATTTGGGCCTAGCCAATGGTCTCTTCCAAAAGGAAAAAGAGCATTATCTTTGAAATTTTTTGTCTAATATTTGGGTCTAGCTCTATTTTTCTCTAGGAAAAAAAATTAGATTTTTTTAAAGAAGAGTTGATCTTGTGTTTGGGCCTAGCCCTTTTCAAAAAGAGTAAAAAATATAAAGTTGCATTAGATTTAAAAATGTTCAGGCTTGCAATTGAACTTAGCCCATGATCCTTTCCACTTGTATGAATAAGTATAGTGTCAGTTTTTGTTTTGCCAAATTCGAAAAAAATGTCTTGCAATTGGATGCCTTAACTTATGGGCCGCATTTTGTTTTGTTTATGCTTAGGCTCCTTGAGTTGGACTTCTGCCTTTTTCAAGCCATGAAATAACACCAAAACCCATCCTCAACATCCCTCAACTCTAAATCCAAAGCCCCTAAATCCATGGCCAAATACCCAAAATCACCCTCAAAATCATCTCAAATCAACATGCCACAAGCCGAAGTTGGTAGAAAAATGAAAAGGTAAGAAGAAACAAAATAGACCCATTCTAAAACAGAAGAAGTCAAGCCTTCAACCATCCATGATAACCGTAACATCCTCTACCGAACCACTGGGCGGCATTACTATCGAGACCAACCTCAACATCATCGCACCCAGCCGCACTAGGATCATTACACGCCTTAATTCTTGGAGCTTGCAAAGCGCGAGAGCACCTCAGTCCTTCACCCTACACTTCCACCACCCGAGGGAATAAATAAGGGTAATAAGATATTAATGAAGTCCTTGTCTAAAGAGAATTGAATCACACCATACAAGAAGACTCAAAGAAAGTAAATGAATCTGAAAGTGTATTGTATTGAATTCACAAGCTTGATTAGAGATGATACATGAGACTTTATATAGCTTATTCATAATTAAAAGCTGTTACAAGAACCAACTAATAACTAACTGAGATAACAGTAAGTAACTAACTGATATCTTGAGGCTTATCTTATCAGCCCCCTCAAACTCACGAGGTGAAATGGTTTCAACTCTGAGTTTGCGCCTCAAATAAGGGAACTGAGTGCTAGAAACAGAACTTGGTTAGTATGTCTGCTTGTTCTTCAGATGGAATATGATGAACCTGGACCCGTTGTTGAGTAACTTGATCTCGAACAAAATGAAGATCAATTTCAAAGTGTTTGATGCGGTTGTGGAGAATAGGATTTGCAGTAAGCATGATAATGCTCATATTGTCACAAAACGCAAGGAATAATGGGAGTGGAGTAATGAAGTTCTGAAGAAGGGATTGGATCCATGAGATTTCAGCTATAAGAGAGGCCAAAGAACGTTATTCAGCTTCAATGTTGGACCTAGAAACAACAATTTGTTTCTTAGATAGCCAAGATACAATGTTGGGGCCCAAGTAAACACAAAAGCCAGAAGAGAGCGTCGATCATTAGGGTCAGAGACCTAATCGAATCACAAAAGGCAATGATAGGAAGGGTAGAAGATGGGAAACAGAAGGCCATGAGAGGAAGTACCTTTAAGATATCTAAGAATGTGTTTTACCGCTTTCCAATGGGAGATAAGGGGAGAGTGTAAGAATTGACATACTTTATTAACAGAAAGGCAATTTTTGGACGAGGGATGGTAGCATATTGAAGGCTTCCTACAATGGATCGATAAAGGGTGGGGTTATCAAAGGAGTCAGTGCCATGCTTGGTAAGTTTTAGGCCAGAAGACATAGGAGTTAGAAGGGGTTTGCCGTCTTGAAGTTGAGCACAAAGAAGGAGATTAGTAATATATTTGGTTTGAGACAAATGAAGGGTGCCATTTGGGAGTTTCTTAGCTTCAATGCCCAAGAAGTAATGAAGATGACCTAAGTCCTTTAGTTCAAAGGTTTGGTGTAAGGTTGAGAGATAAGAGTTTGAATGACAGGAAGGGAAAAACCAGTGATGAGAACATCATCAACATAAACAAGAACAAAAATGGTATAGTGAGGAGTAAGTTTTACAAATAAAGAGGGTCACATTTGGTTGCATTAAATCCAAGATGACTTAAAGCAGTAGATAGTTTAGCAAACCAAGCCCAAGGGGCTTGCTTGAGGCCATAAAGAGCCTTGTTGAGTTTGCAAACTAAATGAGGACCACCAATTTGGAAACCATCAAGTTGTTGCATGAAGACTTGCTCACATAGATCACCATTGAGGAAAGCATTTGTAAAGTCTAGTTGATGAATGGGCTAGCCAGAGAGGGGCTAAAGTGAGCAGAATTTGAATAGTAATAGGTTTGATGATAGGGCTAAATGTTTCATGAAAATCAATGCCAGCTTGTTGATGATAGCCCTTTGCCACAAGTCGAGCTTTGTGCTTGAAGATGGTGCCATTAGGATGATATTTAATGTGAAAAATCCATTTGCATCCAATTGGAGTATGATGAGCTGGAAGAGGAACCAATGTCCTAGTGTTGTTCTTCAGGAGAGCATTATATTCAAATTGCATAGCATGTTTCTAGACAAGTAAAGAAAGTGCTTCTTTGGGTTGCTAGGTTCAAGAGTTATAAGGAAGGTTTTTGGTTTGAAAATGCCAGCTTTGCTTCTTATTGTCATGGGATGAACAGGAACAAATGGAGGTATGGTTGTAGAAGAAGTAGAGATAGCTAGATCAGAAATAGGAGATGAAGGTGAGTAAGAGTGACAGTTGAGGAGATCCAATTTGTAATTTAGGCATGTGACAAGAGGAAGAAAGAGAAATAGCAGGGGTAGGTAATATAGGGGAACAAGTAAAGGGGAAACAGAATTGGGAGGATTTGAGGATAAAGAACGGTAGGAAAATTAGAGGAAAAGGAAACACATGTTCATTGAATTGTACATGTCTAGAAATATAGATTCTACCAGTAGGATGTAAGCATTCGTAACCTTTATGATTTGGACAATAACCAAGAAAAATGCATTGTCCTGAACTAAAAGCAAGCTTGTGAGAATTATAAGGTCTTAAAAGAGGATAGCAAGCACAGCCAAAAATTTTGAGAAAGTTATATGATGGTGGATGTAAAAAGAGCTTGGTATATGGTGAAGCATGTTGTAAAACAGGAGTAGGCAAAATTTATAAGATAAGTAGCGGTTTCAAAGGCTTCATACCAGAATTTAAGAGGTAGAGAAGCATGAGCAAGCAGGGTGAGTCCCATTTTAGTGATATGACGATGTTTCCTTTGAGCACATCCATTTTGTTCACGTGTATGAGGATAACTAAATCTATGTATAATGCCATGATCATGTAAGAATTTAGAAAATTTGAGATATTCCTTAGCATTTTCAATTTGCAAAGTTTTAATCTTAGTGCCAAGTTGTAATTCAGCCATAGATTTGAATTGACGAAAAGCATTAATAGCTTGAGATTTGTGAGAGAAAAAGTAAATCCATGTAAATCTTGAATAAGCATCAACAAATATGATATACTATCAAGAGCCATTACTAGAAAGTAAAGGGCAGGACCCTATATACCAGAATAAATGAGTTGTAATGGTGCAGAATATGTAGTAAGTGAGCTAGGGAATGGAAGTCGATGAGATTTCCCAAGGCAACAAGCATGACATGTTTAGGTATTTTATTGATATCGGAGGAAATATTACAGAATGACAGAACTTGTTGTACAATTTTATTTGATGGATGTCCTAATCTAGCATGCCAATCAACAAATTTAACATTAGAGACGGTAGCAGAATTAAAGGCAAAGAGAAATTATTGTTGTTGAAATAATGTGCAGGAGGAAGTTTAGGTGTAGTGGCCAAATTTGGGAAGTAATACATGCCATTGTTAGGAAATCCTTCCATAAGAGTTTCCTTGGTTTCCTGAGATTTCACCAAACATTTGTGAGCATGAAATTCAAAATATACATTATTATCCAAAGCAAATTGAGAAACACTAAGGAGATTCTTGGTAATAGCAAGAACAAGTAAAAGATTTTTAAGAAAGAAAATACGATTAGAGGAAGAAGAATGAAGAAAAGAATTACCAAGGTGAGCAATAGAAATACCTTGACCATTACCAACTTGAACTTGTTCAGATCCATGTATGAGGTGCTGGTATTGAGTGTATTAAGATCAAGAGTTAGATGATTAGTGTCTTTGGTATTGGATACCACAAGGGATCATAAACAGGAGAGGGTGTGGCTAGCAGGCCTGGTTGTGATGCAATTGGGGAGGAGGAAAAAAGGATAGTGCTGTAGCTAAAAAGGATTGAGCAGGTTGAGAGTTAATTTGTTGAGATGTTTGAGGAAGGTTATTTTGCTATTGTGGAAGTGTGAAATTCGGATTGAAACGATGAAAACAATCCCAAACATTGTGACCAAATTTGTTACACAATTGACATTGAATGTTGGAGAAGGAAAGAGATCTACCACCTCCTCGACCAAGTCTTCCTCTCCCTCGGCCAAAGCGACCGACCTCTTGATGCAAAGAACTGATTGGGATTGGAAATCCTTGTTGTGGTTTGAACAAAATTAGCTTGAACTGAGATGGGATTGAGATCAATTTTCTGAAATTTTTCAATTCTTTCTTCAACAGCAAGAAGTAAGGATTCAATTTCTACAACCTTGTAATGTTCAAGTCGAGAAAGAAGGGATGTAATAAAGGGGCTATATTCTTCAGGTAAGCCATCAAAAATTGCTTCAAGATTATTAGAAGTGGTGAAGTTTCTCCTAGCAATAAGATGATCAATGAGTTTCTTGATAGAAAGAAGATAGTCATGCATAGAACCTATTTTCTTGGTGTTGCGGAGTTGTAGTTTGAGTTTGCTGATATGTGCTTTTGTTTGTGCAGCAAATATGGCCTCGATCTTGTTCCACACTTGATGAGAATGGTGGCATCCCACCATTTGAATACGCAAAGATGGAGATAGGGAAGCAAGGAGCCAGGACAAGAGAAGATTATCTTGTTTTCTCCATTGAGTGAAAGCAAGATTGATGGAATTGGCAGTAGCACCTTCATCAGTAAGGAATTTCTTGGGAATCTTGGAATCAGTGAGATAGTCTTCTAGTTCATAGCCAACGATTGTGGCAAGTGCTTCTTGTTGCCATGGAAGATAGTTGTCTTCATCGAGTTTGAAGGAAACGAGATTGGCAAAGGTATGAGTAGAAGAGGTGGAGGAAGGGGAAGAAGTGACAGTGGAAGATGATGGTGCCATGGATCAAAAAGAAAAGCTCATGACACTATGAAAGAGTATTGAATGACAGCATACAAGAAGACTCAAGAAAGTAAATGAATCTGAAAGTGTATTGTATTGAATTCACAAGCTTTATTACACAGATGATACATGAGTCTTTATATAGCTTATACATAATTGAAAGCTGCTACAAGAACCAACTAATAACTAACTGATATAACAGTAAGTAACTAACTGATATCTTGAAACTTATCTTATCATTGTCATTTATCATTTTTATTGGGATTCATTTCCTTGATGGGGAAATTCCCTTGCTTATTTGGCAGATTATTTATGATGGTATCTTCAATCCAATCCAGTAACCAACAAAAAAAAAAAAAATCCCAAGTAGGCACTTTATCATGCAGCTGTCCAAGAAGAAAGTGGTGGAGTATCAGAGAGCCTCCATGTAGCTGAACCAGCCCAATATCTATCACCTTTGACTGCACCTGCAGCAACAAATGACTCCAGTTCTGCCATCTCTTCGGGTGTTAGTTTAACAGACAGCGCCCCAATGTTCTGATCGAAGTTCTCAACCTTGGTGGTTCCAGGTATGGGGCACACGTCATTTCCCTGATGATGAAGCCAGGCCAATGCTAGCTGTGACGGAGTGCACCCCTTCCTTGCAGCCATTTCACTCACGCTCTCAAATATGGTCTTATTGTGCTCCATGTTTTCAGGGTTGAATCTAGGAAGACGCTGCAACAGGTGAAATAAACAGGAATAAATTGCATTCATAAGGTTTCACATTTCAGGTTTGTTGAAATTCATGGTAGAGCAAAGCAATAAACAAGAATCGTGAGATTTGAGAGGAAACTAAAATGATGAATTTCACTTGAATGATGAAAGGTACTCACATCAAGCCAATAATGTGGCTTGTATACAAAACAGAGAAGCACCTAATTACATGTATTATAACTAATCACTAACCAACCAATTGCAATTCTTGATTGATTTTTCTCCTCTATATATTTTGTCATGTACAAGAAACATGCCAAGACAGATTCTTGAATGCGAAAAAATAATCACTAGTTTCATTAAGCCAAATCAATTTACTAGACTTTTATCAAGTTAAATTGCTCAAATGTTATAAACTACATGCAAACATTACATAAACAAATTTTCTTTCAAGCTAGTAACTGTGAATGGAACTGACAATTCTGTCAAGGAATCATCTCTTTCAAAAAAACTTTATCGATGAGGTGGAGGATGAATGAATTTATTTTATCTCTAATATATGCACAGGTCTATCTTTATTATTTATCCCAAAAATTTAAGATGCTAAGTGACAAAATATGAATTACTTTATTATATCTCCAGCTAAAGCATGAAGACAGAATAATCAGTTATATGGCAAATGCAAATATAACTCATGAGGTAGAGATTCATATCAGAATCTCCTAACACAAACCTTGCGAAAGTCATCCTCTGTTAAATTTTCAACCACCTTCGACCCAGAAGAAAAGAACCCTCGCCCAAGAGGACTGTAAGCAACAATTCCAATGCCTAGTTCTCTGAAATCAAACATGGTTGCAAACTCAAACTCAGAATGAAATGATTGATTATATGAGTTAGGGTCTCTTTGGTTGGGGAAAAAGTTGAAGGGTTTCATAGATGAGCTACATGTGAAAGCTCATTCATCAAATTTTTCCCAAATCAAGAAAAACATTTTTACAGATGAACGTAAAATTATATATTGAGGTCATTCATAAAAATTTTCCCTCGTTTTTGCCAGAACCAAAGACACACTGGATATAAGAACAATGTTTGTACAATGAATTCTCACCTGCAAGTTGGAATTACGTCTTCCTCCACATCTCTTGACCATAAAGACCATTCCAACTGCACAGCTGTTATTGGATGAACTGCATGTGCTCTTCTGATTGTTGAAGCCGAGGCCTCAGATAGGCCAATGTATTTTATTTTCCCCTCCTCAAGTAGCTTTTTGAGTTCTCCAATCTTTCAAAGAAGGCAATGAATAAAATTTGGTAACCTTTCATTGTCTTTTTATTTATGTCATGAATAAATAACAAAGCTGGAAGAACAACATATTTTCATTGCCTAGAAAGCAAAATATTATGCCCGCAGAGAAATGGATGCAAGTCCCAATATGAGTTGGGTTTCTTTGGGGCTTGAGGTTGCCCTGTTTATTTTTCATTGCCTAGGAAGCAACATTAAGCTCGGCAAAGTCCAAATCCGACCCATGGCTAGCCTATTCTGCTATTCCCATGTAGTTATCCATCCCATGTTTAAATTTAGGGTGGCAAACGAGCGGGGGTCAACCATCCCACCGTTGCAGGTTGACCATAAAATGGAAGGGCGATTAACCGTTTTAGTTATTTATGTTGAAAATATCAACCCTCATCAAAAAATGACAAGCTGGCAAGCCACTTGATTTTGGTTAGATTTTAACTATTTTGCCAATCTACCATTGAGGTTGGCCATAAAACTGGACGGGTGGGTGGGCGGGTTAAAAAATTTAACCCACCTCATCAAAAAGTGGTGGGTTGATAGACTAACCTGCAAGCTTAACCCATTTTGGTATCCTAGTTAAATTTTGGTGTGTCTGATAAAGATTTGACAAAAGTTTATGCTGGTTGTTGATTATCTAAAAGTACTAGTGAAAGGGGTTTGCGACCTTTAAATATAAGATCCTGAGTTCAATGTTAGGATTCATGTGCATAGAAAATACACTAACACTAATGGGAGGAGTCCCGCTTAAATGTCCAACCTTATCCAGGATATTATTAGTCTCTTACATATTGGGTGGAGAATACTCTGGGAAAAAAACAAAAAACACAAATTTTCTCTTTTATTTAGACCTATCACTGGTTCTATAAACATTGGAAACAAACAACAACATTGCGAGTTCATAGGTTAAATATGAATCAAAAAGAATGAAAGAGAGATGTTATTTTCTCAAGGAGTGCAACTTAAAAGAAACGATCCATTTATCCCGCCAGACTCTAACATTCATCCATAAGCATCTTTTTCTTTCAAGTAAAGATGGTATAATCTCAGGTTCATAGTGAACCTTACACAAAGCAACATATCTCCTATTTAAAACATAATTTAAAGTTATAAATATATAGATTTTATAAAAGAACTAGTTGAGATCATGTTACATGTATCATAAACTTAAGTCTATATTACTATTTTCCAATCGTACTGCTGCTAAGCCAAAAAGAAACGAGTTATCCTATACGTCTATGCCATCCTAGAGGATAGAAATAAATTTTTTTTAAATATCTGGTTGTCTACAATTTCAAGTAAAAAAAAACAGAACCTCTACCATGAATTTGATCAATGACTACTGATCACAGAAAATTTCATCTACTCTTCTCGAGGTTTGTCAAAAAAAAATACCTATGCGAGTACAAATGCGTGAGGTTAGTCAAGCATTAATCATTGTCAATTTTTTAATGGAAACACACAATATATTTCTTCATTCTGTAATAAGCAAATGATTATTGTGATTTTATTTTATTTAACAATTATATACGGTTAAATATTATTTATCTATTAGTGTATGTTGGGTTTGGGGTAAAAGTTGGGGGGAGGGATGGTGGAGGGGTTTTCCATGGATGAGCCAAATATAACCTTGTAGGGGAAAATTGCTAGTAACTACTCTCTCCGTTTCAAAATAAATATTTTATAAGATTACTGCATATTAATTAAGAAAATTATTAAATATTATTGATTCTTAAAAGAAAAGATTTAATTAATCTAAAAGACTAAAGTTAACCTTTCAAGAAAGAGTTAAGATTAGCTAGGAAAAAGTAAAGAATGAGAAATAGGTTATCTAATTTAATGCAGATAGAAAATAAAGTTGATATAAATTAATTGATACTTCATTAAGAGAATTATTTTGAAATAAAAATAAAACTCTCAAAAGACAGAAATGGAGGGAGCACTATTTTCGTGCCTAAATTTTTGTTCCCAAAATATCTTTATGTATTTTGTTGGTTGTCTATCCACTTGGTAACTTTTTTGGTTCACTTGGAAGAAAATAAAATCTAAACTTATGACCTAATGATAAACCACTCAAACCTTTTAGTATTTTACCACCGGTCCAATTCCAATAATAAAAAATAATTAGATGATTACTAATATAACTGAGTTAAATATATCTTATTTAAGTTTAACTTACTTCTAAAACTAATTTTAAATTTATTTTTTAAAAAAAGTTGATTGATGCAATCGACCGGTAATAATAATTTAAAAATGTGAATTGCTATTTGCTATACATAAAAACTACACAGAATGGACAGCTTAGCAAATGCACCAGATTAGTGCGCAAAATAATAATGTTAAAAGAAGCGAAAAGGTCAAACCGTGACTTCAATGGGGACACGAGTATCGATTCTGTGCTGGTAATAGAGATCAATGCAATCGATTCCCAGTCTCTTCAAGCTTCCTTCACAAGCCTTTCTCACAAACTCCGGATCACCACGCAAAGAAATCTTGCCGTCCACTAAGCTGACTCCAAATTTGGTAGCCAACTGAACCTTCTCTCTCACTCCTCCCCCTAAAGCCTGTCACAAGAGATTTCACACGCAATTAACCACTTCACTTGTCATCAATAAGTAATTACAAACTATGATGATTTTTATATTTTTTATTCCCCATACTATCTCTCCGGTGAGAGATCAATTTTTCGAAGTACTTAAACGAAACTTAAAATTATGGGTAAATTAAATCCACTTCCTGATATTTATAGAAATATAACTCACACTCTTTTATTTATCTACTTTATACTTATTTTCTCAGTATTTATATTAAGTTATTATTCAATAATTTTAATAAACTAAAAGAATTATATTTCTATAATATTAACTGTTTTTAATTAATAAAATTATAAAAAATATATATATCCACTTTGTTAAATTTAAGAGTATTTTTATAATTTTATTAATTAAAAAAATTAATATTATAAAAATATCATTCTATTAAGTTTATTATTAGTGTTCTTGAATGAAGTGAAAATGTAATATAAATCCTTAAAATTTGCAAAAAGAGATGTGAGTTGTATTTCCATAAATTTAAGGGGAGGTGAGTGTAATTTACCCTAAAATTATATATTTAAAGGATTCAAGCCTTTACACTCACACCAATACTTCGATGATTTCAAACTGTGGTATATGAATTTACAAATAAATAAATTTATATAGAGAGAATTGGTGGGATCGAAACAAACCTTTCCCAGGAGGATTTCGTTGGTGTGAGGGCCATACACATCAGAGGTGTCCAGAAATGTGACTCCACTGTTGATGGCATGGTGGATGAGGGAAATCATGTCGGGTTCGGGTTTGGGAGGACCATAGATGCCAGACATGCTCATGCAGCCAAGACCCTGCGCGGACACCTCCAACCCTTGTGACCCCAGCTTAATCCTACCCACTTCCGCCATTACCCTATTTCGAGTTTTCGCCCAAACTGAGAGCTTCAGCGTGCCACTTTGTTGGCTTCCTTTGCATTGAATTTACCCGAGGCGTGGTGCTTCAGTATATAATATATACACCCGTCAATCCTTTTCGGCTCTTTTTTTATTTATTATTCCTTTTCGGGTTTCTTGTAAGGACAAATTATACAGGAGCTCCCTGAGGTCATTTCTTTAGAAAGCCTCTTAGGACCGGTATCTCAGCCAACTTATATATATATATATATATATATATATATATATATATATATATATATATATATATATATAAATGTTAAATTTTGGTGCATATATGGTTCAAACTAGGATCCTTAGAATTTTGTGAAGATTGCAAACCACAAGACTAACTTACTTGTTTGATATTAAGTTACCCAAGCTAATATATTTATATTTTTCTTTTAAAAATAAACTAATTAAACAATTTGAAAAATTAGGATTAGAATTCAAAACTCAAAATGCATTGTATCTATGACTATCGGTAGCAATGTATGTGTATCAGTATCACAAACAACTCAACTAACATTACAATTTACAAACCCTAAATTAGAAACTCTTTCCACTCAGACTCTCTCAAGCCATCGCCCCAGTCCCCACCACCTCAAGCACCCTTTATCAGCATTGCACGTGCACCACTGTCCTCACTCCTCAAGTCCTCAACCTTGCACGCACCAGTCACCACCGTCCTCAGCTCATAGCATCGAAACTGCGTCGAGAGACACCGCGCAAACTCAAACTGAAGGGCGAAGGGAAACGAAGAAGTCCTGAATAATTCTCGCACCTCTCGCAACTCCATTCTACAAGTTTGTTGGTTAAACTCTCCCTCTTTGTGGTGGTGGTTTGTCGTTGTTGTTGTGTTTGATGCAGTTTTTCCCAATTTGATTCATTTTGGGCTTTTGTCTATTTACTAATATTATTGTTTTGCTATTGATATTTTATGTATTTGTTGATCATGCTGAAGGAGATTATTTTGAAGATTTAATCGTTTGTTGGTTTGTCAGGTTTATTTGAAGATTATGCTTTGTTAATTTGGTGATGTAATATTTGGAGTTGATTATGCTTTGTTCTTAGACTTGGTGAATCTTGTTTCATTTGTGGTTGAATTTTCTTTTCGAACTTTGTTTTAGTTGTGTATGGTTTGAATTTGGTTGTACTTTTGGCTGAATGTTTAAATTGGAACTTTGTTGGATTTAATTTGATTCTATGAAATTGAATGACATCAAGGAATGGTGAGTTTATGTAGATTTTGATATCTTCTGATAATAAGGTTACATATGCTTTGGAGTCTTAGAGATTTAGGTTTACCTTTGAAATAAGATGCAGATATAGTTGTTTTATTAGAGAATCAATATAGTTTTTGTTTCTCATCTTGGGTTTAGACATGCATTCTTATTCATACAGGTGTCAATATAGTTTTTGTTTCTCATTTTGAGATTACATCCTGTTGCTGTTTGGCTAGAGGTAGAGGATGAGTGTATTTGGTTGGAGAATGAACCCTTTATCCCTCAAGAGGGGTATATATCCTGGCTAGACCTTTTTTTTTGGGGGGCATTAATGGGAGAGATCGTGTCTCTCACCCTCAGTGTCGGGTTAGTGCCCATTAGGCTAGGTGTGCCCGGGTTGGTCCACATGAGAATATATAGGTTGGTCTAGGATCAAATCCAAAGCTCCCTAGTCTTGCTACCTAGAGGGTCGAAGAAGACTCAAGCATGGAAGCCAAAGATTTAAGGGTGTAGGTCGGGTTAGTCCGATTGGTCCACAAGCCCTCCAATCTTAAGGCCCGAAGTCGAAAACTCAAGCATGGAAGGCAAAGATTTGAGGGCCACAAGCCCTCCAGTCTTGAGGCCAAAGGGTCGAAGACTCAAGCATGGAAGCCAAAGATTTGAGGGTGTAGGTCGGGTTAGTGCAGAGGTCCACAAGCCTTCTAGTCTTAAGGCCCAAAGGGCCGAGATGTAATGCCCAGGGATGAGGCGGGAAGTGATCGCGTGGAGAAGGCATGGACAAGGAGCGGCTCTTGCCTCCAAGCGGAGAGGTAGATGAATGAACCGATTACACACCTCAATGAGAGGGATCCTGAGTTCTATAGGTATGGGACCATACAGTTAAGGAGGACTTATATGAATTGATTGATACTACCTATGCCACAAAGATGCATCTTTCTTTTCGGTAGCCCATCATGAAAGAACTTCATAGTTAAGTGTGCTTGACTTAGGGTAATTTTGGGATGGGTGACCTCCTGGGAAGTTCAGGAAGCGTGTGAGTGAGGACAAAGCATTCTGAAAAGACCCATGTTAGTTTGTGGGGATAGTCGTCAATCCATAAGCAGAGAAGATGTTACAAAAGAGGCTCAAGTGCGAGGTATACATCATATCTTCTTGTGCAAGCCATTTATTTTACTATTGCAAATGTCTTTCCTTCTTTGATTTAGTTTGCTTCATTCATTTGTTTTAGCTTGGCTTTGTGTTTTTGCTAGGAGCATGTTTGATTCATGGATTAGGTTGGTTTGTTTAGGTGATTGTTTGTGCCTTGGGTTCTATCATTTTCTTCTTTTTGCTATTTTCGCTTTCTTTGGTGGGTGTTTGCTATTTTTCTATTTTATGTTATGTGAGGTCCTTGATTTGGTGCCTTTGATGATAGCACGTAGGTTCGTTGCGGTGAAGATCATGTCCGGGCTAGCTTGGGAGTGAATTGCGAGATTAATGGGTGTGAATTGTCAGTCTACCAAGCTAAAGTGGCCCTCGAGCATGGTGGTCTTCTTGGCTAGTACACAAGCCCTCTAGCCTCGAGCTCAAATGTAAACAAAAGGCTAAGAGGTCGAAAAAGTAAGGTTGGTCTTCCCAACTGGTACACACCGATCTTGGGTGCTTGTGAATGCATGTCTTGGCTTCCTGTGAATATCAATCTTGGGTGCTCGTGAATACAAGTCTTAGTGCTAGTGAATACCAGGCTTAATATTTGCCTGTGAAAACGGGGCAAGTGAATCCTGGATGTGCTTATGAAAACTAGGCTTGGTGAATATTGAGCGATGTCGTCAAAATGGGGTAGGTGAATCCGGGCTTCTATGGTACCTGTGAAAATAGGTTGTGAATACCGGTTTAGGTAATGCTAGTGAATATTGGGCTCAAGACAGTGCTAGTGAATATTGGGCTTAGGATAGTGCCAGTGAATACCAGGTCTTAAGGTAGTGTTGGTGAACACATCTTCTGCTAGTGTCGGTGAATATCGGGCTTAAGATAGTGCCAGTGAATACTAGGTCTTCAGGTAGTGCCGATAAATAGGTCTTCTAGGTAAAGCCGATGAATACCGATCTTCAGGTATTTTAGTGAATCTCAGGTAATGCCGATGAATATTGGTCTTTAGGTAGTGCCAATGAATCCGGGTTTCAGGTAGTGCCTGAATATCACACCACGTTCTTGATGAGGGCATCTTCCAACATTATGTTATTAACCCTGTTTATACAATATTGAAATAATATAGCAATACTAACATTTCCAAAGTTAGCATATGAAACATAACAATAAGCTAAAATTTGTTAGGGGATTAGTATTTCCTTCTTCCTTGTAATTTTACTAATTTATTAGGATTATTAAATTGGTCAGAATAATAATTTCTCTAATGTTAATTTTCTATGATAATTTTCTCTAGCTCAGTAAATTACATTTATAGTTTTATCCTTGGATTCAAATAGCTTGTGATACATATGTCTGCAGTTTGAATAGAGCTAAAGAAATACTAATAAGGAAAAAATAAATAATTTAAATATGTATTGAAGTATAAACTCTGAACAGAGCTAAAGAAATGCTCATAATTAAAAATAATTCATCTCAAATATATAACTTTCAATACTTACAATAAATGGTATCAATGATAATTAATGTAAAATGCATAGAGGAGTGCTTTTCAATACTTTATTTTGGGTGCAATTTTCTAATTCAGGATAAAGTCTAAAATGTGCTCACACCAAGCATTGTAGAGGAAATTGAGAATCCGGGGCCAGTTATGTGTAAAATAATAAGAATAATAATAAATCATAAAAGATAGGAATGAGACTTGTGATACCTATAGCTTATCAAGTTCGTCCTCTAAGGAAAATAAAAAATAGATAGACAAGAGTAATTTAAGTATCACTCATAAAATATTTTAAACAACTATTCTGTATTAGTTATTCTCAATCATAATCATAATTACCAGCGTGTAGGATCAAACGTGAATAAAATTATTGCAAGTTTCAATCAATGAATTTTTTTAATACCATATGAAATTCAAATGTGTGAATTAAAATATTTTCATCAATTAAAGGAAATTATAATTGTAATTATTATCAATTAGCAATTATTATAGTAAATAGTCAATGGTAATAATAACCATGACATTATAAACAGTGATTGATATTTGTTGCTTAAAATCTTGAAAGTATTGAAACTTGAAATCCGTTGGAATGGACACATACAATTCAAAACTGATATCAACATTAGGTATAATTTTCAATAAATCTCCGAATTAAAAGATTTTAACATTGAGCTATGACAGACTACGTTACATATTGTTACCAAAAAGAAAAGACTACGTTACATATTGATTAAAATGGCGTGATAAAATTATTATGTGAAATGAGGATGTGTTTGTTTCAATCTAGAAAGGGTGTGTTTGGATGAGTTTTTTCGCTCAAACTTTTTTTAAAAAAAATTATTTTCTATATATTTAGATAAATTTTAAAAAATAATCAAAATTTAAAAAAAAAATCAGCTTTATTGTATAAATTAAAAGAGTAGCTTATGGACAAAAAATAGTTTTTTTCAGTTGTATATAAATGTAGGGAGTGGCTATTACTTAGAGGTAGGTATGCAAAGTGATTCAATTTATTTAGATCGGTTTGTGATAAGCTACAGTTAAACGGGCAGATTGGGCGGGGCCGATCAATTTCTTAAATGGATTTCAGAACACACTGGTCCACATTCGCTCGCTTAAGCCCACAGCTCCGTGGGCCAGTCCACCCACGTGTTTCTTTCTTTTGTCTTTTTATTTCCACTCAAGCATCACAGTTCAGAGAGGAAGAATGAGGAACAGAGATTCACAACTATAGCCATAAAATAGAAACAGTAGCACATGGCCAACAGGGAGCCAAAAATCAAGAACTCATGCTAGCTTACAGATGATGATGCTGGCCTCGGGTTGAAGAAAGCTACTGACAGTGCAATGATCAATTGCGAATGGAGAGGATGAAAGAAGTCACAGTGCAACCTCCTGGCCGCCGCTGATGCGGCAGTAGTCCTAAAGCGCGACGATGATGGCCTTGAAGCATTACTGCGACGGTGGCTGGGATGTTGTTGAGAGGCTTTTATTCCTTTAGCTTTGGACTTGCTATTTTTGAAGTTAAAGTTAGAAAGGGCCTAACCCTTTCTTGTTTCTTTTTTTTTACTTTTCTCCTTTTGGTCAAAATTGTGTCTTTTTTTAGCAGTCTTTCGAAGGGTGTGTTGGGTTGGGCTTCTAAATTTTTTGTATGATTTGAGCTAGATGTATTGGTTAAACTTATAAATATTTCTATTTTGAAACAAGAAATGTGGGCTTGTGTGCTGGTCTATTAAACTGTGGGTCTTGGCCATTTAGCCTATGGTTTAAGTAGTGTGGGTAAAAAAGTCGGATTGATGGGCTTAAAAATACCTGTCCATTTTTGTGCTGATTGTGGGTTAAACGAATTGGTCCATGAATCACAGTCCGTATATCCATCTCTCATTGCCACTCCTATTTTTACTAATGCCACTCCTATTAATGGCATGTACTCACCTTATTTTTTAAATACCCAAACTATTTTAACAATTAATCTTTCTGTTTTATTTTCAAAGTTAAGAATTGCAAGAGAACCTTCTTATCATGTTTCCCCTATTTAACTATCACCTTCCTCATGTTATCATCTTTAAGATTAGGGTGGAAATAGGCTAGGCAACTATCAGGGCCACCTAACTTGTTTAATTAAAAAAATAAAGCCAGGCTCAAACCTATTTAAGAGCTTATTTATCTTAATAGGTGTTCAACTTTTGTTCTTGTACATATATTCTATTAAGTTTACAAGAACATCAAACATGGGATTTGAACTCTAGAGATGGATTGGCGTTCTTAACAACTTTACCACAAGTCCACTACACAATCTAGCTATTTTTGTGCACAATTTAAACTTAAGGCTTCTACTTTCATTTGGATTCAATTTGAAACCCTACCCCTTTATTTTCTTCCCGCGCTCATAATATCATTATGTTAAGTAATTCTCACTCTTCTTCTAGTATAAGGCCGGCGCCATCTCTCATTTTCTCTCTGAACACACAAAACTCATTGTTGGGCCACCGCTCCTGCTACATGTCGTCGCCCAAGGTAAAGGCCGTCTCCTCCGCTTAGCCACCACTCACGTGCGAGATCGCCAATTCTCGAAGTCGGCACACCATTGTCCAATGTTTTTTTTTTCTTATCGTGCTTGTCAAGTCACCTTTTCTATTGGTGTTGATTTGTAAAGATATGAGAGAGAAATATGGGATAACTATTAAGACGTCTATTTATTTTTTGAAAATTATTATAATTAACGTTAAATATTACATATGACAACTTCACCTTAATAAAATAAATCTTTGAATATAACGTAACATGTCCAAATATCAAACAAATAAAGAGTAAACGAAATGAGTATTAATTTCACACATTCAAATAATGTATTTTCCAAAATTAGATAACATGTTTTCTTCATATGTCATTCCAATTATACTTTATTGGTGTTAGTTCAAAAATTCAAAAAGAAATATAAGGAATTACTATTGATTTGCCTTTTTTATTTTTTGGGAATTATTATAATTGGCGCTGAATATTACATATGGCAACTTTATCAAAATAAAAATAAATATTTAAATATAATGTAATATGGCCAAATATCAAACAAAAAAAGAATAAAAGAAATAAGTATTAATTTCACAAACTCAAATAATATATTTTCCAAAGTTATGTAATATGTTTTCTTCAAATGTCATTCCAACTACTCTTGATGGTACTCAGATTTAGTTCAGGAGGCCAAAAAGTGATTGAATATTTGAAACGTTCTTTATTTCAGCATTATGTGCAAATAAAATGAGACTGATGTATTTGTATCAATAAGTATTCCAGTACTTGATTATGTTCATCCCAAATATGAATCTAATATGCTACTAAAGTGAGACTGATGTATTTGTATCAATGAGAAGGATGAAAGGAAGAATTAATAATTAAAGTGGAGTTTAAATTTACTTCTTGTACTACCATTGCTCAAAGGATGAAACAACAGTGCCAATAACCTATATACATCAAATTCTGTAATGTAAGAGTTATAACTAATTTTACTTATTACTTAAGAGCAAAACCAAATGCAGACATGCAATCAATTACTTAATTTAGAAAGTGTTAATAATCAATAAGCAATCGATGTTGACATGTGACACATAGATGTGAAATAAATTAAAGTATCTAAAAGTAATTGCAATACCTCTATGGTTTAGATTATCAATGAGAGGTGTTCAATCAGATTATTTAAAAGAGCTCAATGAGACCTTTAAAGCACTATAACAACGGTACTTGGATAAGCACCTTAATCCTTTTTTATTTTTGTATTACTCCAGAATTCTATTCTTTGTTAAACCAGAAGAGTAAGAAAACTTGTAATACAAAGGACAGTAACAATAGTCCTTCCTTGCATTGGAATTAGCTAATATGAGGGGTAATGGATTATAAGGCAGTTGCAATCATGCTTTGCAAAATAGTGGTCATGATTTAAATTAAAAAGTGAGATATCAAAGCTTCACCTCTAATAAGTATGGAAAATGAACTGAACATTCAATATAGCATAAAATGTGTGCTATATGTTCATTATATATAACTAATACCTTCACCATGTGACAGTTGTCTTAGAGGACCATGCAAGGTAGATTTAGTCAAATTTATTATAACTAAATTCGTGAGTCAGCACGACTCATAAGCATCATTGCTAGGAAATAATAGCTATAGTGGCATAAATGAGATTTCTATGAACAAATCAAGTCCTATTAATACTTATTTGAAAAGGTCATTGTATACAATAAGTCCTGTAATACTTATAGTATCAAGCTCGTTGAAAGAAACTAAACCATTTAATTGTTAAAGCTTAGAATAAAATACTATTCCAAAAAAGTTCAAGCTAATTAGCACTACAATCAGTAGTATATTTTAGCTCCACATTAATTAAGCATGCTAGATATTTTATTAGATGCAAATTTTATATGAATAGGTAATGGCATAAAAAAGATTGAGTGGCAATGCTTTAGGAATCTTATGCTATCTTGAAATTTAAATGACTTCAAGAAAAAGAGCTTTGGTAATGGAAGGAATCCAGTAGTCAACATATTTCTTATAGTTCAATCATTAGGTAGGAAGAGCACCAAGTCCGTCTTATATAGCATAACACAAATACACTTCAGAATCTTAATTCAAACTTCCTGAAATACACCAACAGAGAATAGAATTGTGCAAAAAAGCTACAAAGCACATGCAGGTCAAAGTTGAATGTTCATATACAACATATTGTTAGATGAATTAAAACTCAAGAGAACCCTAGTGAAAATTCTAGGGCCTTCTCTTTGTTGAATTTAAGGGTGGGATGAATTTCTAATACCTGTATCAAAGAAATTACAATGAAAGTGAGACATCCCTCATTTCTCATTATTATGAGTCCTTTCAAAGCCACCTATAAAGTAAATGACATACCCCTAGAAAAACAAATTAAAAAACTAATTAATTAAATAGCAGATCATCCTTACAAATGATGCTATTTAAGAAAAATAAGAATGGAACCAATGGAAATCAAACAAATGACAATGAACATACAAACCTTTACAGATGAGGTCATTATCCATTTCAAACACCCAAAAACTGAAATCACGTTGTTTGGAGGAAAGCACACCATCAGAAATAAATAATAAACAACCTCTAGTCCATAGGTAGGAGTAAACAACAGGTTGCAAACATGACAAAAATATTTATTGCATATCAGGCCTCAATTTGACAATCCATCACCCAACAAAATATACAAACATGAAACCAAAATAAAAACAAAAGAAGGATATATAACATATAACTAACAATGAATAAGAATTCGCACAGAAAATATATACAAAAACTAAGCAAAAAGTACTTAACGATATGAAAATGATGATTGGAAAAACATAGAAAAAAGTAGGAAAAAAAAGCAATACCTATGACCATTCAGTATTATTCAAAACATAGCCCAACACAATGAGACCAACATTCTTAGAAGTTGATAGCAACCTTTCAGACACCCAATTTAGATAATACCACATGTATAAGTTGAATCCCTAAAACCCACATATATAAATTTCATTTTCAAAAAAAAAAAAAAAGGAAGGATCTAACCAATCAATCATGTGCAGGTGAACACTAATCCCATGAACTTCTCTCTCCATTATAAGCGATAATGTAAAGCTACTTGGATAACAAAAGAAATGAGAATATGAGACACACATAGAGGCATTAAAAATAAACATTGATACAGTGATACTCTACCACACTTACTCCTATGTAAGAAAGCAATTCAATAACAAAGAAATATATATTAAGGGGGTTAGATAAAAAAAACAAAGTCCAAAAATAAAAGAAGAAATTGGTGATGAGGATAAGAAAATAGCATTAGAGATTGAATTTTTGGAAGGAGGACAGAAACCTAGTGAGGGCATTTCATTGAGTCCACAATCTGCGCCATCGAGCCAACCGCCTGGATGGTTCTACTTCCAATCGCAGACTTGAAAACATTAACACAGCATAGGACCTTCATCCTGCTCCATGAACACAACCAGTCTAGGCTATTTGCATTTATAAATTCATAAACCATTCCTTTAAGTAAGAAGCCAAGCATCTACATAAAATAAAAACCAGATAAACAACAGATCATCTCCTGTTAAGCTCCTGTTCATTTCATTTTAACAGGGAAGATACATTGGAACCCAGAGGCCTACTAAAAGCAAAGAAACATTCCTTCATTATCCATATTCATAGGAATCTCCATTTTGCCAAAGATTTAGGTTTATAGGACAGTTCAACTAGGTTTAGATTTGCATCTTCCAGCCATCCTCTCAAAAAAACCATTTTTTTTTATGAGTTTTCTTTCTAAGTCCAAATTTGGTTGCATGCCTTCAAAGTTTTGCCTATTCCGAATGTTTCAAATACTTTTGACTCTTGACCACGACAAAGAATAGAGAAATCCACACCTTTTGTTGATTCCTCTTCCACCACCTCCACATCAAGATAAAACAAAAGCTGTGGGACTTTTTGAACTCCAACAGTTGATTTGCCACCAACTGTAACATGGTCATGAAATTGGTTTTTAAAACTTGTTCCTAGATGGATGCGTAAGCACAAGTCCTATAGACTATGCTTTCTTCATAGAGGAAGACTCAATGATAGAAGTATATTAAGTGATTAAGGTAGAACCTATTTAAACATAAAATTGAATATGTAATGATAATTCACTTATTCCAAATTAATGAAACTGAAATGATAATTTGTGATCAAAATAAAAGTAGTTATTCTGAATACTTATCAATAATAGGAACAACCAAAGAAAAAAGAGTTAACAATGAAAAAAGTAAAAGCAAAATGAAATAAAAAAGAGAACCAGAAGAGTTACAATTTGAAAACTTACCCCTCTAATTGAGCAAAACACCATAGACTACTCATATGCATAAGGAGGATGTATGACTTCCATTTAAGTGTACTCTTATCCTTAACAACTTTGCATTTTCCTTCCTCTGAGTTATTGAAAACAAACACAAATTTCCTGAATCAAAGTAGTTTAGGGACTTCAATTCCACATTTGCATGCATTTGCTCTTTTTCGAGTTTCAATAATAAAACCTTGGTAAGAAACTTAAACGTTGTACCTCTTTCAATTTGAAATCCAATATTCTTCTCAATCGATTACTCTATTTGGAACCCTTTTTGGTCATTTTATCTATCGGTGCTTCAAAATTTCAACCTTTGATCTTCCTAACCCAACATTAGCTTCATCCTCACCAAGTGCATTCGCTATACTTCTCGTGCCCATACCTTCACTGGGATGAACCATCTTCTCAATCTCCTTCAATCCTGTTCCAATTTCTACTTTCTTTCTTCCAATGACCAAACTCATCCAACAAATACTTAGCGTTGATGCAATGGCATTCCTTTGGCACTTCCAAAAAAGGACTTCTACAAATAGGAGGGGTAGCTTTTCATTTTCTTTAGCAGCAACATCTGGAATAAATATATTAATATTAACCCATGGTTTCAACTTAAAAAAAAAAAACAGCAAAAGAAAAGAAAAACCAACAGTACCTTTTGTCAATACTCACACTAAACCACGGTTACAACTTCAAAAGAAAAATAATAGGTACCCACAATACCGTTTGATTTTTCAGGTTTTATAGATTTGAAAGGGGAACGATGCTCATACATCATACATCGCACAACTATGGGCGGCACATCGGGGCACATGGCGTAGGACGGCGACTCGCTTTCAAGGTGGCTTGGTGGTCGCGTGACGTGAAGTTCGTGCAGTGGTAGGTGAAGGCAGGCGGTGGTGACGCAATGGCTAAGAAGAGGACGGCTAGTCATGGGGCCGGGAGTGGGAGTAGGATGCCATGGAGCCAAAATTGGCATTTTTCCTTTGGAAAATAAGATAAGTGGAAATGAAAAGTGGATGGTGAGTTTGAAGAAATAGTGGTGGCTAGCAACTAAAGGAACGTGGGTGAAGTCGATTATTGTGGTTTCAATATGAAGAAACGTGAGTAAAGTTGAAAAGTAAAAGTTGAGCGTTAGAATGGTTTTTCTTTTTTAAAAATGAAAGGAATTGTGCGAACTTGAAAAGTTTCATACGATAACTTCATGTGAATAGTGAAGTCAATTTAATAAAAACTATACGTGGACTTGAAAGGAAATTTCAATTTAGTTAGGAGGCACTAAAAAGTTGTTATGCAATTGAATCCATTTTATATAATGGTATAGATATATCATTCTGCTTAATCTAATCTTTTGGATACTATGATATAAAGGGAATCAAATTTTGACCTTATTTTTCACACATCCAAACGTAATGAAACTCGTGCAACTTAATTTATGCTTCATTGTAAAATAATTTGACTTTAATATTGTATATGATTTTGATTTGATGTCCTAAGCGGATTCATTGTGGTTTATTCATTGTACATAATTTAATGTTATAATTCATAGTTTGGTTCATTATGGTTGAGTTATGTGAATTGTATCATTTTAGTTGAAACCTTTGATTAATTTTAGTTTTGTTGTTAGGAACCATACAAATTAAAAAATGTAAAAAAAAAAGTGAACAAGCCCCTCCTTAAAGCAGGTTTTAAGCTTAAAAGGCCAGGCTTAAGTCTAAAATAAAGCCTAAAACAAGACACGGGCACATGCCAATTAATTATAGTTCAAGCTCAGCCTATTAAGATAAAGGCCTCCCCCACCCCGTACTAGGGTAGAACTATCAAAGACAAAAGCACCCTCATTTGTTCCATCAGCAGAACCATCCCACTAATCTACCCTGCTCCCTCGTCATAAGCAGGCAACACTACGACCAGGTCGGAGCATTCCCATTCCCTCTTCTTCTTCATCACTACCCTTTGCTCCCCAACCCTCCTCATCTGTTCCTTTCAATGACCAAATCACATTCCTCGCCTGGCCGTTAACATCAACCTCTTCGGTGATCCCATTTGTCGCGTACAGCCCGAGTCTCACTTCCTTCCACATAGAACTCCGTCCTTCTCCTCCTTGCACCAAGGTCACATTCTTTGATGGCGCATCACTCTCGCGGAGTTCATGTTCTCGATCTGCCCCTTTGCCACCGACGCCTCATCGTTGCCAACGTCTCAATTTCAAATCTCGTCCTCAATAGCGGTGGGAAATCGCTTGGGCTTGGGATCTTGGGTTGATTACGTGGCAGCTTCTACAAATTTGGAGGTTGGGGATTCTGCTAGTTTGGCGAATAATATAAATGCAGGTCATTAATACAAATGATAATAACCACTTCTATAAAAGCGCATTTGTTTGGCAATTTTAAAAAAAAAGATGATTATAAAATTTAAATTAAATATATAACTAAAAAATTTGAAAATTGATTTTTTTAACATGAAAAATTAAGAGCGTATTTGGTTTGAGTTTTTAATTTTTAGTTTTTATTTTTCAGTTTTTCAATCTTCTAAATTTTGTGAAGAAAATATTGAAAATTCTGAAAATTATAAATTCTAATTTTTAATTTTAATTTCAATTTTTAATATTTTCTTCAAAAACTAAAATTGAAAATAAAAATTGAAAATGAAACAAACAGTCTTAATTTTTGAGTTTCAGATTATTTTAAGAGTAGTGGTACTTAGCCCGAGCCTAATGACCGAATTCAAATTGACCGACACTGTTGGCACCATACTAGTTTAGTTACTAGGCCACGTCACTTTCAATTAAGGATTATTGTATTAATCAACAATATATAAACAGATCACTAATCTACCTCCAATTTCTAATCTCCACCACAAATAAGGCATCAGGTTTAGCAACAAAAATGGAAGAAAAAAAAAGGACATGGCAACAGTGCACCACTATTACAGAGATAAAGCGGAGACAATAAGGCTTAAGGACACCACTACAATAGTTGAAGTTCCTTTTTTTGTGTGGGTTATGGACGAGATGAGAAGATAGGCTAAAAGCGATGATTGCACTGTACAATTTAATTTACTTACTATTTCAATCACGATGTGCTTTCTCAAAGTTCCCATCCCCAAATTTTGGCCTTCTCTACCATGGAAGCCGCAAAGAACTCCAAATTGAAAGAGAGTTGAGAAATAAAAATTTCAATTGAGTTTAGGGTCTAACCAATGGAATTCAAATTATTTCTCTTGTTAAGCCCGAACAACGTTAGTACCGAATTTTTAACGTGGGTAATAGAAATGGATAGAGATAGATAATGTTTGTTTGATTAACGAAAAATTCATTGCACGCCAAATGTGTTTCTCCCATAGATGGAATAAAAGGAGAAATTAAAAGAGAGAGAACCTAACTAAAGAAAAAAAATAAAACAAAAGTTGATAAGAATAAAAAATTTAACACGCAACGTGCCAAATCAGTCGGGCTCGACCACTTTGTCGGGCATAATAGCATTTTTCTTATTTTAAAAAATTATCTAAATATATGAAAAATTATTTATTGGGGGTGAAAAAAATGATTTTCACAAAAAAAAATCTCATCCAAACATCCCCAGATTTAAGTTGCATAATAAATATTTTTAAAAATTCCAAAAATAAATGCACCAGTTATATACAGCTGAAAAAGTTGAAAATTAATTGTTTTGATATTTTGATTATTTTTAAAAATTATTTAAATATATAAAAAATGTTTTTTTTAAACAAAGTTTTACCCAAAACACGCTGTAAATAACTAATATTAACCTTTTTCTTGTTGCAAATTGAGTTATTATTTTGATTCATATAGAATAAGAAGGGCATCCCAGGAAAATCAAATAAAAACTATTAAATGAGAATGACAACAGACAGACACAAAAGATCGACAATAACAATTCCAGAGACAACGGATGACAAATGAAAATGAGTTCTAATTGATTAAGCTGAAAAACAAAAGAGTTCATGTGCGTATCACATGATCAACCAATGATTAAAATCAAATTGTAGTGACACGCCGGACGAAATTAAAATAGGTGAATTGAGAAAGAAAAAAAAGAAAAAGCAAGTTCAAAATGTGTTTTACCCTTAAGACAGCCTTTGATGCAATGGGTCATCACTAATTCTTCCTTTTTTTTTCTCGTCCATCACTAACTTTAATTCTACCTTAACAAGGGAATTACAAGTGAATCTTGAATTGGTTTTTCAAAATTAATAGTTATATATTGACTATTACCAATAATGGGTAGCGCTCAATTTAATTAGTTTATTCGAGCCAAAAAAATGGATGTATTTACTTATCACATTATGCAGGGGGAAAAAAAGACTCTTCCATATGTCAGAATTTTTCCATTATGTATGAAACTTGGCCACCATGAAGGTGAAATAATCTTATTGTGTGGTCGCTTTGAGCTTTTGAAAATCAAAACTCTTCTGCTGTCTTTTGATGTAGTTTTCCTCTTCCTTTTCCTTTTCCCCCGGTCTTGGGAAATCTTGTTGGCCTTTCACAAAGCCAATCCCCAAAGTTGAGGGAGGAGAATTAATCCTTACCATTTTTTTGGTCTTTTTATCACCGCCATTTTAGCTTTTCTTTAGTCCCTGCCTAGCCATTTTAGCGATATAAAGTAGTATAAAATTTAAGGGAAAAGTCTAGATATAAAGCTTGAAAAATCGAAATTCAATTTTCCAAATTATAGCTCTAAATGCTGGAAATAATTTTGGAATTACAATATGTTGGCAATCAATTTCAGGTTGAACAAACCCTAATAAAGACATACCAGAAACAATAGAAAAGAAAAGGAATGAGACTATGATGAATCTTGTGTTAGTGTAACACTCTAATAACTCCAACTTACATATAGGTCGTATTTGGATTCTATTAATTTTGTTACCTTTAACTTTGTGAAAAACTTAACCAATTTTAAAATTTACCTTACTAAAATTAGTGGGTAAACCTTTTTTTAAAAAAAGAAAAAACTCTTTTAAAAACATGAGCCTTAATTGTATTGAGCAAAGAGGTGAAGGGTAGCTAAAAATTCAGAAAATCTAAACAAATAGACTAAGCAATAAATCACAAAAGAGTCGGACACCACATATTGACTCACTTGGGACTCCCATCATATATATTATTCACTCGATCCAAACTTACCGGTATGAGACTCCAAACTCACAATTGAAACCAACAAAAATGCATAACAAATCATAACTTAAGGGCATGCTCAATGTAAGGGAAAAAGGGAAAATTGCATGGGTAAAGGAAGAGGACATTAAACAAAACAACAAGAATAATAATAATAATAATAGTAATAATAATACCAATCCAGGCTTGACCTTCAAATAGGCCTATAACAAATATCCATACTAAAAATAAAGAGAACTAAAAGTCCTAATGGGAAACTACCAACACTTCCACTATCACATTAATTGAACATCTTGTAAACTATCATTGTAACTATAGAAGGATGTAAAGGTGTCATTCCTCTTCATGACGATCTAGGTCTCCATCCACATCATTCAATTAACTGTTGGTTGGATGACTCCATAAGTGCTCTGCTAAAGGCTCCATGTAAAGGCAATACAGAAAAGAGAAGGGAATGAGAAATATAGGGGCTGTTTGGAAGTGTTTTTCTGTTTTTGTTTTCAAAAACTATTTTAAAAATCATTTTAAGTTTAGTTTTTTTAAAAAAAATAGAAAAACCTATTTGATAATCTAGCTTCAAAAATAGTTTTATAATGGTGAAAAATAGAAAACCTGCAATTTTTAAAACTAATAAAACATAAAAGTGTTTGGATGCAATATAATAATGAAACCAACAAAAGAAAGAGAGGCGCCTAACAAAACACACTTGAGAGAGATTTCAGAGGCAATCAAATCCCATGAAATCTAGGTAGCTTGGAAGAATCCTTCAAACCTCATTGCATTTCAACTAGAAACAAAAATCACAGAAAAAAAACCAACCAATAGTCATCAGAATCATATCTAGCCATATCCGTTCCCAAACCAAAAAAACTAGCAATCAATTCCAACCAAAAGCAAAATTCAACACATACAAGACCCAATTATTCCCAACTAGATACAAACCAAAGCCAAAATCCATCAACATTGATAGTCCATTTTAGTCCATAAAAGTTTTAGTCCAATCAAAACCAAACATAGAAATCAACCTTTCAAAAAAAAAGAAAAAGAAAAGAAGTTGAAAAAAAAGCTAAATTAAAGGCTGCGGCCTTATCTCCTCGTGGCCATCATCGCTGCGAATCATCACCCTCTCCGTGGCCTCCCTTTCCTTTGCTTCCAATGACCTCATCTTCCTCCTTTTCTTCTCCATCGTCCTTCAACCCCAGCCGGCTTCCACTTCGATCTCTGCCAACCGTCGCACATCCCTCATTGCGTCTCTAGATCTGCCTCCAGCCGCGCTTGTAACTTTGCGTGCTCAGCCACCACCGCGCACAAGCCGCGCGAGCTTCCCTCTACAAATCCGATCGGCCACCCATGGAACCCCTGCATGGAGTCCCGGCCGCTCGCACCTCCGATCAGAGCCACTGTTGGCTCCATCCTCCATCCACCGCGAAGCTTCACTCTTCCCCTCTCTCGGTCACCACCCCCTTTGCCCCTTTGCTCCCCTTTGCGGAAGGGCTTGGTTGGGTCGCGAAGGAGGTTGGGGGCTGCTCGCGCCCTCGGTGGATATGTAGCCTGGCTCAGTGCTAGGGATGGAGATATGATGATGATGGAGTTGTGACTTGTGATGGAGGTGTGGTGAGAAACAAGCCCAAAATAAAATATGAAACAACCTTCTCCCAGGTGTCGAAGGAAGGAAAAAAACACAAGTTTAGTATAATTGCAAAAATGCCACGTGTTTTCATCCATTTCTAAAACAATGAAACAACAAAACATCTTAAAACTATTTTTGTGTTTCATTTTTAAAATGCAAATGTTGTTTTTCAATTTTTAAAACCAAGTTTTACAAAACCAACAACCCAACAATTTCTTTTGGTTTTTTAATTTTAAAACTCAAAAACTATTTTTAAAAACAACAACCAAACAACCCCATAATATTTATTCGCAAGGTATATGCATGAGTATCATCATCTTCACCCTTAGACACCTTAGGTTTGTTTATTGAAAACGTGGACATATATGTTGTTCTTTTTAATTTGGAAGACATCATTAGCCGAGGTAGGGTCATTTTTATGTTCTTCTTTAACATACATAAACATGACATGTTTGTGAAGATGGTAACACTACAAACATCAACACATAGATGAAAATCATTATGCATATGAGAATGAGGATGGACATATGTCTTACTTTAAGTTTAACTTTTCTTAACTTAATCCTTGGCCTATGCCTTGGAGTCTTTTCTCAATTCTTCTTAACATGAACTAATCTGGGCTTTGATCTTTGGCATCAACCTCCAATCTTATAGTTTATTCCTCAGCCTTAGCCTCTAAGTTTCTTCTTACACTAACTTAACATAACCTTATTTGAACTTTGATCTTTGACATCAACCTTCGATCTTAGCATAACATAATCTTATCTTAACTTTGATCTTTGGCACCAACCTCTAACCTTAACTTAAAACCCACAATAGGCCTCCCTTCTAAAATCATCAGCATGAACCTCAAACTTTCAATGAATGGTATTGAGCTCAAATTAACGGCTACCACCGCCCTGTGGGTGAGCGGTATTGTGTCACCTTTAATGTCAAGGAAGGATCTTATGGGTTACTTTCCACATTGGGGAAAACTCCTATCCCTTAATCTAGTCATTAAGGGTGCTTTTCCACATCAAGGAAAGATCACACCCTTGATTCATCTTTTCTTCTTAATGCAAGGAAACATCAATAGTCTTTCCTTATTCATTAATGTATTGCAGCATGCATATAGCTTAAACATATCATGGCTAACTTAACTCAACAACATATATATGCATATCGAAATAACAAGTCAATACATATTATCATATCATCCACCACACAAGTACATGGTCACTTACACATGATAAGGACATATATATCTCATAAGAAGAAATAACCTTAATAACTTAGGATTCCAAACATGTGTGGTGTTTTATTGAGTTTTATGATTTGGTCATGAGACCTTTTCTTATTTCTCTTCATATTCTTAAAAATTGGCTCCTGTAAATTTTAAGTTTTATTTTTTCTTAAAATTTGGAACTTTTATTAAAATATCTTGGACACATCTTTCTTACATTCTTATGCATTTTCAAGTTTCTTAGCTTCTAATAGACTTGACCATTATAATTGTAAATTCTACTATAACTCTTGTGTTTGAAACTTTGATCTAATATTCTAAGGAACACTTATTATTCATCAAGCTTTCCTACAAACCAAATTTGGGTTAAATCTAATATAAATGTACACAATTTTATAAAAATCCTAGACTTAGGCTATTTGGTCATGCTCAACAAAGGTTGCAACAAATTTCAAAAATTCCTGGAACAAAACTAGGAAGGATTTGACTATGAAAACTTCAAGAGTACTTCCCTAAGTGTTAACTTTCATTTAAGATTCGTTTCACTCAAAATCCAAGTTGTATTAGTTGAGTTTCTAATTTTTCTTCAGATTCTTGACAACAACACCTAAGGTAACTTCAAAATTTCTCCTAAATTATCTTGGTTTCCTAATTTTTTCCAATTACTTTGTGATGTTCCTACATGTCATATTTTTCATCCAAAATTGGAATGGACCCAATTAGAGGTCAATTGCCTAAATTACGAATTTTTCATTATAAGCTGCTTGAAAATCCAAAAATCAGAATTCTCGCTACTTAAAAGGAATACTCATAAAAAGAGAGTCTTTAAGGTTTCTTCTAACTTTTAAAACTCTTTTCAACATGAAAGCAAAAAAAAATTCATCATCAAGAAGTTATAAAAGAGTTTTAAAGAAATAATAGCATGGATAATGTTGACCTAATGATTGGTTATAACGGTTCACATGTTTGGCTATTGGATCTAGTGGAATATCAAAGTCATTTATTAGGCTATAATAAACCCGCAATTGCTCTTGGCAAATAAGGTTTTCACAAAAATTCCCTATCTAGGGCTCCAAACAATATGAAAACTGAAGAAAGCTTCATCCTCTAAGAAAGGTGCTAGAAGCTAAGCTTGGAATATTTGTTTTTCCTTGAGAGCTTTTGAGTCCAACACTTAGGTAGCTAGGTCTCCTTTTTTTTTTTTTGAAAGTGTAATGAAAATAAATCATATGAGAATAGGGGCAAGGGGCTATGGCTTTGAGGCTAGGTTTAGGGTGAGAATTTTGCAATTAATGACTCAATAATAAGCCACATTAACTTTGTTCATTTCTCAATTTAGTGTATCTTTTCAAAATGGAAACAAATCAACCTTTCCTCTCTATTCTAAACCAGCCACAATTTACTTATTCTATTTTTTTTAACACACACTAGGACTAGCTTGGCCTCAATCAGAATGATGAAAATGCCCTTTGTTGAAAAAAGTGTCATTTTGCGCAAACGGCACCAAAAACATTAGAAGCATCGTCAAAAAATTGTTTCTAACTTCCTTGAAATTACAATTATTATTTCCCATGATAAATTTTATTTTATCTGTGTTAAATGTTTTCACTGTTTATTTCTTGTTTTAACCTTTAATGGAAAAATTACCATTTTGCTTGTTTATTGGAAGAAGACCATTTTTCGTAAATATGAATCTAATCACTCATTTTGAGTGTTTATCTTGAAAGCAAATTTGGGATGTTATGGTTAGCACTATCCTCCATAGTTTATCTTTTCCTACCCAAAGCTATGCTTGGTGGAATGGCCTGACTAGATAACCCCAAGATTAGACGTGGGCCTCCTAGAGCGCATCCACATGTGGTATACTAAGTAGCCATGATCTCTTTCTATGAAGGAAGATGCATGGAGGTTGTGGGAGTGACCAACTATGCATTATGCAAAGGCATCATAAGCAAACAATGACGAGAGGAAGAAGGAGGAAGGAACTGATGCGAGGCTGTCATGACTCACAAACAAATTAAAATTTATAAAGTGCTAAGTTGCACCAAAAATGTAGTAAAGGACACAACTCTGGTCATCTCACAAGTATTACTAGCTAATTAGAAAGTGGAGGCTTTTGAAATTTGAAAGCAAAATTAAACTAGAAATATTATTGGAAGAATTACCTACAAGGATTCCTTCAGACTAGGAATTGTTCAATTATCGTTCAAAAGATAAATTCATGGCAGTGGTTACCTTCATTACTTATGCTACCATATAACAATGATGCAATTCTACTTAATGGTCATACAATCACACTCCCACTAAGCGTTTGACTAACACATGCACTAGTAATCCATAATCATGGTTCTATGAACCTATGCCAGTTAATTATCAATTCCAGCAACCTAATTCCCAACAGAGTTAATCCCAATCCCTTACCAATTGGATGTAATTTAATCAGTTGACCAAATACCCCAATGGAATCCCAATCATGCATGTGGATGAACACACAATCAGGCAACCCTAAAAAATACAATTGTAATAATTCTCACAACCAATATTAGAGAAAGATGACAAGAGGGAGAGAAAAGCCAACCATAAATTGTAGTTAAAAATAGGAACCTCAAGAACAATCTTAATCTTTAGTTACCCTTACACACGTAAAAGGATTAGTCCTCCACAAGGGTAGGATCATAATCGTTGTTAAGGAAGAGTGTAATTGCAATCCCAAACAAAAGCCAAAACAAGGATTGAAAGCTCCCAATACCTCCAGAAAGTAGAGAGAGAAGAGAGAGAGTAGAGAGAGAAAGTGCTTGATGGTAAAAATAATAACAATCAACCAAAAGGTCCTTACAATTGTTGACCTATTCCTATTTATAATGTGGTAAAAATAACACAAAGTTTAGGCCTAGTCTGGAGAAATCTGCTACGTTGACGATGCTTGCACGTATATGACCACCTGGGCGGTCGTTAGCATGGGTGGTTTTTTGAAAATCCGTGACTTCACTTCCTCTATCCACGCAGGGCGGTCCTTGACCGCTAGGGCAACTGATAGTGCGTCTGAGCCCCTTCTTCTTCTCTAATGCACCAACCTAGAAGTCCCTGTTACCAAACAACACTCCTACAAAGAAGTTAAAAGCACAAAGTACTTCCAGAACATGATTATGCACTAAAAACAATGTTGATAGCTATGAAATTATTCGATGATGCATCCTGAAGACAAAGTGCAAATTCACTAATTTAACCATCAATTAAGTACAATTACAATGCACAATGTCCAGAGTTAGGATGGACAATGGGTGCATAAATGCAACCCGTAAGAATCGGTGCAAAGATAGAACAAAAAAAGGGACTTAAGGTTAAAGTGTGTATTTCTTTCAATTTGCAATTGAAGGGACTATATGGGCCTTAATGGTCCAGATAGTAAAAATAAATTTCTAATATGGGAGGTTGGCAAGTCTAGACGCTTGAGCAAGACAAGATGAGGTACATGTGTGTGTGTCTAACATAAGCTTGAGTCTACAATGCTACCTTAATATCATAAGGTATCTACAAAATAATTGCAATAATATATAGAGGCTCTTTGAGAGCTTTACCCAAGAAATGTGAGATTTGTTCCTTAGCCAATGTATACAAGAGACATTCTATGTTTGAAACACACTAAGACCCATAAATAAAGACACTAATTGCATAATTACTTTGCCCATCTTTTAAAATCTCTTAAGAAAAAATAAAAGTGATTTGTACTCTAACAAAAATAAGTTAGATCAATTACTAAGGAATGCATGTATTGATAGTGGAGGAGATTAATGGAGAATCAGGGAACTATAGTGCTAAATAATAATTTTGTACTCAATTTCTTCTAATCATGCATATACGTAAAATCCCTAATCATTTTCACATGAATCCCTAATCAATTGACAATATTGTCATTACCACATTAATTCCCTTAATTTCCCCTTCATCAAGATAAATTCTCCTTTATTAATTCATGCATTTTCCAATGATTGATCTAACTCAATAACACAACCAAAATGAAAAAAAATTTCATGTGCTAATTCTATAATATGTACATATCATATCCTTATAGAAAGTATTAACTAGGTTAGCATATCATATGAGGAGGCAAGGCTAAATTGTCCATATGGGTAAAAAGCTTCAAAATGAGTACAATATGATTTAACGAATGAAAATTTTTATTATATGGACTAATGAACAAAATGACAAAAATTTAAAAGATTAAAATATCTAATTTGATAAGTAAAAATAATTTATAACATGAAATAAAAGATAATTTGACTAAAAAATATAAATTTGACAAAAGTTGAATTAGTCCATCATAAAAGAAATTTGTTTAAAAATAATAAGTATCAAATCACCTATATAAATCATAAGTGGAATCCAATTTACCATAATTAAATTTATAAAACTCCCAAGGATGTGCCACGAAGTGCTCTAATTCTAAAGGACATGCTTGAAGCTAAGAAGCAGGGCTCCTTGTTGAAGATAAGGACTCCTTTGAGGATGAAGAGGAAATTGAGAAATTCTCAAGGAGAACAAAATTCTCCAAGAGAAAAGAAAGATGGAGGAAGCTTAGAAAGTTGAACAAGCTAAGGGGATTCAAAGCTCAAGTAAAAGAAGCACAAGGGTACCAATTTTTGAACCCTTTTTGGTTATTAGGATCAACCCTCTAGGCTTATGACTCAATGATTTGGGTATACTTCCTTCCCTATCTCCTGAATCCCTAAGGAGTCAAGCCCCTTCAGAAACCACTTCCACAATAGAGTCTACAACCTCCTGAAGCTCCATGTGCCTCACTTGAGAAGGCCATTGAAGAATCAATGAAGCCTATGAAAGCAACTTCTACAAAAGCTGAGAAAATAGCTTTTAGCACAACTCAAAAGATATAAGGATTTGCTTCTGCAATGTCTTCATGAATTAAGAAGAAGAGGCCAATGATGACATGGCTAAGTTCACACCCTTTTCGAACGAAAAGGGAGAAAGGAATAGAAGACAAATCTTTTGTGTGTTGCACTGTATGTCAAGGGTCACAAGCTAAGGGAGAGCTTCAAAAATTTCAAGTTTTTACATGCATATCATTCTTTGTGATTTTTTCTTGTCCTGTTTCAAAAACTAGCTTTGAACGATTCCCATTATATTTAATACTTTTGCTCTATGGTGTTTATACTATGATACCTTGATTGTGCTCTAATACCTATATGATTTAGAAACTATGATATTGTTTCCATCATATATTTTATGCTCTAATACATTGTTTTCCAAAAAGTGCTAATACTTATATTGGTTTCATGCTCTGATACCTCTAGGCTCTTGATTATATACATACTTGAAAACTGGTATTGTTTCTTTAAGAAAAATAATAGTTCAGAATATTTGGAGAAAATTATGCTAAATCATAAGTTTAATGCAAGATAGATCATAATAATTATTTTTAGCTCTATACCTTATTGATTCAGTTATGATCTTAATAATGCTTTGATGCAATTTAGATCCTTATACTAAATCAGCTCTGATATGAATTATTAAAGTTTATTGAGAAACTTAAACTTTATCTTATAGTGATAAACCTTGAGAAAGTTTACCTTCTGAAAGGCTAAGCAATAAGCCAAAGCTTTATCAAGTTTCTGAAAGAAAATTCCTTTAAGGCTCCAATCTCAAAGAAAAATTCTTTTAACAATATTCTCCAAAAGATTTTCTCAAAATTTGGTTTGACATCATCAAAAAGAGGGAGATTGTTAACTCCAAAACCCTTAGAAAGCTCTATACCTTGTGTTTTGAGTGACAACAAAGCAAATTTTATTAAAATATTTTGAAGAAAGCACTAATGTTTCAATTGAATTTCTATAGCATTTAACAAGACTATTCTCATTACATATAGTTCAATTAATGACATATTTTCACAATATCATGTTTAAACATTATTATAATCTCATTCAAAGAGATTCAAAGCTAATTGAAAAATAATTAGAAAGCGAGCTAAGATATGCTAGAGACTCGAGAAAGGAATATCCAATGTCAAAAACCATATATGGATCTTCACAAAGCGTATCACATGTTTAGAAAATGCTATATCATTGAAGAAATCAATTTCTCTTGAGTATATCATGATCACAATCTTCAATCTCAATGGGAATAAACTCTAAAGACATTTTAAATGATGAAAATATTCTTACCAAGTTCAAAATCAAGCAAAGAAGATCAACACAAAGATCAAAACTGTGAAGTTACATCAGAAAGCATGTGTTATTCAAAAATCGTGTTGAGTTAATAGGAACGTAGGAAATTTGAAATTCAAATTTAGTCAACTTTAGAAAAGTATTGACAGTGACACATTGCTTTTGTGCTTGGTCAAGTACCTCCTATTCTAGAAGAAAAAGGTTCAGAAACTACACTTCAGAAAGTTAAAGTTATTTATGAAGGTTGTCTAGAAACTACATTGTCAATGTCTCTACAAGGACAACTCTGACACAACTCAACTACTTTTTTAGAGGACAGTTCCTACGACACAAAAAGAAAATCAACATGTGTCAAGAGGAGGAAATAAAGTGGAAATGGTCATAGTTGAAATGAGTAGAAAAGGATTAGATCTTCATTTAAGAAGTGACTTTTGCACAACTAACACTGAAGCTTTTCAATACACTCTAAAAATTCATCTATTACTTCTTGTAATTAGTTTCTATTACACAAAACCTTCTTTCTTGTTCTCATTACATAACAATTTCTCCTAAGGAATAATTTAGAAAGAAGTCTTTAAGGTTTCAAGATCAAACACTGGTGTATTCTTAGAAAAACTTGAGTGTTCTTTGTTGGAGAGAACCGACCAAAACCAAAACTTTATACCCTAATCCATTAGTGATCGAAGTAAGGTTAGCTTGAAGAGGCTAGTAAAAAGACTAATTGGTATAAGAGTAAATTGGAACTCCTCACTGAAAAATAGCTTGGGAAGACTATCCAAAGATTATCTAACTTTCTAGAGGTTAGAAAAAGGTTTTAGTAAAACTCAATAGGTTGTTAGAACTGGATATAGGGTGTTTGGCTAAACAAGTATAAAAGCTATGAGTGATATCTCTTTTTCTCTCCATATCTCTTTATTATTCGGCATTTGTGTTAGTTGCTATTGTGTGTTTCTTTGAAAATGATTTCAACACATTTCTGAAGTTTTGAGTTTTCTACTTGGTTAAGAAAGTCATTTTTTGAGGCACACTAACTATAATTTATGTTGCCTTCAAGTAAATAACTTGATAGACTTTGTTTTAGTATTTCAGAAACTAAAAAGAAGTTTGAAGCATGATTCAACCCCTCTTCTTGTGCTACTTTCAACCTACATCTTCTTCAAACACAAACGCATAACCAAATCCTCTTCTTCAAACTCTAGAATCAATGGCTAAAGGAAGGCAACTTGATCACCTTAATAAATGCTTAGGCTTCCACATGTACAACAAACCTGATATGTAAGTGTATTATGCTAAGAACCTTTGTAGCTTGAAAGCGCACGAGAAAAAGGATGAATCATGCTTTGACTTTTCTTCCCTTTTTCTTTTCTTAAAAACTCAAACAAATACTATCAAGTTTAAACTTGAAGTGCAGTGAGAATAGTGTTAGTATATGTTAGAAAGTTACTTTCTAAACTATGATAAAGATATGTAAAACGTGTTCCAAAACACTAAATAAAAGGCATGAAGTAGTAAATAAAGGAGAGTTAAGGAAGGAGAAGATCCTACAGGGATATTATCCTGGTTTGGCCAACCCGCCTACATCCGGTTATCAACCACCATTGAGTTCCACTAAAATCATTTCTCAACCCAAGAAAGTTAGGTAGTCTTTGTAGTAGCCTTCTCAAGCTCTTCCGTGACTAGTAGCTCACTCTCCTGTCACACCAAAGTAATCTTTGACTAGCTTCTCCAAGCTAACTTCATGACCAGTAGCTCACTCTACTATCAGTTACAAGTAGTTTTTGCTTAGCCTCTTCAAGCTAACTCAAGCGATCACTCCTCGATCAGGTTACAAAGATTTATGTTTGGGTTAGATTACTCAAACTATCAAACACTCAAGTTTTCTCAAAATAAAACAATATTTGAGTTGAAAACCGAATGACTTCTTTCTACCTATTCTTCCTAGGAAGAACATATGATATATTGAGAACATAAAAAGAAGATTTTTACAAAGACAAAACTGATTACAAGATATAATAGTTTTACAAAGAATGAGAGGAAATTTCTTTAGCATTTGTTTAGACTGATGAGCAAAAATATCTCTTTCATTGTAAGCATATCATCTCTTTCTATACTTGATCTAAATTTATGATCGTTGCCCTTGATCTGTTTTCCAGTGACATGTGTTGATCTTCTTTTTGTGTTTGGAAATGAAGTCTAGAGGAGTAGCTTGGTGTGTCAAGCGTTGTAAAAGCCGTTGTGTAATAGAGGTTTTCTGAGTCCACCTTCAAAAACTATTTTTTACTTTATGAATAAGGTTCTGAACTTTATCTTCTAGAAGCTAGGGCAATTGACCAAGTTGACGAAGAAATGTCACATCGTCCTTGGCTAGGTTTGACTTCAAATTTAAATTTCAAATTTCCCCCATTCCTGTAAAGTGTACTATTATAGTGAAACGTGCTTTTGAAGTCTCGTCTCAAGTTTCTGGACTTCTCTTGATCTTCTACTCTTCAATCAGAGGTTGTTGTGAAAGATATGATTATGACCATATTGATTGAAGATGATAGTCACACTTTGCTTCAAGTTGGATTGAAATCTTCACTTGAATTGCACTTGAAGTCATGTGTTACTTTCTAAATATTTGAGACTTAGTTTCTTGTACTTGAGAATTTTCTTTCATTTGTTGAGCATAAAACTATTCATATCATGATATATTTTTCACTTTCATTAAGTCTCAATCTTTTAAATGAGATTAATCATGTTTGCACATATTATTGTGAAAATAGTCTCATTTTAGAAACGAGTATGCTAATGTAAAAAAGACTGTTTGTTGTTTCAAGAAACTCAAGGAAAAGATTAGTACTTCTTCAAAATATTTTCACAAAATTGGTTATGTTATCACTCAAAACATTTAGCACTAATGTTTTCTAAAGGGTTCTGGTGCTAACACTTTTCTCTAGAAAAGTCACCGGGAAGGTGTAAGGGCAGGAACTCCTCAATGAAGTTCCTATCTTGAAAGAAGTTCTCTCATTCCAAGGATAAGAGGACTTTATAGAGATTTCAGGAAGGGTTTTCCTTGGATGGTGACAACCTCTAGGAAATATGACCGAAATATAAAGAATTAGGTCTCCATGGAAGCCTTTGATAATGTGACTAGCTAGTGTGCAAGTAATAAAATATTCCAAATGTCTTAAATTTAACTAAATTTCATAATTCTAAAAATGCATCCAAAACATAGATCCTGAATATAATATTGTATAATAATCATAATTTGGGCTGAGGCCAAACATATTTAATAAGATATTTGAAGTCCTGAAAATAAATAAAATAATATTATGCATATCTAAATCCTCCTACACAATTCCTGGAACACTCCTAAACTAACGTAACCTATAATAAGCTTCACTCCGAAGTGAAGCTCACCAAAGATCCGCCACTACTTGAGATTCCTGAAGATGAAATGTTTCTAAGACAAATTCTCAAAGGTATTTCTAAGAGCATGGAAAAGGAATCTCACTCTGAGGGAGAACTGAAGAACTAAGGCTTTATATGAATGAGCTTCTAATAGCCTTGGAACCAATTATTGAGGAGCTTGAAGAAGAAGAACCTACTAAAATATCCACTGCTCTTGTTATGAGGACCCTAGCTCAACCTCCATCATACATCCTTGGAAGAGGCTAATGAGGCTTCAAAAAATGGCTTTCATCAAAATGATGCTCATGTTGCTACTATTACCACTGCCACTGCCTGCTCCTCTAATACCACTGCTATTCCTAGTGATAATGTTGAAACTGAGCTAGAAAAAGCTTAGAAATCTCAAGAATTTGGGGGATTGTTCTTCTTGAGATTCTTAAAGATCTAGTTGCACCAAAAGCTACTATTGCATGAACCATCCATCTCTTGCACAACCTCGATCTCAACCAAGGTCTCCATCACATCTCACTAAGACTCAATTCCTGATGCATAATTAGAGAGACATGGTTGCAAGACTTGATAGGGTGGAAGCATGAAATAGAGAGCATGGAGCCCAATTGAGGAGGCATGAGAGCTACTCCTCCAAATTTTACATGAGTTGAGAAGAGGAGGCTAGTGATGGGTTGACCTAGTGCAAACTTCTTTTGATGATGATAAAAGGGGAGAAAGATTGAAGAGATAAAATCTTTTGTACAAGTGTCACAGGTCAAGTGCTGAGGGGGAGCTTCAAGATGCTTCTTGAGCATACATGCATATCATTCTTTTTTTCATTTTGATTACGTAAGTTTTAGAAACATTATTTTAATTCTGTTTCTCTATTTATTATGCTCTGACACTTATGAACAATTATACTAATATCATTTTCTCTTCTCCAGCCTCTGCCATTTGATCACTTTTATGAAAACTGATATTGACTCTCTATTGCAAATGTTGATTTGAAATAATTGGAAATAATTGTGCTAAATTAATTATAAGTTATGATACAAGATTAGTATCACAACATATTTTAACTCTGATATCTTTATGTTCATTTTCTGATATTCAAATAGCTCTCATACATGTGTTAAAGCTTGTTGAGAAACTTAAGCAAAACTTTAACTCATAATGATAGACCTTAAGAAAGCTACTTTCTAAAGGCTATGTTGCAAGACAAAGTTTTACTAAGATTTTGAAAGAAAATTTCATTAAGGTTCTAACCTTAAAGAAAAATTCTTTCAATTCTCCAAAGGATTTTCTCAAAATTTGATTTGTTATCATAAAAAGGAGGATGTTGTTAGCTCAAACCCTTAGGAAGTTATTGTAGCTTATGTTTTGAGTGACAACAAAGCAAATTTTGTTAAAATGTTTTGAAGAAAGGACTAATATTTTGGTTAAAAATTTATAGCCATTAATAGGTTAATTCTTGTAACATATAAGTTCAACTCATGGCACATTTTTCACAATATCATGTTTCAACATAATTGACATCTTATTCAAAGAGATTTAGAGTCTCAATGATGTGAAAAATAGTTCAGAAAATGAACTAAGATATGTTAGAAAGATGAGAAAGCAATATGGAGCATCAGAAGCCAAGCATGGATCTTCAGAAAGTGATTTACGCACTTAGAAAGTGAAACATTCACTAAAAAAATCAATTTCACATGAGTATATCATCATCATAACCTTTAATCACCTTGGCAATCATCTTTGAATAATTCATACATGTTTAAAAGATCTTTATCAAGCTCAGAGTTAAGCTGAGTAGATCAACGCGAAGCTTTGAAGTTGATCATTTTCTCATAAATCAGTTTCTATATAAAAAGGCTTCTTTCATGTAATCATTAGCTAATATTTTATTCTTAAGAAGAATCAAGTTTTTAGTTCAAACACTGTGTTATTCTTAGGAAAACTTGAGTATTCTTTGTTGGAGTGTACCAACCCAAATCATATCTTGTATCTTGATCCAGTAATGATCAAGTAAGGTTAGCTTGAAGAGGCTAGGATAAAGATAACTTGTAAGTAAGAATAAATTGGAACTCCTGTTCACTAGAAATCACTTGAGAAGGCTATTGAAAGAATATTTAACTTTCTAAAGGTTGACAAAGTGCTTATTAGTAGAACTCAACAAGTTTGTTAAAACTGGATGTAGGTAGTATTTGCATGAACTAGTATAAAATTTTTGGTTAACATCTTTCTATCTCTATCTCTTTGTCCTTCAATATTTATTTATGTTTATGTTGTGTACTTTCTGAAAACGTTTTAAATTAGTTTCTGAAGCTTGTTTATTTATGGTTACTTTATGAAGTATACTAACTTTTGTTTCCATTACCTTCAAGTGATAAACTTGATAGATTTTGTTTAATGTTTCAAAAACTAAAAAGAAGTTTAAAACATGATTCAACTCCCTTCTCAATTATTTTCTACTTACAAAGATTTATATAGTTAAAGATGTAATTTTTTATTAAAATATAGTCATTGGCAAGATAAGTTTAAATAGCTTTTAATATTATTGCTATTGGTGATCTTTTGCTTTTTAAATATTTTAATGATTTAATAGTCAAGGCATACTTCCAAGTTTAGTGAATACTTACATTACAGGTCACACACAAGTAAGAGACATAAGCGAATTCAACATATTTTTTATCCCTGAAAATAAGCAAATTTTATTTTTGTTCCCTTAAAAATAAGAAAATTTTAATTTTGATATATCCTAAAACAATTTTTTTAGGTTTTGTGAAAATATTTCCAAAACTATTAGATTTTGGTCTTTGTCATCATACTTCCTTTGTTAAATGTTGAAATAGCTAGTGAAAAGTCACGTCATTCAATTCTACATGATAAATAGCCCTCATGTGTGATAGGGATTAGAACCATATAGTTTTAGAATGGTTGGAATGAAACCAAAATTATATATGACAACTAGCAATGTTTGGACTAAAAATATATTTAACCCTATCTTAAATAACAATTATTATGAAATGAAGGAGTTATAAATATTACATTAAGTTCATTTTGTTGTCACTTTACTAAGACGCATGAGGATAAAGAAATATGAAATTAAAGTTTGATTGTGAACTTATCAAAATATCCCTACTCAATTTTTAATATCTAATTTAATAATTCTATCAATGTTAAATATGCTAAAAAAAATACAAAAAATAAAACTACAAATTATTCATGGATCCTCCATTATTATTATTATTATTATAACAATGACAAATACTAATATATGGTTGGTTTCTACTTTATTTCTTGTTTTCAATTCATTTTTATTTTTCATTTTATTTTTTTTTAGAATTTTGTGAGTGAAATAGTAAAAACTATATAATCATACTTCTTATTCTCATTTCATATTTTCACTATTTTCTTCTAAAAATGCTGATATTTGGATTTGGATGTTCTTTCATTAACGGTACTTAGAAAATGATATGAAGAGACCGAAAAGGAATGGAAATGAAGGGAACAAAGTTACCTACCTAACGAAAATTCATTAATCTTGTTTGGAAGTTACATCAAAACTAAATAGAACAAAACTTTTATAGTTATTAACTTCCCAAACTTTCACTTCATTTATTACTTCGCCCCAATTTTGAGGAAAAGGTAATTGGTTTTTGAGAGAAATGAGACTATTTAGCCAGAGTATTTTTTTGCTTTTTTATTTATTATTAGACTCTTCAATAGGAGAAAAATTTCTTTTCCCGTCATTCTAATTCCCTTTATCTTATTACCTCTCATCCTAATAAAATATAATTAAAAATAGAAAATAAATTAAATAAAGAAAATAAAAACCCAAGCTAACAAGGCTTACACAAAATTTTTCCCACATAAAGTCAAATAAAGGAGTTAATGCTCAATTTGACCACTAAAATATATATGTAAGTCATTTTAGTCTCTAAGATTTAAAATTTGACTATTTAATCCAATGACTTTTGCAATAGTGAACTAAATTAGTCTTTGAACCCAAACCGTTAAGACAGTGCCAAGTTGTTACTAATTTGTAATCTTAAATGACATGCAGGCATACTATTGGGCTTCTGAAGTGGCATGTGCAAATAATATGAGCTCATTATTTTTATATCACCTTAGAAGGCAAAAAGTTATGCTTACATGTTAGTTAATGTTACACATTGATAACACACTAATGACATCTTAATGGATTTGGGTTCAAAAACTAACATGATTCACAATTACAAAATAAAAATAATTAATTTGATCTAAAACTTTAGAAACTAAAATAACTAACGTAGAAGAGTTAAACCTAATCATAGTCATTGTCTTTACACTTTGTTAGTCATTTTGAGTCAAATTAGTTCTTGGCATTGCAAAACATGAGTCAAATTAGTCTATCAGTCCTTTTTCATTTAATATTCTGTCAATTAAATGATGATGTGTAATGTTAAATAACACTTTAATATACCATGTGTCATTTGATAGAGTGAAGCTTAAAATGACTAATTTTCATGTTTGACATTACATAAAATGAGTCAATGAAATATTCATTCCAAGTTATAAAATGACTCATTTTGTGCAATTTTATACACTAAAATGAATTATTTAAATCTTCATTACACATTGTAGATGAGCACACAATCTAGTGGTAGACTCATTACAAGGTTTGGGATATCAACAAGTATACCAATGGATTCAAATTTTACCGATGGGTTTTCAAATAGACACAAGATGTTGGTTTTTGGTTTGTCGATAGAAAATTACCAAGGGTGCTATTGTCCATCGGTAAGTACCAATGGGTGCCCCAAAAGAAAAAAATAAAAAAAGTCGGTAAACATGTATTAAAGGCATCAATGTGGTTAAGAAAACAATATTACCGATGGGTTTTTTATTGTTACCAATGGATTTGAAAATTAAAAAATATTTTATTTACTTATTACTTATATGTATTTAATATTTATTTAGTTTTTATTAAAAAATTCATTTATTTTCGATGGATATACTCATCGGTAATTTTTTTTGGAGATAGATTACATTGTTGTATGTGAAGAATTACATAAACTATTTGATTGTTTGACATTTATTAATTTTTTTTGTTATTTATATAATAATTTAATTATCAATTAAAATGATATGAAATGAGGATGTAATGAAATGCAAATTAAATAGACAAATTAATGAAGCAAACAATAATGGTAGTAAGGTATCAGAATAAAATAAATACAAATACAAAGTGAGATAAATATAAAAAAAATCCAAAATATATAGAAATAGAAAAATTAGCTAAAGTCCTCCTCCTCCTCATCATCATTGATCTGTCAAAGTCATTGCCATCATCAGACAAGGAGCCTCAGGAATGGATGGGAGTGGCGTTGGGGCTTCTTTCAAGAGGATCCCAAGGTCTTCATGTTTTTACACTACATCTTCTTGAATCTACCTTTTTCTTTTCTTAGCCTTTTGTTGTTGCTGCTCTCCATGGACATCTTCAATTGATTTGCAGCCTAACAAGCTATAAAATCTAATGACATCTTTATTGGGCTCCTCAACTAAAGGCTAAGAATAATGCGTGACAAATTTAGGACTAGTAGCATCAAAAACCATCTCATTATGTCTACATAGATTGCCTTCCCACGACACATTACCCACTTCGTGTTGAGTTATGTAGACCCCTAGAACTACTTCCAATCTGAAATGTACCCACTTGACCACTTGATTCCCTTCATTAACTATCTCCCCATGATCGGTCTAAATCTAATAGCTAAGAATGAATCCACACTTATACAAATGAATCATTATGGTATCATCATCTAAATTCTTCGTACATTTGCACTTATTACATGGACACCTAATTTTTGCTTCATCAATGAACTATTGTATTTGACATGCTACCCTTATAAATTCTTCAACACCATTATAGAATTCTGGTTCAATTCCCCCTCTATTAGAATGCAATCTATCATACATCCATGATTGGTTTGAAAGAAATATTGTGCGTGTGAGTAATCCTAAACCCTATAATTTTTTCAAGACATCACATTATTACTTTTAAACATATTCAATTTCTCTTTAAATATTCTTAATTCAATTACTTTCAATTACCTTTAATTTTGTTTGCCTAACAAAAAGTTCACAAAATTTCAATAGCATCTCTGCTTAAATTAGGAGTTTTCGTCCTCAATTAATCAATATATTTAATAATTAGAGACATTATTAAACAACAACAACATAATTAAAATATTTCAACAATCACAACTAAACAATTAGATACAGTTTATATAATCATAAAAGCCATTCTAAAGCATGCACTCTTAAAACTCCACAATATGCATATCTTGCAATCTTCATAAATATAAACAAACTCCACAACAAACAATACAAATAAGTTGGAAGGACTTTGCCTTTTCCCTAGTCATGCAATCCATATTTCCTATAATTCTATTTTAAAAATTATAAGTCTATACCCTACATACATATTAAAGCATATAAATAACAATGATTTCATTACTAACCTATAGAGCAATGCAAAAACAAAAGATCAAAGCTCCCATGCAACCTAATCCAATACTGAAAATGGGAAATAAACAAACAATTAATTTTACATAGTTATAAAAATTGAAAAACAAGAAAATACACAATAAAAAGAGAAAAAAAATCAAACCAAAAGCTTCCACAACCAACACGTTAGTGCTCCCTCGATAGAACTCTTACATTAACAAAATATCAACAATAATCACTCTTCAATGCATTTAAAACCAACACTTTGGATAATGAAAACAAACAGAAAACTAAGTTGAATCAGAAAACTTAATTGATTGAAATGCTCAGAAACATACCCAGATTCTAATGGTGGCCTTGGTTTCACGAATGAGCACTGGCGGTGGCGAACTACGGAAGTAAGTGTGGGGGCAATGGGGAGGGAGGGAGGAAGGAGAGAGAGAAATTGTAGAATGAGGAAGGAGAGGCATTCTGGAACGCCTTATTTGCGAGTTACCCAAACCCATTAGTAAACATTAAATAAAACGGTGAGTTTCGAGTTTTATTAATTACCAACAGGTTGACCAATGGAAAAAGGTATCCCAAGAGTGCGCGACGTCCAAAAATTCAAAAACTCATCGAATACCGTCAGGAATTGATAATAAAAAATAAAGTTTAATTTAATTAAAGTACATTGGTATACCTATCAGGAATGTTATTAAAAAAAAAATACAATTTAATTTAATACAAGTCCATTGGTCTACTTGTTGGTAATGCCAATAAAAAGGAAATTTAATATAATATTTACCCGTTGGTAAACCAGTTCAAAATGTTAGTTTTATAAAAAAAATCATACTTGTCGTTACCTTTGAGCCACGTGGCGTGCTAACCTATACCAACAGGTTGCCAATGGGAATGAAATAAATATCCACTTTGTCGGACACAAGTCAATATACCTCTTGAAATTTGTGTGCATGGTATAGTGCATGATGGTGCCAATGAAAAAGTTGTGTAAAAAAACATGTCAACCCGTTGGTACGCCGGTAGTTACTAACAGATCCATACCCATCGATAACTTTCGTCACGGGTTTGACTTTTATCTATTATTTATCCTCTGTCTCCTAATATCTTAACTAAAAAAAAAAACTCTATTGCACATTTGATAACACATACATGGTATATTAAAGTATTACTTAATGTTATATGCCATCATTTAACCCACGAAACCTAAAATGAAAGCGGGTTCAAGGACAAACGTGACTCATATTTTACCATGTCAAAAATCAATTTAATTATTTTAAACGTTAAGGATTATAATAACTCATGCGTCTAAAGTCATGGTTAAAGTTAGGTGTAACTCTTTTAGAAATCAAATCGAGTCTAGTATAATTGGAGAATTAGCTCTAAGATGGATAGGAGGAATATTAATTTCTCCAAAATCAATCTCTAATATTCCTCCAAAATCAATCTCTCTCTCTCTCTCTCTCTCTGAAGAAAGAAAAAAAGAAAAGAGAGGGAAAAAAAGAAAAAAAAAAAAAAAAAAGGTGAACTTCAATTGTCAATGACATCCCACCGCCTTGTCTCCGGATCAACCAAGTAAAAACCCAGTTTACCCACTCTCTCGACTTCCGTTAAAATCCCCCATTCCGATACACAGCGGGAAAGTCACCTTCACGTACTCCCTACTCCAAAAAGACCCTCTTATCCTCTGAGGTCACGCCCATCGTGTACCCTCATCCATAACCGTAGACCTATGGGCCCCATTTGCTTCCCGATTTGAACGGTCCAGATATTCCAACTCAACCTCTAGAACAGTCACCCACCCTATATATACCTTTAACGCGTTCATTTCTTCTCACTTGGTGAAATCCCAAAGCAGCAAGCGAAAGCTCAATCGGTTGCGTTAATGGCGGATTGTTAGATTCGATTCGATCCTACAACGAGCTTCTCGATCCCTCAGTCTAGTGTTAGCAGGTAGAAACCGTGCGATTTGATAGCGAATTTCCTAAAGTTTTTTTTTTTTTTTTTTTTTATTTGTGAATTTAAATCCTGAGTAGTTCTTTTAAGATTCGTATTGTGAAGGTTGGGATTTTGTTATTGAATCTTTTAATTTTTTTTTGAGTTGTGCGATCTTTAGCTCTGATTGCTGTTTTGAGTTCGATGCAGATCGAGGGAGTGTTACTGTTGGATTTGAGCTGAATTTTTTATTGAAGGATCTCCAAGAGCAATCAGGGGGAAATTTTTCTAGGTAAGGTCGGGGGGGTGTTTCATGCTTTATGTGAAGTGGTGATTACCATTGTGTTGTTATTGGATCTTTGTGGATATGTGGGTTGTGATGAAGAGTTTAATGGTGATCTGAAGTTGCTGTCTTGTTGGATCTTCTGGAGGGGTTGCTTTTTCAGTTTACGAGTGATCTCAAGAGCTATATTCTTGATTTTTTTTTTTTTTATAACTGCTTTATTAAGTTCATGTTGTTAAATGGAAGTAATTTTGATTTGGGTGCGATAATAGTTAGTGTATTATCCCCTTTTGAAGATGCATTATTGTGAATATGATCCGATGAAACTTTTTAGTTTTTGTTAATCTCTATTGCTGGGAACCCTCAATAACCATTAATTCTGCCATATGAAAGCGCGTGCTTGGAAATTGGGTATAACCATTGTCATGAAAACGTTATTTATAAATTTACTAATTTTGGTATTATTTCCTTCTTTCTTTTTAAGACTAGATAACACAGATCAGGTGATGTGGAGGATGAAATCAAATAGTGCAGCTAGAGACATGAGAATAGAAATTCTATAACATGCTTAGTGGAAATGATTTGATGTTATATGTTCCAAACCGAGTGTTCTAGTTAGAGAATCTGTGATGTGTGGAATTTAGAGCTCATATTTTAATTTCCGTATGCAGCACGTTAGTCAGTTTTGCCTAAAAGATGTGGAGATTTAAGCCATTTATGCACAAAGAGCCAGCTGGGCTTGAAGGCCGAGCTATAGATGTTGGTAATCTTAAGATAAATGTCCACAAGGCCATTGCTGAAGGAGGGTTCTTTGTTACTTAGCACGTGATGTTGTACAGATGTCAAAGCAATATGCTTTGAAGCACATAATATGCAATGATGAAGAATCACTTGAATTAGTAAAGAAGGAGATATCTGTGATGAAGTCGCTGGTAGGACATCCCAATGTTGTCACACTTCATGCCCATGCAATCTTTGATATGGGTAGGACAAAAGAGGCATTTCTTGTGATGGAATTTTGTGAGAAGTCTCTGGTTAGTGTGCTGGAAAGCCGAGGAGCAGGTTATTTTGATGAAAACCAGGTTCTCTTAATCTTCAGGGATGTATGTAATGCAGTTTTTGCTATGCACTGCCAATCCCCACCTATTGCTCACCGGTAACAATACTAGCTAATAAAATTTGATGCGTGTCTAAATTTGTGATTTCCCTCTTTATGTTCTATTTTTTTTTTTTGGACAATTTTACGTAACAAACCATTTGCAAAGTATGAAGTTTTGTTCATATTGAATTTTTCCTATAAATGTTCCATAAAGAAATTTTATGTTGTTAGTTTATCTCCTCAAGACAAGTGCTAAATAGTGAGCAGCATGCATTTACATCTATGCAGGATTTCACTTGTTCATGGCCCTATTCTTATTATACTACTGGCAATAAAGTTATTTCTGTATCTCCAGACAGGATTGCTCTGTTATTATGTTCTGTTCTTCTCAATATCTTAACTTTTTTTACTTGCAATGAAAACGTTTATTTCAACTTCATGTTGCTGATTTTATTTTGTTATTACATGAGACAAAAAAAAAAATTGGGCTAGTCAAATGAGAGGTTATGTGATGTTTGCTATCATTAATGATTTTCTTTTGTTCTTTTGCATTTTTAGAGACTTGAAAGCAGAGAATCTTTTATTAGGTTCAGATGGCTTATGGAAGTTGTGTGATTTTGGAAGCACTTCCACCAATCACAAACGTTTTGAAAAACCAGAAGAAATGGGAATTGAGGAAGACAATATCAGGAAGTACACAACCCCTGCCTACAGGGCTCCCGAGGTAAGTTGGGATGTGTTTTCTGTAAATAAAATTGCAATGATGTGTGATGCAAATTTACATTTCTTTATGCATTTTAGATGTGGGATTTGTTCCTGAGAGAAGTCATCAGTGAGAAAGTGGACGTATGGGTAAGTCACAAGCCCAAAACTCATGTCTTTAATGATAAATACATTTTTTGCCAAGTCTTGGCTAACAAATATTATTGGTTGAATATGTTAGGCACTTGGGTGTCTCCTTTTTCGCATATGCTACTTCAAAAGTGCATTTGATGGGGAATCAAAGCTCCAAGTCTTAAATGGAAACTACCGCATTCCTGATTTGCCCAAATACAGTTCATCGGTCACAGACTTGATCAGAGACATGCTTCAAGCTAGACCCGATGACAGACCAGATATCACGCAGGCAAGCGCTTTGCTTGATTGGCCATTCATCTCCATCAATTTAGGTTGGTCTTAGATCATCCATGAACTGCATTCTTAGGTACTAGAATTAGAGCAATCAATTGCTGACAATGGATGCTCTATTATGGTGGCAGGTCTGGTTTCGTGTTAATGAGCAGCTACCTATTAATTTGCAGAAGTCATTACCTGACAGGCCACCTGAGCTGCCCTCTTCCAACAATCATGAAGGTGGTGTATTTTTTCACTAAGGCCGAATGATTAAATTTCTTTATTTTCATCTACTCTAATGTGGCACTTGATGTGTGTTAGAATTAGAGGCTAAAAGTGCTTGGTAGAAGATAGGAGATGCACATATGATTTTATCCCTAATATTGAACAAGAATTCTTATTTGTAGCTAAAATTTTTGCAGGTGCTTCAATGCCCACAAATAAATCACATCCAGTGCCTCGTAGGAGTCCTCCTCCTCCACCTCCATCTATAGAACCCAAAACAACAACACAGTCATCCCTTGCTTCTAGGGGAGGGGGAAATGGGGGCAGCTTGGTGCTTTCTGGTCCACTCAGCATGCAAAGGATTCACTTGTCCCTGAGGAAACGGGCAAACCTATATTTGATGAGGAACCATCTAATCACCATATCTCATTGAAACATGATAGAATTCGTCCTGACAATGATCAATTACCCAAAAATGTTAGTACTAACAAAGTGGTTAATTCACAAACTCATTCAGTAAAAAACAGTGCACCTGGAAAGTCACGCAAGCCTGATACTACATCTTCCAAGGACTTTGAAATAAACTTTTTTCAGGATAAAAGCCACACAAATGAGAGGAGAGTGTCAAATGTGGAGAACAGTGCTTCCTTTCAAGATCAGGCTTTTAACACTTTTGTTGCAGAATTCGATACCACTAAGCTCAGTTCTGGACTTGGCAACAAATCTGAAAGGGAAGAAGCCTTAGAAGCTGAGGTGGAGAAACTGAAAGAGCAGCTGAAGGAAGTAAACTTGGAGAAAGCTGAAATCACTTCCAAGTTTGAAAAGCTTTCTGCTATCTGCCGATCGCAACGGCAAGAATTACAGGATCTCAAGCAGGCACTTGCAGCAAAAACTCCTCCACCAAATAGGGAGGGTTCGAGAACCTCCCCTGGAGTTACTTCACCTGCTTCTTCAGTAATAGAATTTCGCAATTTTAATATCTGTTCATTTGCCTTGCTGATAATTTGGCTTAGGTTGTGTTTTCTGAAACATGCGTGCATCTGTTGCCTTTTAATTGCAGAGGGAGAAGATTGGTGGGACAACTGAATGGAGAACTCCTGGGTCAGAACCAAAGTCATGGCAAGCATTTCCTGAGGAACCCCAACCTCAAAAGTCCCGTTCAGCTGACAGTTCTTCCAAATCTGTCAGGACAAGAAATGGCCAGCAGAACCAGCAGAACAAGCAGCCTGCTCCACTAGCCACTGATTTTGATACATGGGGTTTTGGGTCAGATAACTTCAGTGCTGTACGATCTGGCAGCCCGCAGATGCCAAGACCTGTTGAAGGGAGTAACTCTCAGGCTTTTGAGAACAAATCAACTACTCAACCTGCTGGATGGGCTGGTTTTTAACTATGGGGAAAGCTATTATGGATCTATGCTGTGATTGCACCTAGACATGTCTTTTTTGGCTCCACATGGAGGAGTGAAAAAGGAGTGGAAACCTATCATATATCCGTTATGTTTGATTCATGCGATTCACTTTGTTTCCTTTTTATGGATCATGCTGCTAAATGGAACTTGTTTCTCTGGACGGAAGCCGTTATTGGGTGAGAGTATTCATTTCCATTTTGCATGATTTTTTTTTTTTTTAATTTTATCCTTGTGTTCATGGCTAGGGTCTAAGTGGACCTTCTGCCCTCTTTGTTGACCATACTCTTTCAGTGTTCATGGCCTGAATTTAAATTTGTTCTTTTACAAATTTAAACGAGTGGATTCTTGAATTAAATACAGTTTGATGTCTTAAGGGACATTTGGCGATTTGAAATTTCAATTAACATCGTATAAAATAAAATTGGGTTTGCTAATTGAAAAATCAACTAGCTTATGATTAAATAGTGTTTGGTTTTAAATAAAATTAATTTTTTTAAACTAATTTTAGGCTGGAATAGATTTAAATGAAATTAGAAAGTTGTGTTAGCTACGGACATTTATCTGAAAATTTGATCTCATTGTACTGTATATATTTAATTTTATTTTAACATTGTCAAGCATTAATATATGGTGTGTGTTTTTGCATTTTTAAGAGAAAAAAGTTTTTTTAAAAAATAATAAGAAACATGAATAAAAAAAATTAACATAATCAGATAAATTTCTTTAAAAAAGAAACTGCTAAGAGTCATTTTTTGAAACCAAATTAAAAAAGTCACGTAGACATTTTATTTTTAACCTAAATCAATCCATCCTTTAGGTTAAGTTTGGTAAATGTCGCGGATAAAAAATATAAAGATATTAAAAATATAAACATGTCTTAATAAAGATAAAGACAAAATTACTTTTGTCTTGGGACAATTTTTTAGTCCATTTGTATCCCAAGAAAAGGAGAGATATAGAAGACATATTTGGGACACATTTAATTTTTTTTAAAGAATATTCGTTTAACATTTCATATTCCATCACTTCATTCTCACTGTTTAAATTTTCATCAAATTATAATATGATATTTTTCATCTTTACCAATCACTATGTATGTATAACATTATCAAACATAGTTTCATGTCTATCTTCTATTTCGTCTTTATTTCTATTGTCTCACTGCTTTGTCATTTTGATAGGACAAGTACCAAATTTAGTCTTAAAGTGCATTTGAACAAATTATTTTTGAACTTTAGAGAATTTAAAGAGTTTTCTAGGATCTTATAAAATTCAAGAATACCATTACCTTGTTTTTTGTGGTTAGGATTGTGATATGTGTTTTAATAACCCAATTTATTAAAATATAAAAAAATAAAGATTGAATTGTAACCATTAAAAATAATAAGGGTATCATTACTCATGGGGTATAGAAGGAAAAGCCGAATTTAAAATGTAAGAAAGTTCAAATGTTTGAATTAAATTTCTTTCATTTTTAAACTTGTTTTTGTTTGGAGAAGGTTCCTTACTTCCTAAATTCATTTACAAAACATTATTTCATTTATAAGATATTTTGTTTCACTAATGAATTTATATCACCAACTTTAAGGACAAGAGTAGAGACTGGGCACAGAATTCAAATACGCGAGCGGTAAGTGGCGACCGGTGATCAGTTGGCAATGACAAGTGGCAATGTTTACAGCCGGCGAGTGGATACAGGCAATGAGCGACTACAATAGGTGGGCTGGATTTTAAATAGAGCAATGTTACGTCTCGGGGGCATATATCATCCCCCGAACTCGACCAATATCAAATAATATATACTTCACACGTGTCAGCATTCATCCAAGTTCCTCTCTCAGCACCAAGTACTCATTAATCAATAACACTCCAACCATATTATAAATGCTAATTCCAAAAAAAAAAAAATTTGCCAATGCCAACTTTAAGAACTTTTTAAAATTCCGTTAATGACAAAATCTATCAATCCTTGCCATATCTATAAACGGCAAGGAAACTACCAGCTACATCCAATGCTCATCTATAAAAACCAACGAAACAAACATGTTAGAACTCTGTTCCTTAAAACAAATTCATTTAATTGTTGTACTTTAACCTCTGATATTCCTCTGAGCTTACCTTCCCCTCCCACTCATTAATTTCCCTTCTTATGCATCAAACATATCTTGCTCAACATTTCACTTATAAATTAGGTCGAACCACAGATGTCTGGGAAGAGATAGCGGCAATCTCAGTTGCTTCCATCTTTTTCATTCTGAACTTTCGTTCTTACACCACACAAATCATTCTAAACTCCACCATTGCCAAATCCTTTTTCAATTCAACTCAATGGCTGCCAACAACGATCACCAATACCAGTGCTATTTCATTTTTCACATGCAATTAGATCCACCAGATGTGAGCCATTCTTGCATGCAGCTATCCATGTCTAGCCTATTTACTTCATTTTCACGTGATTCATTCATTTAAGATTGTTATTATTCAATGATTAATCACTTTCATCTCAATGTTGTTTATTTCATTTTCATGTCATGTGTATAATATTTTTAGTTCCTTATTATTCATTGCTTAACTACTTTTTTTTTTTTTTTTTTTTTGGGCTAATGTGCGGGTTCATGGGGAACTACCTTTATTATTCTATCATGCATATCGACATGAGCTAGGAAAAGAGCTTATATTCAAGGATTTGTATGGTAATGAAGTTGAAGTGCTGCTGAATAAGGGACTGCTTATTGGTTTCATTGTTAGCAAGGTTTTGTGCTCCCACTGATGATCTTATAGTTCATGACCCTTTGCATGTGGGCCAAGTTGCAAATGATATTTTGTTATGCCTCAAATCCAAATTTACAGAAACAATTCCTCAAATAGTATTAAAGTGTAAGAGTATCAACAAGTAGGAGTGTCCACTAGTATGAGTATAGTGTTTAAAAGAGAAATTTCAGAAACAGTAACCAATGGAACAGTAGCAATTCTAAAAGAGAAATTAAGAAGAAGAAGAACAACTATTCTCAGGTGAGAGAATGAACTTGATCCATTGACCCCATTGATTCACACCTGCAATGAATTAGGGATTGGAGTCAAGCACCAGAAAGGGAAAGAAGATATTATCCAAATAGGATATGAGATTCCTACCAGACTTATCTATTCCATTTGCTGAGCTAGTCTCCTTATACCTCAAGTTGCAAAACCCCTGAGCCTAGAGTTGGTTATTTTCACCCGCTGGCCTTTGCCCATTTTGCTAGCATCTACGTGTCTGTCATAAGTTGCAACTAACTCTGAGTCACCCATTCCTTGCCCTTGGGTTGATTTGCCTTTTCTGCCCCTTTGTTGCATAACATATTTCTCATGCTCATTTGGCCGTTGATAATCCAAATCATGAACCACCAAATGGAGTGATTGACTTGAACGTTGATGCTCCCAATGAGAATCATAATATTTCCAATGAGGGTGTTCATGAAGTAATGGATGAACCAGAAGATGCTTTTTGTTGTTGATGCAGAAGAAGATTCTACTGGTTATGCTCATGTTGTTGATGATCCTGCTAATATAGATTATGATGATGCTTTGCTTGTTGTTGTCCAAGAACAAGTGGCTTGTGCTTTTGTTTGTGAAAAGAGGATAAGTGTATCTCAAGCAAAAAGTCACGCTTTGGTGATGTTTTCTTTTTTATTTTTAATAAAATACTTCACACTCTAGATTACTGGTTAACAATGAGCAATATTCTGATATTATTTTCTCAATTCATGCAGCTTTTACCGGTGGCATTTGTTGTTCAAACTTTTCCAAAAAAATTAACCTGCACCTTAGTAAAGAGTTCAAATGGAAAGCATATCAAATAACTTTGCGATGGGTTCCAAAGACGGATACAGAATCTCATCTCAGCAAAGGTTGGAGACAATTTGCAATGGATCATGATGTGAGGCATAGGACTGTAGTCATTTTCAAAGTATCTGCAGACTATGAGGGACTTTTGTTAGTAGATGTTGTTAATGTGTAATATTAGTTTACTTATCTTCTCTGTTCTCAAAGGTTTTTTCGGAGGATCAAGTATGTATAGCATAGTATGGTGGTCTTTCTGGGAAGATGTTTGCTAGGATAGACCACATGAATCAATATTGCAAATGTTGGGGTTTAGTTTGGTTTATGCTTTATATTTAGTATTTCTGCTGTTTACAATCCTTTAGATTAGATGCACCATGTTTAGGAAACTTCAAAATCTTTATGTTTCTTCTTTCTATTTAACCGTAGCCATCAAATGAAATGCACCACTATTATCAATGTCATTTGATAGTCCATTGTGTATATTCCTTTGTCATATTTTATTTCTTTCCTGAAACTTATGAATTACACTATCACAGATGACATTCTAAATGCTCATTTATTCAAGTTTTAGAGATAAGGATATTTGTTTCTCATTGATCTGTAGTAAAGCCTTTGAAGGGGTGTTTCATTCGTATGTGTGCTTAAAAGGTTATGATAATGAAGACTAATTCTGTAAAGGAACTACTTAAGGCAATTTATGATAAGATCTTAAAATTTATATTCATTTACATGTTCAATTTGGGCAACGGCCATACCAGTCAATGGATAACTTGGTTTGAACATGGTGAAATTTTGTGATTTATCCACCCTTAATCTTTGGCTCCACTTTTTGTCTTGTTTTTAATTAGTTTATTCTACTTCTCAAGATATGCTATCTGCATAGCTTCCCTTGCAATAATTGAATGCTTACAAAGTTTAAATATCCACTTTTAAACTTTATATAGGATTTAATTTCTTTAGCTTCTGTTGTTTAAAACAATAGGAATTGACCACAACAAATCACATATAATGTTAGTTGCCATCGTTTCCTCTCATCTTATATCTACATCAAAGCTTAGTTGCTGAATAGTTCTAAAGCTAATATATAGGACAATTCCTTCACCAAATTATAAAATTTTCAGACTTCAAATGCCTTCCTATAATATCTTATAACTTACAACAATATCTATCAGCTTATTTTATTTATATTCATAGCATAACATAGTATAATTGCACTGTTTATACCATTCCTCAAACATGAATGTCCCATTTCTTCTCATATGCAAATTAGAAGAGTGTTTATACTCATGCATTGAGAAATACTGCTGCAATTACCAACAAAATACGGTAATAATGTTATGAACTTTCTTTACTTCCTAGCAGTAGCAAAAAGTGATTATAGTTTCTTTACTTCTTATTACTGGTATCACCAAGTTCCCTTTTTGGTATTTTGTTTATAGTTTCTGGCAGTTGTTGACTCAGTCTTTATAATTGATGTTCTTTACTTCCTCAATGGTATTAGGTTTTTTCTATTAGATGTTTTTCCATTAGTTAAAAATCATTCTGTTAGTAAGTTAGTTCTTATATTGATTGAAAAATGGAAGCCAATTTCTAATCAAGGGTGGATTAATAGGCCTTCTGAAGTTTGACCAAAAGATTTTAACACGTCTTCCACAAAGCTTGGGAAAGTCATTATAGATGATTATTTCTAAAGCATCTAGCTACTGGAGATGTTAAGAACTTGAAAATTACATTACTTTTTGTTTAAGAAGGTTGTATTTTGGTTTATACTTTTGTAATGTGTTTGCTATATCAGATTGTGGATCAGATTTTTTTTTTTTTAAATTATTATGGACCAATGAACTTTAAGGTTTTAATTCCTTATCCTTTGTGATAGCCATATGACTTTGTTCGACAACGTTTCTTATTTCAGTATTAAATTATGAATCATGGGTATCTAATAGCTTATATTTATTTAAAGATTAGATAATGCTAATTTAGATTAATTTATTAAAGAATCACTAATATTGATTTGTTATGGTGTTGACTACTTTGTTATTTTCTTTTATAGGATTTTATGTCATGCAAATAGACTTTTTGTCCTTTTTTTATTAGTTTATTTTACTGCTGGAGATATGCTATTTGCATACCTTGCCTTAAATTAATTGAATGCTCGTAAAGTTTATGTCACGACCGAACTGAAACGTGACAGAATGAGAATTTCAACCCACATAAGCCTTTTAGGTAACGTATCTCTTGAAATGAATGAATTAACAAAATTTTTATTTTAAAAACATAATTTCATTTAAATCTTTATCCAAATCTTTATTTAAAACATGTTATCTGAATTCATAAGACTGAAATACTTTAATATATAAAACTCTAAAAATATCTTAACAATACTCTAAAAAATTGTTTAACACTTAAAAACCAAATCATAAATTAATCTCTAACTCATTACATAAATTCTTGTTACAATCTATAATTTCAAATCCATACTTGAAATGTGTAAACATATATACATAGATGTTTCTAACTTTGAAATTAAATACATAATCTAAAAATAAATGCATAGCTTAGATTCTACATGCATATCTACTAGAGCATTCTAACTCTAACATAAGCCTAATATAAGCCTTACAACAATGTAAAGCTCACCATTGGCCAACTGATTATTGAATGGTGACTGACTATATCTATACTTGCAAATGTGAGGTGGAAGGAAGATGGGTGAATCATCGGACTCAATGGGTGGATTCTTACCCACAATCCACATGAGACGTCCAAGGGATATGCATAAATATAGTATACATGTAGAAGCATAAATCATTTGATATGTATATACATAGCTAGCTAGGAAAAAGCTTTTCATTCCATAGATTCATAGACATCATCTCTAATTCATAATCAATCATGCCATGATTTTAACAAGTTTCAAATCGTGGTTTTCAAATTCTCCTCTATGATCTTATCTAATAGAGACAATTTGAACACATTTTTCATTTTGAATTCTTTTTGAAAAAACTTTTAATTATTCAATAAACTTATCCTTAGAAGCTATAAGAATAACCCATGTAAATCTAGTGAAATCATCCACAATAACCAAGCCATATTTCTTTCAGAAAGACTAGCAGTCTTAGTTGGCCTAAATAGATCCATGCGTAAAAGCTTAAATGGTCTTGTGGTTGAAACCATATGTTTACTATGGAAAGAAGCTTGGGTTTGCTTGCCTTTTTCACATAAAACACACGTGGAGTACTTGTCATAACTAATCTTGGGCAAACCTTTGACAAACCCTTTTTGAGATAATTCTGAAATTAGTCTCATATGAGCATGTCCTAATTTCTTATGCCATAGCCACTTATTATCCACAAATGATGCTAGACATTTTACATCTTAATCTAAGAGGTCATCTAAGAATAACACATAGGTGTTATGATACTTTTTGCCAGAAAGAATGACTTTGCTAGAAGATGGATTTAGCACATGATGACCTTTAGCTTCAAACCAGACCTTAAAGCCTTGGTCATAGAATTCACTAATGCTTAGAAGGTTAAAAGCCAAGCTATTAACCAATAGAACATTAGAAATAAGATGAGAGTCATCCTTACCAACATTACCTATGCTAGTAACTTTAGCTCTACCACCATCAGCAAATTTTACTAAACCAAAGTTTTTTGGTTTTAGCTTTCTAAACCACTTTCTCTTGCTTGTCATGTGTCTTGAATAGCCATTATCCATGTACCACTTATCATCTTTCTCAACACATGTTCTAAGACACACTTACATTAAGAGTTGTTTTTCTTTGGGTACCAACATCTTTTGGGTCTTTTTGTGTTAGTGGCTCTAACAAGGTTGGATCTGACTGTTTCTTTGCCCTATTTAACATAGGGAACTTATCAAGTAGATAACCCTTTTTATAACAAAAAATACAATTAGAATTAACTTTAACTTTATGTGATGAACTTTGTAACAAAAAATACCATGTGCTTACTCGAGTATTAACACAATAATTAGGAGAGCGTCGCTTACATTATCTAACTTACACTAGTCGCGGGATACAAAATAAGTAAGATAAATAAAGCGTCAATGATATAAAGTACTAAAATGGGCAATTAGTAGCCTACTGGTTTATATACATCATATGGATCACAATAGCAAAATGCTAACAAGTCATAGATACATACAGTCCTCCAGGATGTTAAGTCCCACTACTAATAAAACTACTCAAGGTCCTATCTATCCCAAAATACATCAAGAGTCACAATATAACTTCTTACACTATGATCCTACAAAAAGATCATGCATACATAAAAGGCCATAACAACGTAAAAGAGCTGTCCCAAGTTCACAAGCCTCTAAACTAGGCAGGAGCTAGTGGGGTTCTTGAATGTCTCTTAAAACCTCTAATGGAAATCGTTTGCCATCAAGATTATGGCATACCTCCAGCTGGAGCATAGATAAAGGGGTCGAAGTTGGAAGAGAAGGATGGTGATGAGGAATTCCCCACATGGGGTGTTGGTAGAGCAGGCGAAGGCACAAAAAGAAAAAGGTGTGTTGAATGCAAAGGCACACCATCACATGGAAACTCTGGGTCAAAAAAGGCACTAAAAAGAGATAGAGTAAAAGAGTGGCTGAGGAATATGCACACTTGAATGTGGGAGTAAGCCATGAGAAATAATGAGTCCAAAGCCAAATCACCAATTACGGCATTTGCAAAATATGATTTACAACACACGGTACACACAAATATAGGGATGAGAATATTATATAATTATCAACAGGGCACTTCCTCATATATAATCATAACATAAATAAATAATTTCAATTAAAATCTATGTAAACACATGCATGATCAATGAATCATCATGTAAATCTCTTGTGATCATAGAGCTCAATTATGTGCTTTATCTTTTTTATCGACATAGGAAAGACTTAGTTTGTATCAATTGATATCAATGGATAATACCGCACATGGGCAATAAACTACTTATCAGACTAGCTCATTCCTATACGTGATCATCATATTTTCTTTTTCCACTTCCGAATCTCATACATATCTATTCCTAATCAGGACATCCACCAACTCAATATCTTAAGGGAAGTTTCTCCTTTTTACTTCCTCTTCATTTAACATAAATCTTTTCTATTTTTTACCCATATGTCAGAATATGCACAATTGAAGTTTATACATTCTCTTTTGTCACACGTATGCTCATATACTTTTTTTTTCCAATGCATGCATTGGTCACATATAGGCATTCATCACAAATAGTTTCAATCATGCCTCATAAACCAATATTTGATTGTTCTCTAGCATGCATCAAAACACATCACACTTGAGTATAATACCATTATATCATCAATTTTAAACATTTGTGCACTTTCAGCATAATAGGAAGATTTCACATTTTAGTACTACAATTGGATTGCATATCAAACAATGGAAAAAAAGGGATAGAAAAATTCACCAAGTCACCTCAATGAATCCACGAGGCCCTATAAAAATTTCAATTCAAAATGGGGTCTCAAGCTATATTAACAAAATTGTATAAATTTGGAGGTCAATGATCACTTATTTAGATAACATTAGAATTCCTAATTCTATTATCATAGCAAATGAACTTATGAATTTATGTAAAAATTTAGAGTTAGACCTCAAGGTGTCTAGGACAACCCTTCGATTATTTGATATAGTAACAAAATTAGAGAAATTTGGAGCTTTAAAACTAGCGTTCAGACAATAACTATAACAACCTCGGTTTTTTATTTTTCAAAAATAGTAAAAGACCTCAAATGGACTAAGAAAAATCATGGAATTACCCTAATATGTTAAATTCACTATATAAAAAATTTAGCTCAAAAAGATATCTACCACTACTTAGGAAAATCTTGAAACATATACTAGTGAAAAATCCAAGTTTTTAGCAACTTTGGTTAAAACTTGTTTTGACAAAAGTGATTTTCCAACAACATCAAACTACTCCATCCATACAAATATATCACAATATATGAGCAATCATACAATAAAACCAAAAATATCAAACTCAACCATTCAGATTTTCCAGAAACAATTTGAAAAAGAAAAGGCTACAAAAACCCTACTCTTGAAACTTTTAAGGCTTATTGCCTAAGATGATCTCTCCAAAATGATTTTCCTCACCCCAAGGTCTTCCAAACAGCCCCAAATCCTTTCTTCAACAATGATGTATGATGGCTTAACCTGGAAAATGGTCATGGATTAAGATTCTAATTAGTTATTTTTGTAGATTTTGAAGCTACGGTTAGGGTTTTTGAGAGAAAGAACAATGGAGAGTTGTGTTTTCTATTGTATGGCCAAAAATGATGAAGAAGGAGTAAGTGTTCATGTTGTTCTTATATTAATTTAGGTGTTATGTTTATCTAGTTTGATTTTAAATTTCTTTCTTTTAAAAAAATGAAGTGGATGGATAGGATTTAGTCTTGTTTGTCAAAATTGAATCTTGGCCATCGACTTGGCTTTGGAGGATAAGCATCATTTAATCTTAAAGGCTAAGCTATCTTTTGGTGCTAAAAATCGCACATTAAAATTTTACCGAACGGGTAAAGCATCATAACCGAAAATCAAAATATTATGTGAAATTAATCTTAGACCTAATACTCTACCCTAACGTTTTATCCTACCTTCCTTTGGCTCTGGGATCTCCTAGTCTTAGTTCCAGGTTACCTTGCTATAGGCCTATAAAGTTATTATTCATGCTTGGCTGGAATTTTTTTTCTACTCGTCCATTGAGTCATTCTCATTATCACTACTTCTCAAAATATTAAAATTCTTATTAATAAAACTTAAATTAATTTTTGAATAACTTTAGGGTGTTACAAACTTCCTCCAACTTCTCATCCATCATTTTTTCATAGCCAATGTTAGTTTTCTAAAAACATGGTCTCTTTGCACCAATCCATAGGTATAAAAGCGCACCAGAAGGGGGGTTGAATTGTGCTTTACTCCTTTTCGCATATGAAATATTTAAAGAAATACTATCAAGTGCTAAGCTTGAAGTGCAACGGAAAACATATTAGTTTTAGAAAGTACATTTCTGAAGCATACAAGGACTAATAGACAACCAAAATGACATATCAATAAATATTAAAATATACAGCATAACATAGAAAGTAAAGAAGATAAGGAATAAGAAGAAGTGACACAAGTACTTTTATATTGGTTCGTTCAATATTATATCCAGTACTTAACACATGTTGACATTCCACTAATCATCTTTCTAAAACTAGAGAAGAAACTCGATAGTCTTTATATTAGTCTTTCCAAACTCTCTCGTGTGACAGCAGACACCTCCTACTTTCACAACCTAAGTAATTATTCACCAGTCTCTCCAAGCTCAGAGTAGCTTCCAAACCTTTCTAAGCTAAACAGTGACCAATAGACAACCTCTACTGTCACGTAAAAATTATTCACGTCTCTTCAAGTTGACCAAGTAGTATCCCCTAGCCTCTCCAAGTTAACAAACGCAAGAACACTTTACCGTCATATTGAAAGTAGTTTTATATTAGCCTTTCCAAGCTATCTCATCCTGATCATGTTGGATCAAGGATACAAAGGTTTGTGTTTGGGTTGCACTCAAACTAACCTACACTCAAGTTTCGTTAAAATATACATGAATAATCCTGGGATAACTTGAATGACTTCTTTCCCATAACTCTTCCTAGGAAGAACATATAACTATTCAAGGACGTGGAAAAAGATTTTTACAAGCAAGGAGATTGAGGAGAGATTTACACAAGTTTCCTTCTTGTGAGCATCTCTCTTAACGTTGAAGCACAACATCTTTATTTATAGATAGTCTTCCATGTGACCATTGTCCTTGATCAAATCTCCAAGTAACATGTGTTGATAATCTATTTGTGTCTTGGAAAAACGTTAAGAAGAGTAGCTTGTTGATAGCTCTGGCGTCTACTATCAAATAGTTAAGTCCCCTTATTTGTAGTATAAGGTAACTGAGGTCATTCTTCCTAAGGATACACAAGTTATGTTATCAAACCAAAATTGCTAAATACAACAAAAGGGGGGTTTGTGATTTTCAAGAATGTAAAAATGATAGAAACATAATGAAATGCTATTGATCAAAGAATCAATCCCAGCATCACGATTATTGGCAGAATTCATCATGGTTCAAAGATCCAAATCGGATGCTACTCTATTAACCCAAATTTACTATATGATCATATAGTTATCATTCAACAACCTTCAAATCACAATCGTAATTTTAAATGAATGTTGAATTACATGCAATTTAGATTAACCTGGATAACTGATCAGTTACTCAGCCTTACTTGATTTCAACAACAAATTCGTTATATCTAATCAATATAATTCAAACATAATCATGTTCAATAACTGAATTCATATTTGAAATTGAAGTTGAGAAAGGAAAGCATACATACGAAATGGAAAATTACAAAAGAAAACTAGAATTCAAACCATTATCTATGATGTCAAGGATTGAAAAGTTTAGCCTTCCATGGATATCTCCATTGAAAGATTTCTGTATGAACACCTTAGATACAAAAGAAAAATAAGAGAGCAGTAGAGAGATGAGAGATTCTGATGTGTGTTCTTTGAATGAACAACTTAGGCCTAAATAGAAAATGAAAAGATAAGATAAAGCTTGAAAAATTGAAAAGAAGGATTTCCTTCCAATCAAAAGTGTCCCCTTGGGATTACATCTTATCCAGATGTTATCTATCAAAATAATTCCAATTTTCAAATCTGATCTGGATAAGATAATCCTCTCTGGATAAGCTTTCCATAGACATATCATATGACTCATTTGGACCAGAAATGAGTGAGATATGCCCAATTATGTGAGGAAAGGTCTTGGACCCGCATTAGCACGAGCTCCGCAATTTTGCAGCCCAATTAGGCCATGAATCGGGCCAATTTGATGAAGCTTGTGAAACCCAAAATTGTAGATCTTGGTCTTAGCTTTCAGGAGACACCAAAATCACAAAAATCCAATGTCTATAGAGCCCAAAATGATCTGTGCAACATGGAAAGGTCATAGTGAGTGTAAAATCCGAGATTAACCAAGTTTTGACAATTAAATCCAATGAAGCCCAATTATGAAAAACTCAATTAAATCATCAAAATTAAACACATGTAGAAACCAATTAGGCCAAGTATGTAACCATAATAGGTGCCTTAAAATTTCTCTATCACTTGTCTGTTGTCAAAGCTTTTGAAGCCATTGTGAGATATGAGGTTTGATGTTACTTCAGAAACTATTCTTACTTTGAAATGTGGTTTCTGAACTCTTTCTTCTAGAAGCTGAGGTTGTTGATCAAGTTGACAGAAAGAATGACTCCTAGTTTTGAAACTGGGTTTACTTTAAATTTGAATTTCAAAAATTCAAATTTCCCTCCTTTAGGTAATGTTCATGCTCCAGCGTGAAGTGAGCTTTCTAAAATACAAAATTAGTTGCTTGATGATTCATTAGTCTTTTAGTCTTCAATCTAATTTTTTATGAAGATGGAAGATTTGCAATCATGATGATTGAAGATTTTGCAGCATGTTGTTCTAGAGCTTTCTTAATATCTTCATGTTAAGCGTTCTTTCTGATGCCTAGTGCTACTTTGAAACCCGTGCCTTAGTTTCTTGCTCTTGATATGATATCCTTTGATCGTAGGCATATATACGTACTTTGCATGATATAATGTTCACTTTCTTTTAGGTTCAATCTCTTTATATGAGATAAATCATGTTTACACATGCAAAGTGAAATTATTCTCGCTTTAAGTCCATATTATGCAAACTAGAAATACCTGTGTACTTTGTTAAGAAACTCAAGGTAGACATTAGTCATTCTTCAAAATATTTTCCTTGAATTGGTTTGTTGTCACTCAAAACATATTACATTGAAGCTTTCTGAAAGGTTCTAGCTAACAATCTCCCCCTTTTTGATGATGACAAACCAATTTGAAGAAATATTTTGAAGAGGTATTGAAAGAGTATAATGAAATAGTATAATTGAATATGCCATGATAAAAGCTATTCTTTCTGAACATTATAGGCTTGTGATATTCAGAGAGTTTTTTTCTTAAGGCATGATATGGATAGATTCAAGAATGTTTTATAGCTTTAAGTAACTTTAAATTAGAGCTTATTTTGGTTGTTTATGAAACTGAATTTACTCAAAGTACTTTCTGAGATGTATCAAAATGGTAATGAACTAGATATTATTGTTTAAGTCCTTTTAACACAACCAGCTTCATTTTCAGTTATTTAAAGAAAGTTTCTAAGTAAGTGTACTTGAAAAGAAAAACAAGTGATACTTGTGATATTTTATCTTGATTGGTCCTTATCCAACACGATTTTATCTTTTTTAAAACCAACGCTCAAGACATATGACAATTTTTAACGAATATGCATGATCAAAAGAAAAGAGCATACTAATGCTTATGTAGTTTCTGATGCTAGAAAAACCTTAATTAAATTATAAGAATATTGCTATGCTAGGTTTCTGAAGCTCATTAGGGAAAATCCCAAATATTATCAAAACAAAGCATAAATGAGCCTTTTGATTTTGATCAGTAAAACTTTTCTTATATGTATCAGGGCATGAAAGAAACCAATATTTACGAAAAGAAACTTAACACAAATGCTCATGATTTTTGTGAAAACATGCTCACTGATACAAACATAATACATTATATGCCATATAAGCAACACATTTTGAGAGGGTTTGAAAGCTCACAAACTAATCTTAGTTGTATAAAAAATGTAGGAGCAAGTTTCTGAGGTCTTGTCAAACACTATTCACAACTAAATTTCAATCAAATTATACAAAGCTTTTAAGACCTTCTCATATGTGTGACAGAGAATGTGTTTCATAAAAAGATTTAAGCACATCATACACATCGAAGAATATCATAGACACGAGGATTAGAGCAACAAGAGTGCTCTTAAAAGATACTTTTCATTGCTAATCACACATGTATAAAAGAGCTAAATATCTTAGCATGCTAAGGATGAGAAGATAAGACCACACACATAGAAGATAAGAAGCAAACATTTATCAGCAAGATATATGATTAGCTAAGCATACGTAGGCATCGATATGTATCAGAGCTTTAAAGGAAACAATATTTAGAACATATATGAATCAAGAACAGGCATGATATAAAAAGAATTTTATAAGCCAAGATAAAATGTCAAAACATAAAAAGACTGAACTACAAAAGAATATGCATGCTTAAAAAAATTCTAAGCTACCCCTCAAGCATATGCTTCCCCTGAATTCCATAGCACTTGATTTTCTTCATCTTTTCTCTTCTACCCTTTTTGATGTCATAAAAAAAGTGTTCTGGAAATTAGAGACACCACATTCAGCTTCGACGTCTTAGCTCTTGTAGAATCTCTTGATTGATTTGAAGAATTTGAAGCTGCATTTCTTTATTTTGTTTGAGCTAGGCACCATGCTCTATGATTGTTGCCTCAAGTCGATCCTCCCAGAAGCAATCTCTCCCAAGTGTTGCAGGATGATCTAATTGATTTGAGAGTTTGCTGGAGGCTCGATTGAAGATGAATGAGGCAGGTGAATGAGTGAATGATGGAGTAGCTCTAGGAGAAAGAGTTAAGGATGTCTAGGGGTATAGTCTCCCTAGACTTAGGTGATTTAGCCTGGTCATTAGTAGGGCAACGCATGAGGTGGAGAGGATGAGATGCCGCATTAGATGAGTAGGAGTAGAAGCAGCCTCAAGAATAGGTCCAACACCAACTTCAAGCAACTAGCCGAGGCGGGGGTAACAACTTCTTCAACAAGAGGAGCACTAGCATCTAATGCTCTATTCTCTTCTTCCTCTATCTGAGTGATGCGGATGGAAGGAGGAGGTTGAGGCACTATTAGGATGATAGTAGTATCTTGTTCATGTACTTCCTCTTGGTTCCTCAACGATGGGCTCTAGGGATGACCCTTCAGATTAGCTCTATTTGAGACTCCTCATATGTGAAACTAGAACTGATTGCACTACTTAGCTTGGCTTTCTCACTACTTAGCAGGCCTTCTTCTTCTTTTAATGAGGATGCTTCTACTATATCCATTTCTTCTACATCTTCTTCCTTAGATAAGGTTTCAAAGTCATCAACAATGACTCAGTAGCTTGCTTCTTCATATTTTACAACTTCTTTATTCAGTATGGAGATTCTGGACTCATACAAGGGCATTCTGCGCATTTGAGCCAAACATCTCTTCTACTGATTACCTTGATAGGTTTGATCGCCACTTGAGTTTTTTGAGGAGTAGACTTCTGTTTGCTTTTTGTCCTTCTTTCCTGATCCCAGAATGAGCTTAGATTCTTCTTCCTCAGTCTCACTTTCCAGGAGAATTAATTTTCTCTTTCCTTTAGCAACTTCCTTTTGAGACTTTTTCCTTTGGGAGGATTCTCTTGCTTGGTCTCCTCTTGTTCTAGGACTTTTCCTTGTTAGTTCAATTCTTGAGATGGTGGACTTTTTCCTCGAGGTTCTAAAGAGGAAGGTGTGAATATTGTTCCTTCCAAGTATTCATACCTTTCTAACTAGAGGGAAGACGCATGTGCCTGGAAGAGTTTTGTGAACAACATACGGACATTGGCTATTTTCCATTATCTTTTGAGGTGGCACTGATCAAGTAATCCAGGATGAGTCTTGGCAAGTTTACTTTTCTTTTTACCATCAGACAATATATGAGCATGTAGTCTACGCCAACTGAGCAGTAGTGCTTCTTATTATAGGCAGAATAAAGAATTATACCATAGTATATACCTTTCTAGCCTTAGCACTTAGCATAGCAGTTGATCTCACTAGGCTTGTGAAGAATAGAATGGTAGATACCTTGACACGTCTCTTTCATTTATTCATAGGGAATAAGCCCAGTTTGGTGAGAAGGAGCATATAAGATCTTCATTTGGTGTCTAATAACCCTAGAAAGTCCTGATGGAGAGATTTTGATGGAGCATTCTCTTATTAGAGTCCTTATGGAAGAGGTTGAGTTTCCTTCCAAGCTGCAGAGTAGGCGGTGACAAGCCTGAGATAAACTCGCTCATTTATCTCCAGATATTCTTCCCATTTTTTAAAAGAGATTTCATCAAGAATAGTGATTTCTTTACAAAGATCATTTTCGCGATCTTCCAGGAGCCATTTTTCTTAAAGCGTAAAGTTTATCATAGTGATCCTACATTTGAAGATCATCGTAAATGTGGAAAAAAGTCTCTTTTCTACAAATTGGTCACTTTTTCCTTTCAGCCATTTTAGAGAAGTTTTATATGTGAGGTAGAAGAAGAAAGATTGAGTCTGGTAATGTTTAAGAAAGAAAATGGAGAGAGTTGAAGTGAAACGAAAGCGATTTTGGTTGTAGAGAAAGGGGCTTGAGAAAAGGAGGTTGCGGTTATAGAGAGATATATGTGAAGATGAAACGGTTAAGGTGAATGTGTTTGAGGTTGAGGATAAAGGTAAAAAGGTGATGTGTAAAGAGTGGGGGTTATTTAAGTGATAGGACGTAGTTGACTGAAGGTAGGTGACGTGGGAGAGAAAACCTAAAAGAGTGGGAATTATCCCACTTTTTCATCCATTTCAGAAAGAGAGGTTTTTGATACTAGGGATTACTTTGAAGACCTTAATTTCTGAGCTATGGAGACACATCATATACTTAACAAAATTTCTGAGCTATCAGACACATCATATACTTAACATAAGCTCATCTTCATATGTTGAAGCTTATAACCTCATATATTCTTCATTTTCTGACCCTTATTTATTCTTTCTGTCATCCATTAGTTCTCCTCAACCTATCTTCTTTCTGAACTTGTAACGAGAATTCTGAACATCAATGGAATACATGGTCTTGCGCTGATCTCTCTAATCGTCAGACTGATGACTTTGCTAGGTCTTCAATTAGGAATTATGAAAAGAGGATGCCTAGAGATGTTCATGTATGAATGCATATGCAAATTTTATTAAAAACTTTAAATTTTAAAAGCTTTTTCAAACACAAGAAATCTTCAGTTAATGGTTTTGTGAATGTATTGACTTGGTCTTCAGTATTCACAAGCATTATCTCAACATCTCCTTTTTGAACAAGATCTTTGAATAAAAGATGTTGTCCAACGCGCTTGGATATAGAGTGTGACAAAGAACCTTGGCAAGATAGATAACACGAGTATTATCGCAGAAGATAGGGATTTGAAATACCTCAGGAGATAGTCTTCCAGATGGTTCCTTATCCGTAGCATCTAGGTGCAACAAATTGTAACGCTACATACTCGATTTTCTACTCTGTCTTCTTATCATGAACCCATTTCTCAGCAAGAAGGTGCCTAGTCTTTCATACTAAACTTGAGGAGCTTGTTTCAACTTTAGACAGCCTTTATTAGCTTGAAGACATGGTTAGAAAAGCCTTCATTCTCAAAACCAAGAAGCGCTTACATAAAATTCCTAAGAGAAAAATCCAGTTAGAAAAGTAGACTTAACATCCATTTGGTAGATATGAATCCCTTTAAGATAGCAAAAGCAAGTAGCATTCTAATGGCTTCAAGCCTAGCTACTGGTGCAAAGGTTTCATCATAATCAATTCCCTCTTATTGATTATAACCTTGTGCAACCAATCTTGCTTTGTTCTTCATGACTTTGCCAGCACCATTGAATATATTCTTGGAAGACTCTTTTGTACTGATGATGATTTTTCAACTTGGTCAATAGACTTTGCCTTTTTGAACTTGGTCAGCTTCTTTTGCAAAGCATCCACCCAACTTTGATTTTCTCAAAGCTTCTTTAATACATTCAAGCTCAAAGATGGAGATGAAAGTATAGATTGACATATCTCTAAGGGATGAATTAGCCTTCATACCCTTGGAAAAGTCTCCACGAACTTTGTCTAAAGGCTATCTTAAGGTCAGAAACTCCCTTGAAGTTCTAGTCATTGAGATTCCTCAGCTTCTCTTTCTCTTTAGATTGCTCTTCTTTGTGTCCAGAAAAATTACTTCCGTTCGTTTGGAGTTCCTGAGCATGCTTTTTGAAGAGTTGATGTTCTGGAGCTCACTTTCTTGAGATTTTGCTTTCATTAGCTTGCTTTCTGGAACTTTCTTAGACTCATTTTCTCAAGATTTTCCTTTAGTTCTTCTAAAAACATTAGCAAAGACTTCTTTAAGCTCATTCATCATCAAGTTGAGTCGATTAAGGATCTTAGGCTTTGAACTTCTAATTTACTTCTTGATTTAAGGATAAGTACTGGTGCAATCATGATCTGTTTGTTCCTTGGTATTCCAGCATGTGGACTTTTTTAGTCATACCTACAACATGAATAGTTTTTGATTTTGGTATCCAGGCTTTCTTGGGTCCTTTAGGGTTAGTTTTCAATGGAGAAGTTTCCCATCCTTTCTAAAAGATTCCTTTCTTAAGAATCATTTGCCAGGTGGTATTCCTTTTTATGGCAAAGAAGCAATCACAATATAGAGATATTGAAAGAGGTTGCATTGCTTCTTCTCTTAGATATCCTTTTCACATCTTAACCCTATTTCCTGAAAATATGGCTTTTGACCTTTAGCATATGTGAACAAATTTTAGGGCCCACAAAACAAAAATCCAAAATTTGCATAGTTTATTATATCTAATTTCTCTTGAAAACAAATGTGAAAAAAAAGAAGTTTTGTGTTGATTTTTTTATTTAACTCCAAAAATTAAAACAAAAGCAAAAAAAATTCAATTCATTTGATTCCCAAAATTTCTTTTGCAGCATGTTTATGTTTTGTCCATTCGTTTCAACCCAATCCAATCACTTTTTTTTACAAGCCCAACTATGTTTATCCGTATGTTTGTTTCAAGTCCATGTTTATTTCTTTTAATTTCTATAAAAAATAAAATAAGAAAAAATAAAATAAGAAAGGGTAAGAGAGCATAGAAGTCACGGACTCCTACTCCTGCCAAGAGTTGGTCACGGATGAGCAATGGGATGAGGGAAAGCATTAACAAAAATAAAAATACGGTGGACACCATGATGGTATCTCTCTCCACTTCTTGCAACACGTTAGAGTTTCTTTCGTGATGAGTGAGAGGGATCCTTGGGAGCCGGCCTGTAAAAATGGGAACGTTTGGATGTATGAAAAAAGAGGAGAGTCACGAGGAGTTTGAGCATTCACAAGGAGGGAAGGCATAAAACCACCATCAACAAGGAACACAACCAACGACAATGGTCCCCATTTTCCAAAACCAAAAACCATAAAAAATTTCCAATACACAAATCAGCAGTATTCAAAGAAAACCTGAAAATAAACCAGCAACAATTCCAAGCAATATAATCCAGGTAAAGAAAAAAAAAAAGAAAGAACCAAGTAACAACAGAAGCAATAGTATTATCATCATCATCATCTAGAAATTTAACAACAAAAAAGATAAAGAGGAAAAAGGAGGGGCCGCGGCTTCCCCCACCGGGCCTCATGTCATTATCTCCTCAGCCTCATCATCCTCCTCAGCCTCCATTATCCTCCATCATCCCTTTTCCTCCTTCTCACCTGTCATCATCATCATCACCGAGCCACACCCCTCCGTGAACATTCCATACTCATCAGCCACCATTGCTGCCATTTATGGCTGCATGCACCGCGGTCTTCTCCCTCCCACCATCATCATCGCGGCCAAATCATCCTCCCCTTCCGACTCAAACTCGCCCCGCTGAACACCGCCCTCTCTGTCTAACCCCGCCGATCTCGACCTTCCCTCCCACCAAAACCACCGTGACCATCCTTCCCTCCGTGAGCTCAACCGCATGCATCCCGCAACCTCACCACCACCCATCCACCTCTACCCAACCGCGAGACACCAAAGCCGCCGATCAAGCCAAATTTGCCACCACCAGCCGCCCCCCCTAAAACACCATCATCATCATCCCCTTCACGGGCATCTGCACTCCATCCCATGAAACCCAAATCTACACCCACCTTCCACCCAAGCCTTAACGCATCCACTCTTTTCCTTAGATCCACAACCTTGCACCCTGAGTCCTCCCCATCGCGAGTTCACTTTCATGCGATCTCATCCCACTGCATAAAGTCGATGTCGCCTTTCTTTCCTGGACCTCGCGCATGAGGCCGTTGTGGCCTCATTCTCCCCTCCTTCACGGCAGCTCTCTCACTCTATCTCAAAACCGTCTCCCTCTCTCTCATCTTTTCTTTCAATCTTTCTTCAATAAAGCTACTGTATGCACGTGGAAAGTAAATTATTTTGGCTAGTGTATGTTGGTCCGTGTGAGAGATTTAGTTTAGAATATTTGTGTGTAGTGACAGGAAGCTGAGTTTGTGAATGGGTGAGTAGAAGAGTGGATGAGTATGTGAGTATGGGTGAGCAAACTTGGATTTTAGTGTGTTTGAATGAATGGATTTATTGGTGTGAAAAATTGAATGCATGTGATTGATGATGAGAGAGTGCCGCGTGTGTATATGCATGTGTGAGTGTGTACCGCGTGAGTTTGAGTGAGAGAGAGAAGGTTTGTGTTTGAAAGTGTGAGTTAGTAATTAGTATGTGTGTTAATGAGCTTATGTGGGTACATATGTTAGTGCATGTGTGAGTGCACGTGTGGGGCAAGAGAAGTTAAGTTTAGTTTAATGAAATTAAGTTAGTGAAATTAAGTTGGTGAAGTTCAAGAAGTTAGATAGCTTAAGTTCTATTTTTATTTTCATTTAATTTATATTTTGATTAAGAATGCTGCTTTTATTGAATCAATTTTTGAATATTGTTCACATAGATTTGAATTTATTTGTTGGGTTTAGTATTAGTTTCATTTCAGTTGATTAGATTTGCTTCTTTGGTTTAATTTTAATTTGAGTCTTTTAAAAAAAAAGGATTTTATTTATCTTGAATTTAAAATAGATATTTGGAGTATCTTATGTTACTAAAGAAAATATTTGATTTAATTAATTGGTATGATGACATAGGTGTGATAGTTTGTTAATTTAATATTTTAGAATATTTTAACTATGAAGTTTGATAATCAAAAATTTCTTTTCAATAAAATGATTATCATACAAAACTACGTAACTTGAATTCCCCATTGCAGGAAGAATACGTAGGAGGGCGAATCCGATCCCTATCAAGTCAAAATCTAATATTTATAATTTTTGTCTTAATTGTAAATTTTTCATGAGTTTTTTTTTATGAGATATTTTATTTCATTTAATTTTCATTTCTTTAGGAAATATTTTATTTCAAATAAAAAAGTTAATTTAGCCGGCTTGTTAACTGAATTATTGGACATTGAGTGACAGCTGATGTTCCAAATTTTCTTTAAAAGTATGTTCTCTTTCTTCTTTTATTTTTGTGAAAAATATCAAAATAAATTTTTATCTTATTTGTAAATATTTATAATTCATAAGAGATTTTCATTTTCAGATATTTAGTTTAAATTTGTTACTTATTTGTGAAATATTGTATTTTGAATAAAAATGTTAATTTAATCGTGACGGTTTGTTAATACAGTATTTTGAACACCATTGTGACAGCTTGGTGTTCCTCAATTTTTTTTGTAAATAAAATATAAAAATGAATATTTTGAAAGGTTATTAATAATTTGCATAAATCAATTAAGGTACCGTCTAAGACGTGTATTAGGGTGCGTAGGATTAAATCCCTACCTTTCCCTATGCATAACAAACTTCCGAATTCAAATCTGGTTTCAAAGACTAATTTTTTTACTAAAACGGGTTTTTCCATGTTTTCTCAATTTAAATAAACTTCATGGCGACTCCCAATTTTAACAACTCTTTTTTTCCCGTCGCGATTCCGAATCGCAGCATAAAACAAGGTTTTTGTACCATATATCATATGAGCTAGGTCAGATATTAGAAGCTGAAGCCATCTCAAATCCAGAAATAACTTTATGACATCCTTCTCATTTCTTTCAAGACTTTAGTTTCTAAGGAAAAATTCTAATTCTCTTTACCTGGTTGAGACATTTAAAGGAATGAGCTTGAGAATCTTCTAGCAACTTACCATTCAATGCAAGAAAAAAAATCGAGCTCAAATACTCTTACCTCATATTTTACTATTGAGGTGCACTAATGCCATGAAGTATAAAATTGTGACATCTTCTAGCTCATCATGACATTTTGACCTTTTCTTTATATCTTCAGATGCTCTAGGTAGCTAGCCAGCTCTTCTTCTTGAAAGAGAAAGCTTTTCAAGAGATCTAGAGCTTTGGATAAGAAGGTTCATAAAGATTCTTCTTATCTCATATAGCAGGTTTCTCTTTCAATATATTCTTTGCCCTTTTTTTGTCTTTCCTGAGATTGATGTCTCTTCCATTCTTGGCTTAGAGATTTCTTCTTTATATCTTCAATGTTAGATATTTCATCAGATACATCTTCTTTAATTTAGGTTTCGACAACTTCCATTGCATAAAGCTTTACTTTGCTTCTGATGTGTTGACTTCAGGAACAAAGAACATACTCTTCTTTATGAGTCCATTATGAAACTCAGAGAGCTTGAGATCATGAATATTAAGAGATCCATGAAGAGCATTCATTTCTGAGATAGAATACTTTTCGTCTATGTAAGTTTTTCATATATTCTTTGCTTGGCCAAACCCAGAGTCTCATATAAAAAATGGTTAGTTGGTAGAGTGATCTTTTTAGATTCATCTATTCTTTTCCCTCAAAATTTATCCTCTCCAGTCGTTAGACTACTCAACCCCTAAGAGGCTTGACTCTTTTACCACTTGTAGGTATAAAAGTGCACGAGAAAGGGGGTTGAATCATGCTTACTCCTTTTATCTAAACATTTAAAGAAATACTATCAAGTACTAAGCTTGAAGTGCGATGGAAAACATATTAACTATTTCATAAAGTATATTTTTGAAGTATAGAAGGAGTAACGAGCCAAAACGATATATCAGTAAATATTAAAATATACAACATAACAAAGAAAGTAAAGGACATTAGGGATAAGAAGATGACACAAGTATTTTTATACTAGTTCAGCCAAATATGCCTATATCCGGATCTCAACACACGTTGAGATTCCACTAATCATCTTTCTCAAACTAGAGAAAACTGGATAGTCTTTACATTAGTCTTGCCAAGCTCTCTCGTGTGAATGGTAGACACCTCCTACTTTCACAACCTAAGTAGTTATTCACCAGCCCTCCAAGCTAAACCGAGTATCTCCAGCCTTTCCAAACTGAACCCATGAATAGTAGACAACCTCAACTATCACGTTGAAAGTAGTTATTCACCAGTCTTTCTAAGCTAAACCAAGTAGTTTTCCAGTCTCTCCAAGCTAAACCAAGAGCAGCAAGAACACCTTATTGTCATGTTGCAAGTAAGTTTACATTAGCCTCTCCAAGCTCTTTCACTGATCACTACCTGGATTAAGGATACAAAGGTTTGTGTTTGGGTTGCCACTCAAACTAACTTATACTCAAGTTTTCTTAAAATATATATGAATAATCTTAGGATAACTTGAATGACTTCTTCCCACAACTCTTCATAGGAAGAACATAAAACTATTCAAGAACGTGGAAAAAAGACTTTTACAAGCAAGGAGATTGATTACATGATGATATGATGAACCTTGCTAGACATGAGGAAAGATTTTTACAAAGTTTCCTCTCTTGTGCAGCATTCTGCTCTTAAACGTTGAAACACAAAATCTCTATTTATGGATTGTCTTCTATTGTGACCATTGCCCTTGATCAGATCTTCAAGTGACACGTGTTGATAATCTATTTGTCTTGTAAAAGTAGTCTAGAAGAGTCACTTTTATTGTCAGAGCTTTTGCAGGATCCTCTTGTGAGATATGAGGCCTCTATGTTACTTCAGAAATTATTTTTACTTTCTAATGTGGTTCTGAACTCTTTCTTCTAGAAGCTGAGGTTATTAACCAAGTTGGCAGAAGAGATGACTAGCTAGTTTTGAACTGGGTTTGACTTTAAATTTGAATTTCAAAAATTTAAATTTCCCTCATTTTCCAGGAACGTTCGCTTCCACAATAAAGTGAGTTTTCTGAAGTGTGGAATCGTTCCTTGATTATTCTTTGGTCTTCTGGTCTTCAATCCAATTTTTTATGAAGATGAAAGATTTGCGATCATGATGATTGAAGATTGTGCAGCATGTTGTTCTAAGAGTTTTCTTAGTATCTTCGTGTTAATCATTCTTTCTTATGTCCAGCGCTACTTTTAAAACCCGTGCCTTGGTTTCTTGCTCTTGATATGATATCCTTTGATCCATAGGCATGTATATGTACTTTGCATGATATAATGTTCACTTTCTTTTACGTTCAATCTCTTCATATGAGATTAATCATGTTTACACATATAAAGTGAAATTATTCTTGCTTTAAGTCCGTATTATGCAAACCAGAAATACATGTGTACTTTGTCAAGAAACTAAAGGTAGACATTAGTCATTCTTCAAAATATTTTCTTTGAATTGGTTTTGTTGTCACTCAAAACATATTGCATTAAAGCTTTCTGAAGGGTTCTAGAGCTAACACAAGCATCATGTCCAGAAACTTGGAACTATTTACCATTTTCTCAAAAATAGATTTGAGAAGTTCTAAATTTCTTTCAAGTTTGGAAACTTCCTTTTGGACTTTCTTATCCTTTTCATAAACTTCAATTTCTAAAGCATTAACTTTAGCATTCAAAACAATGATTTCTCCTTTCAAATCTTCCTTCTCAAGCCTTAGATTCTCACAATCTATTTTGGCAATTGTCAAGTTCTGAATTACTTAGAAAAGGTAATGAGATGTTAGAGTTTGAGAATTTTCTAGCAATTCATCATAGAGTTTTAATAGCTTATCATATGAAACTTCAAATTTGGAAAGGTTTTTTACCTCATTTCTTCAAGACATAATCTGCCATGAAGCACAAGTTTGCAACATCCTCCAAATCATCTTAAGATTCATAATCCTCTTTATCATCATTAGAATCACTCAAAGTTGCAAGCATGCCTTTCTTCTTAGATGTGAATTTCTTTTGAGAGTCTTTAAGCTTGGGATAATCAATCTTGAAATGTCCTTTCTCTCCATAGAAGTGGCAGTTCACATTCTCAAGCTTTCCATTTCCTTTCTTGTCCTTTCTAAAGGTTGATTCCTTTTTCTTCTCAGTCTTCATCTCCAAGCTCTTGACATCTTTTTGACCAGCATGGAGATCTTATCTCTATCTTTTTCTTCTTTTTGAGAGCCATAGATTTGTTGCTTTTGCTAGTTTCACCATGACCTTTAACCAGAACCACCTCATAAGTTTTCAAAGAACCTATGAGGGCATCTAAGCTAAGATTTTTTAGATCATTAACTTCTATAATAGCTGTAACTTTGGAAAGCCATTTTGAGGGAAGGCTTTTGAGAATGTTTCTGACCATATCAGTATTTGTATACTTCTTGAGCTAATTGATGATGTGCATGAATTGTGTAGTCACTTCATCAATATTTTAATATTCTATCATCTTGAACAATTCATATTGATGAATTAGCAATCTAATTTTGGTTTCCTTGACTTGATCTATTCCTCTACAAAGCATTTGCAATCGGTTAGATCTCTTTGGAGTGTCATAAGCTATGATTTTATGATATTCAACCTTGCTTAAAGCATAAGTAAGAAGATACTATGAACTTTGACCTGTTCATCTATTCATTGGAACTTGTATCACAATTGAGGGTCCAACTTCTCCATCTTTAGCAAATATGTTTTCTTAAATCTCTTCAGTTGGAATATAGTCACAATTCTAAATGATGTCCCACAATTCCAGACTTGTGTATTTAATGAAAAGCTTCATCCTATCTCTCCATTAGATATAGTCTCCACTATCAAAGAAGGGAAGCCTGTTGATTAAGTGTCCTATTGGTGTAGGTGAGTTAAAGAATGCATGAGAAGAAGGGTTTAATTATGAGACTCAAACACTTCTTACTTTCTGAAACTTTTAAATAAATTCTATCAAGTCCAAGACTTGAAGGCTATGAAAATTCAGATTAATATCTTTAGAAAGTGACTTTATGAAGTGTGTAGAAAACAAGTGTGTTCAGAAAATAATAAACTATAATTATAAAATCACATACAGATAAAATAACAACACACAAAGTAGATTATAAGAGATAAGGTATCAGAGGTAAGATGTATATTAGAGGTAAGGAAACACTTGAGAGACTTCTTTCTATAGTCCCACAAGAGACTTTTTCTATATTCCTGGAAAGAAGGTGTCACAACTCAACTTGGACTGACCAGTACCTAAGGAACCCTATCTCCACATAATCCTCGTGATTGCCTTGTACTATATGCATATTTTAAATCATAAAATCTATTGCAAATCATGAATTTGTTTACATAGCAAAATCATAATAATCATAATTAATCCTTCTTCCATAAATCATGCTAAAACTCCAGTTGTGATACAAAACTAACTGATTTTTTTACAAAAAAAAACCATGAATGCTATATCATTTTAAATACAAAAGAACACTGAATCATGGTAAATCAAAATAAGAATATATGCATGGTTCGAGACCCTGCATCACTACCTAACACACTCTACAAAATACTAAAACACTTTACGGCGACGTGAAGCTCACCCTGAACTAAAGATAACTACTACTGAGGAGGAAGAGGTGAAGGATCTAAAGCTACACCTATATTAGTGAGGAAAAGGAAGGAGAGGGGAGTTTTATTATAAAACTCAGTAATATGGATCCTCACCATAACCGTACATGGGACAAGAAAGGAATATTCATAAATACTAATAATGCATCATTCATAAATCATTTCTATTTATTTTACATAATAACTATAAAATCATAAGTTCACTGGAGTCTTAAAATAACCTTTATTTATTTTTATCAATAATTACTAAACGAACAAAATATCCATAAACTAGAAAGTAGGTGCTCAATTCCTCGCAAAAAAGAGCCCTAACTAAGATCTTAATAATCCTCACGAACCATGTCCCTTGTGAACTGATCTAACATGTGGATAATGTGCCCCTTATGGGCTTTAATACCAAGGTTAACGATTTAATTATCGTTAACTTATAGCTTTATTCCTCTTAGTAATTCCCTATTCTAAACTATTTGAAATCATAAAAGGGGTTCTATAATTTCTAAGTTTAGCAACTAGTACTACTCATAGATTAGTACAACATTTCACATTCCTTTCCATCAAGTATAAACAATTCTCATCATAATATTTCGAACTTAAAATCTTGGTATAAATCATATAATAGCAATTATATTCAAATATGGTCCCATGCACTTATTAAATCATAGATTTTCATGGACTTCAGAAATGCTTTTTTCAAGTTCTTCCAAGATACATATAAACATTGTTCCATGTCAAAGCTCAAGTTAAAATTTGCTAAATACTCCACTAGACTAGGAAACATATTCATAATGACAAAAAATAAGGCCATGAGATCAAACCCACTCACCTAGAAGATTGAAATATGAATGACCAACTCCAAGAGAGCTCTGGAAGGGAGGGATGGTACCAATGTCTACCATTACAATCAGAAAACTCATCAATGATCTATGGACATCTCTAGATTACTCTAAAATAACCCTAACAACATTAAGGGAACATCCCACTTGACAATAATAAGAGAAATAATGGTACCCATACTAAGAACATGAAAGAATGGGAAGAAGGAAGATATAATCTAACAACATTGACTCACCTTGACGATTAGGGAGAAGGATTAAAGTGGATTTGAGAGAAGGAGAGAAATGGGGTTAGGGATGGAGGGTTTCTAGTTTTGGTATGGAAAACCCAAAATGGGGGTTCTATAGAAGAGGGTTAGTTCATAATCAAAATTGTGTCATTTCAAATACTGTATTATTATCAAGGTACTCACTCCAGTGAGTTCAAATCCTGTATTGTTATCAAGGTGCTCAAGCTTATGTAGCAAAATTGACAGAGAAAGGCTCGCTGCTATAGTGAACCTATTCTATATAATTCTGGAACTGAAGCTGCAACATGATTCTGAAATTCGGGCCTTCGACTACATATGTGGGTCCTGAGGAACCCTAAGGCCATACGGAACTTGTCTAAGGACACGTATACATCAGGTATTAGAAGGTGTAACGAGGGAGAATCATAATTTGAAATATACCTCACTACCCAAGGGTGAAGTGATCCAGGAATGCAAGGTAACCACGTCTTTGAGTCTTCAGTGATTACAAGGCATGTGTACCTGCAAGGACTCTACCAGCAAGTAAAGCTTAATGAGATTAGAGAGTCCAAGTAAATGTAAAAAATGTACCTAGAGTTCCTGGTCATATTTATAGTGGGACCTCAAAGGTGGTTATTGGGGTTCTAAGACTGATCTTGTTTCCAATAGTGTGATCCCACATTTTGTAGTTTGTGGATGAGGCAAGCATAGCACATGGTCTTAATAACTACCACTATGTGGAGGCATTTCATGTGTTTGGACAGGATGAGGAATCCAACTCATGACTTTTGAAGACTTGGGCTACTAAATTAGGCCAATATAACTAGGTTGGTCATGAGTTCATGCTCGTCCCATACTCTTGCCTAACAGTGCCCCCAACTAGATCTATGAGGTCTTAAGCTTGGACGCCAAGTTTAATCAACAATTAGCAACTGGTCTCTTATTGGAAAATCAAAATCATATTTGTGCAAGAAGGAGCTTAGATCCTAGAAGGCAATATTCTGAGATAGAAGAATCTTTCAAATTTTGAACCCTATCTTGTTCTTCCTCGAACACTACACTTTAAAGCCCACCATGCTCAATGAACCAATTGGCTAAGTTAAATTTAATATGCATCGCTTTGGTTGTGAAGGATTTCTCGTTTTGCCCCCTGCACTTATGAAGCTGGCCCGCGTAACTCTTGCCATTCATGTCCAAACGATGCCCCCACCCTCTATATATACTTGTCTTCTTCATCATTTTTCATCACTTTGCCATGATTATAAGGGGAAACTCTGCAAAATTCTATCCCATTGTTGCGCTTGTTGCTTTTTAACATTTCCTAATAAAAGTTCTCAGTCTTCCACTCCTATGCCTTACTCGTAAGTATCATCTTCAATGCGTCACATATACATTGCTTTTTTGGAACTTTTGTGTTTCTTTTTTTATCTAGAACTTTTGCTTTTCTAGTTTTTTTCTTTGGAGCTTTTTTCATTATTATTAGGGAATATGGGTGTAACAATGTTGTTTAGGTTGTCGTGGGGATTGGTTTCCCTTAAGGCGCCATTCAACTGGGCTCGGCAACCACCATGGGTCACTGTGCCCAAATAGTCATTTAGGATCCGATAGGCGAAACACCATAGCAAAGAGATGCATGTGCCTATATTCAGCTTTGCTTTTTGCTTGCTCGAAAAAGTATGAGGTTCTCATAGCGGTAGTTTCCCCCTATAGGCCTTCTTCGTCTTCCGATTTCCAATATGGGGAAGAGGAAAGTATGCTAGGTCTACAAGGTTCCCTTGTCCTTGACCTCATCTAGAAGGACTGTAAGGGTGGATTGATGAGGATGCTACTCATCCCCTCCATTATTGAGGACAAGCATCTTTCAGGGTTAAATAAGTGCCTTGTTTTGACAAAAGGTGGGGAGAGGACTCTAATCCTAGCAACAAAGTTTGCTTCATGAGCAACTCCTTGAGACATTTCCTATGGATGTATCAGGAACTCTTTGCTAGATTAGGAGTTCGGTTATCATTTTTGAATTTCCATAAAGAAGTGTTGAAGAATCTTAGGTTGCTCCAACAAAACTTCATTTGAATAGCTGGACAACCATTTTGTGTTTTTAGATTAGCAATAGAGTTTGCTTCATAAGCAATTCCTCATTTCCTATGGATGTATCAGGAACTCTTTACTAGATTGAGAGTCCAGTTATCATTTTTTGATTTCCATCAAGAAGTATTGAAGAATCTTAAGGTTGCGCTGACAAAACTTCATTTGAATAGCGGGACCACCATCTCGTGTTTTGAGATTGTTTGTAGGACTCTAGGATCACCTCTTTCTTCCAACTTTACCTTCTACCTCTTTACCCTTTTTGTTTCGAGTGGCGCGGCTAGGAAAAAGGTGGCTATCTTCCAAGACATGCCAAAACCATAAAATTTTTAACTTTTTGAATCATCTACTAAGAGTTCAAATGGATGTATTTGAAAATTTTTCCTACACCCGAAGTCTAACTTTTTTTTTGTGGATCTTGGAGAAAGGATCCTGTCCATGGATATATATTAGCGTTAGAATGTCAAACCTTCTAGTGTGGAAGACAAAGATTTGACCAATGTAGAGAAGGAAATTTTAGTTTTTCTAATAACCACTTGGAGACAGAAACCCGTTCATACAAAAGCAATCATCGAACTTGACAACGAAGAGGCTCAGGCCTTTTTGGGTAGCAGAGCTTTTAGTTTTTGATCTCCACATTTAATTCAAGCTAATTATTCTGATTTCTAGCCCTCTCTTTTTCTCTTTTGGCAACGAACTTCGTCGAGAAGAACATGGGCTTGAAGAGTAAACTTGCCCAATTTCAAAAGGCCTTAGCTTTCAATGTCGTCTCTTTGATGGCCAATTGGTGAGGCCAACTTCCTAAGAACCTCCTCCTCCACCTCTAACCCCACTTCCTTAGAGGTTAGAATCCCAACTCTTGGCTAAGAAGAAAAAGAAGTGGTTAAAGAAATTGTCAGAGATTCGAGACTATAGCCAGATCGGCTAAGAGGGTGGCTTCTGAGGTGACCACCCTTACCCTCATTTGGACTTTCCTTCTGACCTTATCTAGTCAAAGGAGTTTAACTTTAGGGCCTGGTTGGCATCTACCTACTTATCGTCGAGGTTGAGCTTGAGCTGCGATCTAATGTCCCTACCAGTATGGTCTAGTGTATGAAATGGTTTATTGGGGGGCCGGCATGCCAAGGTTCATAGAGAAGAACCTTAATGGCATTGACTAGGCCTATGATGGGAAAGAGCTGGCAAAAATGGCTTGCGAGGTTTAAGGAAGGTGAAAACTTGGAAGAAGAAGGTTGTAGCTTTCAGCCTTTAGATAGCCAAACTTGAAGGCAATCCCAAAACGAGGAACAAGTCCTAGGATACAGGAGGCTTAGCTAAAGGAAAATATCGAAGCTATTTAGCTAAAACAGAAAGAGGTGAACTCCACCATTTTCAACTTTCAGAGTCAGCTTAATGGGGCATAAAATAAATATTCTGAAGTGGTGACTAACACTCAAGAGGCTTTGGGGAGATGTACTCCAATGTCATGGGCCAAGGCTCACATGTTGCTCCTGGCTTTGATTTTGGACAAGTAGGCCTTGGAAAAGCACAACCCCAAATCTCGCTCAATCCGCTTTGTTTTGGAGATAAAGAAGGAGGATGCTATCGACACCCAAAGTGATATAGGGGTCGGACCTAAGACCTTGGTGGTCGAGAGGTCAGCGACGGGTAGGCTTCATAATCATTTTTCCTTGTGGTTATGTACTTTTCCTATTATTGGTTGTTTCCTTGTAAGATGCCCTACTTGGGCTTTTGGATGGAGTGAAGAAAGTATTATTGTAACTAAATTTGTATTGCTTTCAGCCTTTTGGAACTTTTAGCTAAGTAGGTCGTGTCACCACACTCTTTTACTTGCCTTTTAATGCCCGCTCATTTATTGTACTCAGATGTATTAATCCAAGCGAATTTTAAAGTTAAGACTTTCAGTACATGAGTTCAAAAGAGCTTTAAATCTCGATCCCTTATTAGGAGGAGTTTTGCACTTTTTCCTTCTGGGCCCAAGGGAAGGACTTATAGTGCATTGCGTAACCTTATAGACTTAGAATCTTTGAGGGATTGAATAATAACTCGGTTCCAGGCATTGGACCCGGATAACCATTTATTTATCTTAGGGAGTCAAAAGTTAGAATATATAAAATTTCTTTTATTATTGCTTAATTCATCATTGGGACTCATAGTATTTACAATTGCAAGTGGTTATCATTAAAGCAAGCTAAACAATAAACAAGTAGTAATGGAATGCACTTGAATTTTGTTCCTTGAGCCTCGTTAAAAACCTCCCCCATAAAATCCAATGGAAAAACCAGAGGTAGGGGAAAAAAGTGCTTGAAATGTTCAACACACTTACATATTTACAGAGTACATAAAATTTAGACATAAGACTAAGCATAGGACCTTTGGAGATTAGTGACGTTCCAGGATCTCGTATGCTGGTGCCGTCCATGGCTTCGAACTTGTACTCCTCTTTTCCTAGTACACTAGTCACCTTGTACGGACCTTCCCATGCTAAGGCTAGCTTTCCTTGTTTGAGGGGTTTTTAACCCAATCTCTGGACGTCAAAGGACAAGATCACCAATGCCAAATTGATGTGGCAAGACCTTAGAGTTATACCTCTTAGCCACTCTTTGCTTAAGGGTGAGCTCGTTGAAGTGTGCATGTTCTTGACTTCAGTTAGATTGTTGAGCTCCTCACACTACCTCCTCTAATTTTCCTTTTCTAAATAGAATATACATCAGGGACTAGTTTGCTTGAGCTCAATTGGGATCATGGCTTCAACTTCGTAGCATATTCTAAATGAAGATTTTGAAGTAGTGAGCTATGGATTTGTTTAGCATCACAGAGGACACTTCCAAGCTCATTCGCCCATGCTTCCTTCACCTCATCTAATCTTTTCTTCAAACTGTTGAGAATTACCTTGTCTATTGCTTCCACCTGGCCATTTGCTTGAGAATGCTCAACTGAAGTGAAGTGGTGTTTGACCTTGTAGTTGGAAAGAAATCCATGGAATTTGTTGTCCATAAATTGGGTTTTATTGTTTGAGATAATAGACTCTGGTATGACAAACCATGTGAAGGTGTTTCTCCATATAAACTTCCTCCACTATGCAGCTGTAATCCGGCCAATGGTTCTACCCTAATCCCTTTTGAGAAATAATCAATGGCTACATTAAGGTACCTAACCTAGCACGAAGCTAATAGAAAGAATCCGAGGCGTTCCCTATTTGGCGAAGGGCCAGGGTGCTATAATTCCTGTGATTTGTTTGGTAGGGGCTATGTGGTGCTTCATGTGTTCCTAGCACTTGATGAACTTTCTTATGAGTAACAGGCGGTGAGCCAATAAGGCCTACTCTTCCTATTTTTCATGCTAGCATCTGAGCTTTGATGTGATGACCATATGCTCCTTCATGGACTTCTCTTAAGACCTAGTTAGTAGCCATTCCCTGGATACACTTTTTCAAAGGTTGCGAGACACTCCTCCTATATACCTCGCAATTGACCATTGAGAAATTGGTCGCTTCTCGGGCAATTTTGGCTACCTCCTTTTGGTTCGAATGGATTTTTTTGTCTTTGAGGTATTCTATTAACGAGGTCATCAAAATCGAGCTCTCCTCTACTTATTCAACTTGGCTTGTTCAGAGTGGGAAATTGAAGTGTTTTTTAACATCTCTTGGATCAAACTTCTATTGCTTCAAGCTGGATTTGTGCTTGCCAATTTTGATAGAAATCGGCCCAAGTAATCTGGTCTTAGGGGACGTGTCTTATTTCATAGTCCAAAAAGTCTTCTAGTAAACTTTTGACTTCTAACAAATATTTTAGCATTAGGGGTCTTTAGCATCATATGCCCTAGTAACTTGTGAAGTAACCAACTTGGGAATAAACTAGACTATGAGCTTCCAAACTCTGATGTCCTTTGCGAGTTGTAGGCATGCAATCATTGCTTTGTATTCTGATTGGTTATTTGACACAGGGAACTCAAACTTGATGGAGAGTTCAATTTGGACCTCGTCTTCTCATTCCAATATTACCTTGGCCGCACTGGCCTTGGGGCTAGTTGCCTCATCTACAAACAATGTAAATGTAGGCATTGGTGGAGGAAGGTTGTCTTTGACAAATTCAGCCATGAAATCTGCCAACACCTAGGTCTTGATTGCATTCCTAAGCTCATACCTAATGTAAACTCTGATAGTTCGATTGCCTAGTTGATATCAAACCATCGAGATCCGAGTTATAAGAATCTGTCATATCATCTGTTCATCCAACAATGATAGTGTGAACTTGAAAATATTACCTCAACCTTATTGCGTTGTCACTAAGGCGAAGGCTACTTTCTCCAACTCATCATATCATACCTCAATGGTTGTTAAAGATTTACTAACGAAGTACACTAATTTTTAGGATTTTTCTACTTTCATCATTAATGCACTTGCTAGTGCTTTCTCTAAAACCACAAAGGATCGGCAGAGTTCCGGTTTCTAGGCTTCAAGATAGGCAGGGAGCCAATACCCCTTTATAATACTAGAATACTTTTCGTCTCTGAGGTTCTTCAAATTTTTTTTCATTCTTCAATAACTCAAACAATGGGCCTTCCTTTAAGGCAGAGGCTGCCAAAAATCTTGACATTGAGGCTAGTCATCCTATTAACCTTTGGACTTCCTTTATGATAGACAAACTTCCTTTATGACTTTAATTTCCCTATGGGTTACCCCTGACCTCAATGCAGAAAGCATACTTCGCAGGTTAAGCCTTTTTTTATACTATTCTAGGGTACTAAATACCATCTTCAAATGCTCAATGAGTGTTTTCAGGTCAATTATTTTTACTTACATATTATCTATATATATTTCCATTAAGCTCCTAATGTGGTTATGAAAACTTTATTCATCAACCTTTGCTTTGTTGCTCCTGCATTTTAAGCTAATTGGCATGACTTTATAGTAGTAATTTGCCATGGGAGTGATGAAAGTAGTCTTTTCCCTATTTTCAAGGCACATTAGGACTGATTGTATCCAAATAAGCATCCATGAAGGTTATAAGAGTCTTTTGTAAGTAGAAAAGCGCACAAGAGAAGGGTTGAATCATGCTTACCCTTTCTTCTTTTACTCTTTGAAAAAAAAAAAAAAACTTAAACGAATATTATCAAGTAATGTACTTATAGTGCAGCGGAAACCACGTTAATGCTATCATAAAGTAGGTTCCTAAACTAAGATATACAAAGATGTATATGAAATTAGGTTTTCCAGAAATACCAAATGTTAGTCACAAGGTAAAAGAGAGATAAAAGGAAGGAGAAACTACAGGACATTTATCCTGGTTGGGCCAAACCTACCTACATCCGTCCTCAACAATAGTTGAGTTCCACTAAAATGAAACCTTTCTCAAACTGAGAAAGTTCAATAGTCTTTGTAGTAGCCTTCGCAAACTCTACCTGTGACCAGTAGCAACCTCTACTATTACAAACTAAGTAGTTATTTACTAACCTCTCCAAGCTAAAACCTGACTAGTCTTGACCTAGCTTCTCCAAGCTAACTGAGTAATCTTTGACCAGTCTCTCCAAGATAAACCTAGTATTTTTTCACTAGCCTCTCCAAGCTATCTACACGGATCACTCCTGGATTTGAATTACAAGAGAATTGTGCTTGGGTTTGCAACTCAAATGAACATACACTCAAGTTTCCATAAAATATACAATAACAGACGTAGGAAAACACTAAATGATTTCTTTCTAGTAATTCTTTCTTAGAAGAACATGTTATCTATTAAGAATGTAAAAGAAAATTTTTACAAGTAAGGAAACTAATTACAAGAAGTAATGAACTTCACATAAAAGATGAGAGAAAATTTTGCAGAATATTAGCACTTGTGCAACGTCAAGATCTCTCATTTTGAAAGCTCAGATATCTTATTTATAGATAGTCTACGCTTGATCTGTTGTCCAAGTGACACATGTTGTTCATCTGTTTGTGTCTTGGAAAAGCAATCTAGAAGAGTAGTTCGTCTTGTGTTAAGGCTATTCAGAAGCCATTGTGAAATAGTGGTTTATAAGACAACCTTTAGAAACTACTTTTACTTTCTGAATGAAGTTTCTGAACTCTTCTTCTAGAAGGTGGAGTGAGTTGATTAATTGGCAGAAGAATGACACGCAGCCTGTAACTGGTTTGACTTCAATTTGAATTTCAAATTTCCTTCTTTTCCTGTGAAGTGCACCATTTCAGCTTGAAACATGGGCTTTCTGAAGTGGTATCAGTTCCTTGTAATGTCTTTGATCTTTTAGACTTCAATTAGTATTTATAGATGATATTATGATTGCAATCATGATGATTAAAGGTTGTAGAACACACATGCTTTAGAGCTGGATAGATATCTTCACTTCAAGTGTACTTTTTGATGTCATGTTCTACTTTTTGGAGGCTCTGTGCCTTGGTTTCGCGTTCTTGATGATTTTCTTCAATTCGTTAGATATTTGTATGCTCTTTTCATAGCATAATCTTCACTTCCATTTAATTTCAATATCTTTGAGTGAGATACAACATGTTTACACATGTAAAGTGAAGTTATTATTGCTATAGAGTTGATGTTATACTAATAAAGGAACCTGTTTGCTATATCAAGAAACTCAAGGTAGACATTAGTCGTTCTTCAAAATATTTTCCTTAATTTGGTTAGGTTATCATTCAAAACATATTTTAATAAAGCTTTCTGAAGGGTTTTGGAGCTAACACTTTGGGCAGGCTTTATTAATGTCATTGTAGTCCACACACATTCTCAGCTTCTCATTTGCCTTTAGTACTATGATTTCCATGATAAACCCTGCCTTAGCAAGCTCGTGACTTGTAATTCTACCGCTCGAGCCCTTAGGACACATTCTTCTCTTTGAGCTACTAGACGCACCAGGATAGATAGCCAACTTATGACACATGAAGTTAGGTGTATTCCTAGCATGCCAGAAGCTATCCAAGCAAATAAATGGGAGTTGCCTTTTAACAACATGGTCAATTCTTTTTTAGGGATGCCTATAAGTTTGTATTTATTTTGGTAACCTTTTCTAGGGTGGCCATAATCTAAACATCTTCCAATTCTCCTTCAACTCAAGGAGATGCTTAGCTACTTCAAACCTCATGTCCAATTCCACAACCTAGACTCCAAAGTCAGAGCTCAATCAATTTCCGCTTGAGGCCTCGTTAGGTTCTTGTCAGACTGGCAAAGTAGCATCTCTAAGCCTTAACTGATCAGTCCTTGCCATTCTTCCGTTATTCGAGTTGAATTTCATTGTTTGGCATGTCATGGAGACGACCACTCCTATTTTGTTTAGTGTAGGCCTTTTGACTATCTCATTATATGCTTAGCCTTTATTAACCACGAGAAATTCCACCTTCATCATCTTGTTCAACGGCTTGTCTTCTTCCAAAGTCAAGTGTAAGGGTATATATCCTTCTAACAACTCTGTCTCTTATGAAGCTAACTAGCTCTTGGGGATATGCTCGTAATTTAGGGCTGAAATTTAAGCTTATCAAAGTATCTCGAAATAGCAAATTGGCTACGCTTCGCCTCAATCAATACTCACCTAACTTTAGCATTGAACATTCTTACTAAGACCACTACTAGATCATCGTGATTAGGTACCCTTTCATATCTTCACTAGAGAATGTTATTGTTAGGATGTCTTTTAGCGAGCATCTTGGTTCGCACTAATAATTTTTCTTAAGTGTCTCTTTTAACGACTTTGTGGTTCCTCTACTAGCAAAACCTCCTGCTATAACATTAATGACATGGTCGGGTTCACCCTCTTTGTTTCTCATCTTCCTAAGGGGATTATCCAATCGCTAACTACAAGGATTTCTTTTACCTTAATCATCTAGGGTAGGCGAGGATCTTCCCCTTTTAATGTTTATTGAGAAGCCACGTACTTATTCAACTTCCCTTCTCAATCAAAGTTTCCATCACATCCTTCAAGTCAAAGCAATCTTTGGTCCAATGACCTCGAATGTTGTCTTAAGCAGAACTTGGATTTGTCTACGTTCTTCTTTAGCTTCAAAGGTCTTGGTTTTGGCAAACTTTGGTATTGCAAATTTCTTTATAAATGTCATTTAGGGAGATGGTCAACGGGTATATCAGGATATCTAGGACCCAAGTGGTTTTTCCTTCATGCTTGCTTCTTCTTTTTTCTTTTCAGTTTTGCAGCTTCTATTCTCCTGCTAAAAGCTAGGGCATTTTTGCACATTAGACCTGACTTGCATGGTTTCTTCTAAGTGAATATATTTTTCTACCAGGTCTAAATCTCTTCTAATGTCTTTGGGGAGTTTTAGCGAAAGACACACTAAGAGTCCATTTTGGAGGCTTTGGTAACTAGGGTTGTTTGGGTGCTAAGTTCTTCACATATCAATGTTTCTTTGTTAATGTGCTCCAAATAATCTTGAAAGGGCTCGTTCAGCTGCTCTAATAATCATAACGAACTTGACATGGATTTGAGCTTGAATCATCTAGTCATGAAATGGGCCAAGAATTTCAAAGCCAACTCAAAGACCGGTCAATAGACTTAAGCGGCAATTGTTGAACCATTTCGTGCCGTCTTTGAAGAATGATGGGGAAGGAGCGCCACTTGATAGCATCAAAGACTCCAATCAATTATATCTGTGATTTGAACATGTCCAGGTGTTTTTGAGGATCCAAAGCCCCACCATACCATTCAGTAAGTATAAGGGGTGTGCATTTGTAATGACTCCACCAGCAAGTAAGCAAGGGCTTAATGAGGTTAAAGAGTGCAAGTAAATGTAAAAACTACCTAGAGTCCCTGGTTGTACTTATAGTAGGACCTAGAGGTGGTTACTAGGGTTTAGAGACTAATCGTGTTCTTAACGTGGTGATCCCTCGTTTTCTAGTTCATGGATGAGTCACAGCATGACATACAATCTCGGTAACCAACCCACGTGGAGGCTTTTCATGTGTTCATAGCAGGAAACCTAACTCATGAGTTCTAAAGTCTTTAGCCATGAACTAGGCTAATATAACTAGGCCGATCATGGGTTCATACTCGACCTATACTCTTATATGTAGCATAAGGTTTTGGACTTCAAAAACTAGAATGAAATAAAGAATAAACTTTAGAAAGTAGAATGGTAGCTCTCTTTTCAATTTTCAAAAGTTCTTCTTAAGCTTGAAAGAATGGCGCTTTTGCACTTGAAAATTTGAATGTGACCGTTTGTTCTTGATTTGATCACCATCATATATGTGTTGATCTAATGTTCCATGTTTAGTGATTTGTTATTCTAAAAGCTGTATGTTGAGTTATGACAGTGACAATTGTCATAGTACAAAATGGTCTGTCCTTTATTCTTTGTGTACTATATATGCTTTAGAAAGGAAATCCATCGTCATATATGCTTTCTGAACTTCTCGGCTCACAAAATCTTCACCAAGGATGCATTTCTTTCAAGTACAAAGCTAACTTAGCATGAGCAATAGTTTTATGAAGGTCATATATTCTTTTGACATCATATCAGTTTTTTATGGTTTTCTTTACTTTTTGAACTCTTCTAGCTTAATCCTAAATTTCTTTTGATGTAGATTAGAGTCCCTAGATAATGTTAGATGCTTATTTTAGTGAACACAATTGAGTTTGGTAGAGATATACTTGATTTGTTCAAGAATAACCACTTTCTAATGCCACCAGGTCACTTTATAATGTACCAAATCACCTTTTGATACTTTAGTCTACTTTCTTATGTATGTAACACAGTAACTTACTTTCTAAGCATTTTCATACTTGAAAATTTTAAACTCTTTGAATGAGTTTTATGCCATGTTAAATCATGATGGTATGAATGATATTTCAAGAAATTAGTTACATAATATCATGAGAACATTCCTCTTTAAGACTTGAGAAACTCATATAAACCATTTGTCCTTTCTTCAAAATATTTTATCAAAATTTGCTTTGTTGTCACTCAAAACTTAAGCTCTAAGAGCCTTCACAAAGGTTTTGGAGCTAACACCGACCACTTCACCAAATGGGTATAAGCATAGCCAATAACAAATGTTTCTCAAGTTGATGCCATTAAGTTCATCCAAAGGCAAATTATACAACGATTTGGGATACCTGAGACAATCACAGCTAACCAAGGAACAATGTTCATAGGAGAAAAGGTGAAAGTGTTTGCACAACAATATGGGATTAACATGATACACTCTTCACCTTATTATGCATAGGCCAATGGCCAGGCTGAAGCAACTAATCATATCCTAATCGGTATGATTGAAAAGTCAATAGAAGATTAGCCAAGACGTTCGCATATGTCCCTCTCTGAAGTTTTGTGGGCATAAAGGAACGCTAAGTGTAAAGCTACTGGACTAACCCCCTACATGATAACTTATTGTCAAGATGTTATTTTTCCATTAGAAATAAATGTTAAATCATTAAGAGTGGCAAAGCAGCATCATTTGTCAGACAATGAATATTCCCAAGCCATGTTTGAGGAATTAGAAACGGCTAATAATGAAAGAATCTTAGCCTTAGAATGCATACAGAAAAACATGAAGGCAGTGGCAAAAGTTTATAATAGAAATGTGAAAAAGAAATTCTTTCAGGAAAGGGATTTAGTATGGAAGGCTATTTTGTCACTTGGGATGAAAAATCACTGTCCAACTTGGGAAAGACCATACATCGTCAGCCAAAGTATAAAATGAGGTGCATACAAATTGATAGACAGTGAAGCTAAAGAATGGAATGATCAATCAATGGAAAAATTTTTAAAAAGTACTATCAGTCTATGTTGGATGAATAAAAGTGCTTAATGTGTAAAGCCATGGCTACAAGCTAGCCGTGATAGCCTAAACCAAATAAAGCTAAAACTAAACTTCGTCAACTAGAGGAACATCTTGAGTACGTATTCCAACTACTCCTTCTGGTTAAGTCATTTCTGCATCACCCTCAGGTTACCCTTCTACCACGGCTGTGCCTTAATCAACATCCTTCAAAGGCTGAACCTCTTCTCAGGAACCACTGGTGATGCTTTCGCCTTGATCAAGGTTTTGAACAATTGGTAATGTGGAAAGCCCGATTGGACCTCAATATGGAATGACAGTCAAACCTAGCACAGTCATAGACTCGAAAGCTGACAAAAAAAAAAGGAAGAGAATAGAAACAGAAATTTGAAGGGAAAGGATGCTCCAAGAATCATGTGAAGAGGTTGAAGAAGAAGAAAAACGGTAATGACTAGAAAAGCTTTTAGCTTAAGTATTTATTAATACCTCATACTCATAATAGCTACTGAGCTAAGAGGCGTATAGGGCATATGTTGGATACCTAATTCAGCTACCAAAGGCCCAAATACTTGAGATAGAGACTATCGTGCCTATAATGGAGATTGGACTTTATAAAAAGAAGAAAATGCAGGCCCAAGTAAAGAAAAATGATAGCTAGAATAAAATATTGGGCTTGAACTAGTCTAAGGAATATTGGTCCAACAAAGTAAAGTAGTGCTACAGTTGATGGAACGTGCATGAAGGCATGAGTGGTGGTTGTTACAAAATAAGAACAGCTATGATAAGGAATAGAGTTTGGCTAGAGAACTATAAATAGGTGATCTTTTGTGTATATGAGACACACTCAAGTCTCCAAATAGTTTGTTATTTTTCAAGTTTTTCTTTCGATGTTTTATTGTACTGCCCTTTTATATTAATGCAAGCCACTTCCTTCTCCATTCCTACTTCTCTTAAACTAATCATGCCCAAAGCCTTACTATGGTGATTTGAAGAAAGCATAGGCTATAAAGTTTCAATTTCTGGCTTTAACACAAATCATTTCATTTTAAGAGATTTCTTTATGTGTTTGGGTGAATTGGATTTGGTTTATCCTTAACTTATTAAACTTGGATCAAACATATACTAAAAATGAATAGAGTAATTATTTTTAAATAAATTAAAACAATAGATTCTATAAAACTTGAAAAATTAAGAAAGTTTTATGGAGAAAAGTGAAATGTCAAAAAACATTAAAAGTAATCCAAAGTTACAATCTAATTCGAGCGTGCATAAATGCTATATATTATAAATAAAAGAAAAATATTAGAAATGCAGAAACTTTGTTAAATTTGTATTCTTAGAATAATATAATTTGACAACAATATTAAATGAGTAAGTGAGTGGTAGCATTTTATTTTATTCAATTATTATAAAAAAATATCTATAAAACATTTTAACAATATTTTTGTAAGTCTATCATTGCTCGAAATAAAAGCCACTTAAGCCTTTGAATATGCACTCCATATATCATCGTGGTTCTGTCACGCTGCAGCATGGCTTGGCTTTAGCACGCCAGAAAGAACCCAACTCCATTTTTTTTCCCCTATTTTCTTCCATTCTTCAGGAATCTAGGATCCTAGTAGAAATATATAATATCGTCCTAATACTAGGGTATTACAATCTATTTTTAAAATTTTATTTAACAAAATATAAATTAATATATATATATATAATTATAATATTTAAAATATGGTGAAAGACTCATATTTAAAATTTTATAATTCTTTATTTGATTTTTTTAGTTTGTTGGGAATAATATTTATATATATTTATCGGCTTTACAAATAAGAATTACTATATTTTCATTTTAATAATTTAAGTTATTTTCTGTGATATATATGAAAAACGTTTATAATTAACACTCTTTAAATTATAATCTTTTTTAACCACCAAATCTTTTTTGTCAAAATATTGTTGAACTCGATCTTATTCATATTTTGATATTTTAATTTTTAAAGATACGAAATATTATGTAAGATAAAATCATGCTAAAAATGAACATACGTTACTATTTTTAAAGGAATTGAAACAACAGTACACTATATAGAAGTTCAAAAGTTAAGAAATATTTATGGAGAAAAGTGAAATGTCAAAAAAATAAATAAATAAACGCGGGAAATAATTAAAAACTAGCTTTAATTTTTACCCGTGTTACACACGATAATAATATTGTATAATAAGCACTTGATTTAATTTTTAGATAAACATAATTTTTCATCATACATGTAATTTTAATCTCGAAAGTTTGTACCACTCAAAAAAAATATTTGAATGTAATTTATTTGATTTTATTTTAATTTCTTTCCATTATTAAATAAAATTATAATTGTTGTTTCATATTCATAAAAAAGTAAAATAATTTTTATTATTGCTTTTAAATTACGTAACTCAATTTGTATTATCTTATATATTTCATTAATAATAAAAAAATTTATATTATGTATAAATTATATATATTTTTAAAATAATTTTTTTCTATATAGAAATAATTTTATTTTAAATAAAAATATAAGCATATTATCATCACAAATTATGAGTTTAATTTTAATGCGTTAACAGTATAAAAGAGTTTTATCAACTCAATTCTTACCATATATATGTACTTTTAAGTAGTAGATGTAAGAATCAAATATAAATACCCATATGGTAATATATGATTGAAATTGATAGTAGGCAACACTTTTAAACTAATGGTCTATGAAAATTAAACCCCTAATCATATAAGCATTTTATACTTTAAACTTTTATATTAAAATACGAAATGTATATAATATATATGTCACATTTTGTAGTGACTAATTTTTGTGTAAGTTTCATATGATGGGGAGATAATATGTTTTTGTTAATATACATTGCCTAAATTTTCATTTTATGCACTTTAAGTACATTAATTTACGATAAGGTGTGTCTCAAAACTAATACTTTTTCCTTGCACAATATTTTGTATTTACTCTTAAAGACCCTTAACGTGTAATCTCATTTTCCATATTTTAAAAATTAATAATAAAAAATAAAATTTTAAAACTAAAAGACCATTTAAATAAGTGATGATTTGTGAAATAAAGTAATTATCATTTTGTCTCCAAATATCATATTAGTTGATAATGACATGATTCCTAAATTTATATTTAAATTGTTGAAAATGTATGAGGGGAAAAACCAAATCCATATTTATATTTGATTTTATTTACATAGTTCTAACTCTTTTTCCTAAACGATTGTATTAAACATAATTTTTTTTTAAGAAATTAATTGAACTGTCGAGCCATAATTGTAAAATCCTGTTCAATACATAATTTAATGTGATACATCACAAAACTGCCTCTAAAGCAATTATCCGATGTGTATGGTACTTTGCTTTTAAATAAAATAAGAGCAAACATGCATTTTAATCTTTAAAAAATGTGTGATACCAATTTCGTCTCTAAAAGTTTTTATTTTTGGCAGCAATGGGTCCTGAAAAGAACATGAATCTAAGAAATAGAAATAGAAAAAGAAAATTAATTAAACTTTAAAATTATTTAAAAATGAACTTTAGACAAAATATATCATATGGAGTTTTCAAATTTAATATTTAATATTATAAATTAAATATGTTATTTAGTTGTTAAATATAATTCAAGTAATGTATTTTTAGTATAAAATAAATAAATATAAATATATTGTTAATTTTACAATGTAACACTCATTTCTAAAATTTAATAATTATGTGACATTATGTTGATTTACTTATTTATAAAAATATATATTTTGATGCTTTTTAAACTTTACATATATAACTGATGAAAAGAAAAATGTCAATATGTCAAAATAAAAATTGTATAATTTTTATTGTATAATTTCATTCTACAAAGAGACTAAGTCTCAAGTGTTAATTATATTATAATAATTATAAATTTAGAATATTATTAAAATACTTACTTTTATTTCTAATAATTATTATGCTATAAGAAAATCAAGATTGAGTTACGAAAATCCATAGCTAATGGCTAAAAAATCTGTAACTAAACACATTTTATAAGGGATTAGTCCATTGTAAATATCTTTCTCACTAAATTTTAGTGACAGTTGTGGCTCCATCGCAAAATTTAGTAAGGGACTTAATTACCCGTCGCAATTCATTTCTAAATAGGTTGACTAATAACACTTTTCAATTTCATTTGGCCACAATTACTAAATGTGGTTAATACGTTATTTAGTAGTCGCAATAATGACCTAAGGCTAATTTCATTTCATTTTTTTTTTAAAATAACTTCTTCAAGGAGGAATGAACATATATAGACATAAACACAACAAGAACACTTCCAAGTCCAATCAGTTTTTGCCTACTATAACCATTTCATAACTACAAAATCATAAAAGCGTCCAAATTCCCAAATGAATTGCAAGATATTACAACTCACTTCCACACCATTTTCTCTTGTATCCCTATCTATCAACCTCATGTTGGTCTCCAAGAAGGTGTGCTGGAACTTGTCGCTCCTGACTCTTTCCTGTCCTTCCCCTCAATAAAATTCTGGCATATGTATAATAGTGACATCATCCATGATTTTTTATCTAACCACTATCTTTCAACTCCATGATTTAAATATATGGCAAAATTTGATTGAAGGACATGGAGGGGAATATGGAGTGGGGACACAAGAATTGGATCCCAAGCGTAGCCGATCTCCTCCAGAAGCTTCAACGCAGGCAACTCGGCTCCTCTCAGTTTTCTTGTCACGTCCATCAATAGCATATTGAAAGAACAGTAATAAAAAGTCAAAAAATAAAATAAAATCATAGTCAATAAATTATAAAATGAAAATTAGAAAAAACGTCACTTGTCAATTCTGTGAACCTAACCTAGTATTGTAATAATATAGATAGATAGATAGATAATCATAAGTTTTTTGCTCAGGATAATCTATTTGAATTATTGGTAATATGACTTAAAATTATCTAACCCACAACATTGCCTTGTTTGGTTACATCACGTAACTGACAATCTATATAACTATATTACCAAGGTAATATACAGCATCTTAGTGGTAATATGGATTACTCCCATGGGGGTGTCCATGGGGATTATCTCTGAGTGCATTGTGTTATTATTATTATTTAGTTATAATAATAATTAAGTTTTATTAATAATAATATTGTTCTTATTAAATAATAATTATTAACAAATTAATAATAATTATAAATTAAATAATTAAATAATATTATTTTTCAATAATAATTAAATAATAATAATAATTAATAGTAATAATTATTAATTAATAGATAATTAATAATTGCCATATATATAATAGAAGAAAAATTTTAAATAGAAATAAATTTCATTAGAATTTTATTGTTTGAATACTATGATATAATTGTTGGTTTTCAAATGAATAAACAATCACCACAATATTTATTAAAGGGTGCTTACTCAAGTGCCAATGTGAGTCAATGCCTACACTCCTAACGCAATGTGTTCAATTGTGCACTTGACATGTGTGATAATGTGAAGTGCGGCAGGATTAGATTAACGCAAGAAGTGAAAAACTTAATTACCCAAGATACCTCATTTATAAAAAAAAAAAAAAGTAACTAAAATCCCCAAATTTCCAAAAAAGAAAATATCATCAAAGAAAGGAAATGAACGTAGACCAGGTGCTCTGTCGTTCGTGAGTGTTAGGGAGGCTTCACCCAACAACAAAAGCTTGTCCAAACCTCACAAACCACTACTTCCTCCTTCTTGCCTACATACCCCTTGGTTGATGTTTGAGTTCGTCTCTGTTTGTTTCCATTGTATAAAGAAAGAAAGAAGAAAAAAATAAGCAAAGGTTTGAATGAAAGATTATGCTATTTTAGAGCACATAAATCACAGCTAGTGTCAATCATCCCAAGTTTGAAACAAAAGGAAAGCAAATGAGTACAGATCCCATGTCTTGACTTGCATCATGAGTGCTAGGGTTTAAGGAAAATGACTTTTTGTCAATTGGGTGAGGGGGTTTTTCCTTGTTTTCTATTTTTTTTAAAAATTTGGACTACCCGCATTCTCTTCTTTGTTAAAGTTATTTTTTTTAATTTTTAAATTCTCTAATTTTCCTTCTTTCTAATTTAAATAGTCCAAATTTTGTTGGTTATTTTTATATTTTTCTAAATTCATGTACGGTCAACTTTGTTCTTTGCTATAGTGGTTTTTTATTTTCCCTTTTTTCCTTAATTTAGAATGTTTAAATTTTGTTCTTCGTCACTGTTATTTTTGTTAATTTTTTTCTTAATTCCAATAGTCTACATTTAGTTCTTCACAACATTCATTTTTGTTTTTTTAACTCTTCTGAATTCAAATACTGAATTTTTATCAAACTTTTTTTCTCTCAATTTGGATATTTCAAATTCAGTAATGTGCATTTTTTTTTCTTTTTTTCCTTTAGCTTCTTTGTGAATTTGATAGTCCAAATTTTGTTCATTGTATTTATATTTTTCTGAAATATAAAATTTTTCCACCAAAAATTTTGTTAATACATAATATTTCAATTAACTGATTTTTCATGCCAAATCTGAAAAACTAATGAAGGTGTTAATTTATTGTGTTACCGGCTTAACTCTAATCATTCACGCTTTAACATGCTTTTGTGGAACCTATATACCAAATGACATTTTGCTATTGGACAACCAGATTTTGGCACCATAGGCATTGAACTATGTAGATATATGAGCAATGGCCTTATTAAAGACTCTGGTAATATGTTTTAGCTGTAACGTATTATGATACCCACTTCTACCTTGAATATGCACTCCGTGTATAATTCCTGTATCCCTCTGCATTGAATGCCCATCTTCACTTTTATTGTAATCGCCGTTACGGAAACGATTCAAACGAATAATCACATCTCCACTCTGGTTACAAACCTTGAATCATGCACTCCAAAAATATGTATATAATCCTCAGTTCATCTATTGTCTCTTCATTCTACCTCCAACATGGCGACTTCCTACCTTCTTCTTGTGCTCCCATTCGCTTTATCGACTTTTTGCTTCTGTGGAGTATCTCTCACTGGGGCACTCAACAGTGGCTTCAGCGTGGAACTCATTCACAGAGACTCACCAAAATCCCCATTCTACAACCCCACCGAAACTCCTTTCCAAAGATTGTGCAATGCCTTTCATCGCTCTATCCTCCGCGTCAACCGTTTCTACCCACAGACAAAAGTCTCCCCAAATGCTCCACAGGCTGACATAATCTCCAACCAAGGAGAATACCTCATGAGGTACTCCATCGGCACGCCGCCGGTCGAAATCTTCGGCATCGCCGACACCGGAAGCGACCTCATCTGGTCACAATGCAAGCCCTGTGAGGAGTGTTACAACCAAACCCCACCAATGTTCGACCCTTCAAAATCCACAACATACAAAACCATCCCTTGCACCTCAAGGCTGTGTGAGTCACTAGGCCAATCCTCATGCGGCACAAGCGAACCCTCCACTTGTGAATACAGCATGTCATATGGGGATGGATCATATTCAAGTGGGGATTTAGCATTTGACACACTCACCTTAGGCTCCACCACAGGGAGCCCTATCTCTTCCCCAAGATTCCCATTGGCTGTGGTCACAGCAATCAAGGAACCTTTGAGTCCAATGGCTCTGGCATAGTTGGATTAGGTGGTGGCCTTGTCTCACTAACATCACAAATAGGCCCTTCAATTGACTTCAAATTCTCATATTGCTTGGTGCCATTCTTTGAGTCCCAACAAACCACAGGGAAATTGAACTTCGGACAAAATGCTGTTGTGGGTGGTTCTGGCACAGTCTCAACACCCCTTGTACCAGGCCCTGTTGACACTTTCTATTACCTTACATTGGAAGGAATCAGTGTTGGAGACAAGAGGCTTGATTTTGTCAGTGAATCAACTTCAACTTCAGCAGTTAAAGAAGGTAACATCATTATTGACTCAGGGACAACACTGACCTTTCTGCCGGAGGAATTCTACAACAAATTGGAGTCGGAAGTTGCAGCACATATAAGTTTGGTTCGGGTCAGTACTAAAGTGCTGAACCTTTGTTACAAGTCAGCACCGAACACTATTAAGGCACCAATCATTACCGCACATTTTAGTGGTGCGAACATCACGTTGTACACTGTGAACACTTTTGTTAGTGTTGCTGATGATTTGGTTTGCTTTGCTTTCGCCTCGGCGCAAAGTGATGGTGCAATATTTGGAAACTTGGCTCAGGCGAACTACTTGGTTGGTTATGATTTGCAGAAGAGGGCTGTGTCCTTTAAGCCCACTGATTGCTCTAAAGTGTGATCGTCAGATATTTGGAGTTATGAACTCTTCTAATGTATTGCTTTTTCAACTGAAATAACTATGTTAATGTTATTGGTTAAACTTTTGGGTCATTTTTTTATATGTGATTTATACCTATAATTTGTCATAATATGAATTTTTGTGGTTATTTACAAGAATATGGTTTTTAAAAAGCAAATTTCACCAATGACAAGATGTGAATGATAAAATATAATTTTTTAAATCAAATCTTATTGATAATAATATTTTAATAATAAAATATTATTTTTAAAATTAAATTTCACCAATTGCAAGATTTGGATAATAAAAATATTATTTTTTAAACCAAATCCCTTTAATGACAAAATTTATATAATAAATAATTTTTTTCAAATTAAATCCCGCCAATGACAAGATTAGTAAAATAATCAAGTTCCAAAAGTTATTAACTTATTATATCATATATTATCACTTACATGACCAATCTGGTAAAGAAACGAATCTGGATGGGGCTTTCACAATTTAATTTTAATTAAACTTGACAGATTTGAATGTATTCCAACTTTATTTGAGAACTTTTTCTAGTCTATAATCCGTTAACACATCATATTACGACTTTTAATTATCCTTTATGTGTTTTACGTAAAATATTTCATTAAAGATTGTGAAATGATTTCAGCTGTAGCGTTTTGCTAACAAATTTACAACAGAAATATATAAAGATTGGACTCAATCCGTGTATGGTTGCGCAGCTTCACATATTGGATTATAATGTAAATTACATATATATATATATATATATATATGAGAAGGGATCAAATTACTCCAGGAGTAAAACTGTAGACTTACTCTCAATCCTCACCCTCCATTCTTATAAAATCTAACGAACATAGAAAATCCACTTAAGTGTGTCACGTGATTCCATTTTTCTCTTAAAGCTCTTATCCACGTGCATCCCTCTGATCGCAGAACCACTGCTCACAACCTTCTCCCCATAGTTGCCACATGCTACTCTTCATCATTTCTGGTCAAGCAAGCATCATGTCATCCCTTTCTTTCACCTTTCACTCCTCACAACCTCTATTGCTCTTTCACAAGATGTTTCTCTCTGTTTCTAACCTCTCATCCCCTGCCTCCCCTAGTGTGGATATTGCTGCTATACTGATGTACGATGCAACAAAGTAGGTTAGTGAATTTTTGGGTCTTGCTAAAGATTAACGAGGTTTGTTTCTTTGAATCCATAGGTTATCTCCACCTTACCCACATTTTTTTTTTCAAATCTACTAATGAATTGATGAATAAATAGGAATTTTTTTTGGCTTGATTAAATTCCCATGTTGTTCATAACATTGAGCATTAAAATGTATTAGTGGAATTGGTTCTGTTTGAGTCACCATAAGCAAAATTGCATTCGTTTGTAGAAGGTGCCCTCTACCTGTTTGATGAATGGCTTGTGAAGCTTTGTGAGAACTAAAATGTCATGACTAGTTTGTTTATACTTAAGTCTTTTCCTGTAAATTATCTAACAATTCTTTTTTTTTTTTCCTTTCAAATGATGCCAAAAGTAATCATCTAGAGTATATTTTTCTAATATTTTACAAGGAGAAGTTGTTTGTAATTTGTGTAGGGTTCTCTTATGATACTTCCAACAGTGAAGTGGTTGAGGTTGAAATCCTTGAGTGCTTTTGCAGTGCTTCTGTCATTGGCCATGCATGCAAGGAGTCTTTCTAGGCTTCAATGACACAACTACTCCTCTTTACGTCATTGGTAAGTGGAAATGATCTATTGTTTAAGAATGGAGTATAATTAGAGATAGAACCTGATACAATAATGGTAGGACATTTTATTTTGTTATAACTTTCAAGAATTTGTTATTTGTATAGCTTTAAATTACCAAATGGCGATCCCTTTAGGTACATGATGGCATTAATGAAAAAGGCGGATTCTACTCCAAGCATTAAGGATAGTCCTTTAGGTTGCTTAAAAATGGTATAGATGGGAACAATAAATACCTCTTCATCATCAATTAGATTAGTCTTCCTCATATATGGTAGAACACAGAAATATAGCATATTGGCTTCAAAGTTTACATCTTCATTAAAATCTTCGTATTATCTATTAAAATTAAAATTTGAAGAAAGAGCTAATTAAATATAGTTGAACCATAATCCGATGAGATATTTGTTTATAATTTAATTTGATTCCAAGAACTTTGCTAAATTTGTTAAAATCGTAGCCTTCCTATACTCAATAGTTACAGTGATAATGAAATGAACCATTGACTACTAGCCATCATGTTAAACAGTAGAACTGAATTTTTTCTCTCTCTTTCTTCATATCTTTCTTTCACTTATCATCTATCTATCTACATGCTGAAATGATACTCTCTTTTTCTGGTGTCTATTTCCAAACTTTTTTTTATGCTTACTCAATAGTACAAAGGAAAGACAAAGAGGGTATATAATATTTGAAATTTTTTTTTATGAAAATCTAATTAATGGTGACTAAATTTTAAAAAACTTTGTTTATTGGTTCATAATTAATTTTGTAAACTTTGTCATCTCCTATCTTTATTGTCATTCTCTCCACAATTCTTCTAATCATCAGCTACCTTTAACAGAATGGGGGCTTTTTACCTCTACATGTAAACTTGAACACAAAAATGTGTTTAGGATAGAATCCTTTTACTAATTGAATGTTTTTGTATGGTGCTCAATCGCTCTTGCAGATTGATGTGGTAACACAACATGATTGAAAGGGGCGAGCTCCATGACTCAATATATGGATGACATGATAGCAGCAACATGGACTAAAGTTAATATTTGGTGCATGGAATCAAAAGCAAGGCATGATATGATAATTCATGTTCATAAAACCCGCAATGGTGCATGTGAAAAAAGTAGATCCATGTATTTTAGAAGTGTCTCTTGTATTGATTTAGACAATTAGTTCAGGCCACATAATATAACAATTCTCTTTTGGATTGAAATACATCCTCTCAATTGAATAATATTTGGTTACTGTCTCTTTGGAATTATCTTATTGGATGATTTTAATTTTTCCTGCTAATTGCTACAATTCATAATAATGGATAAAAATCTAATTGTGCTGTAAGCCACAGCAAAAACTAAAGGAATTTATTGATAATTGCCAAAATTATTCATCCCTAAAAAGGAAATTTGAGTTCTAAGCTGCACAAAATCTATACTCATGTGACAAAGTAGCAAAATATTAAAACTTTTCAAACTAAGGACTTCAAAATTACTCCATGAGAAGTTAATTCATGATCAGAGACCTACAGACACACATGAAACATTAGATAGGTGTGATACTCATTGATTAAAATAAATACAATGGAAGTATTAAAAAGAATATGAGAATTCTTACAAGTATAGCAATTATTCTGATTTCTTTTCTTGCAACTTCTACTATTATGACCATGTTCCCCACACACATGACATGATCTCCTTTTGACTAATGTTTTATTGAGTGATACTTCAAGTCCACTCTTTAATCTGCAATTTTGAATAACCTTTTCCCCATCCTTTCTTCTCCCTTTTGTTTGTGATACATGTGGGTCTCCAATAGTTAGCTGTGGTGCTTCGATTACTTGCTCCTGGTACATGAATCTGGTTAACATCATTATGGCTTGAATCTAAATGAGTCAATTCATCACCATTTCTCAAACCATTTTTCATTTCAACGGTCGACGAGTATGAGTTAATTCTAAAATAATAAACTTATATATCTCTTCTGAATTCTTCAGCAAGATCAATTAATATGCTTGCTTCCTGGGCATGTATCCTTCTTGAAATCCTTGATGTATTATATTGAGAATTATTTTTTTCAGGATGAATGGCTTCAATGCATTTATTAACATCTTTAGTCCAAGGTTGCAAAATGAAATGGCTAGGGATTTGAACAATGCCTTTTGCTTGAAAAATTACTAATATGTGTCTACACAATATCCCCATAAATTCAAATAATTGGCAGCCACATTGAGCAATCTTTGAATCCAAATCTATATCCACAATAAATGTATCTCGAGCATCATAGCAACTATACACCCGATAAACATATCTAGGGCCTTCTCTGTTGATCTTCTGCTTGGTAAATTGGTTGATCTTCCCAAGCTCATCTTGAAATTTTCCAAAAAAATTTCTTGTATAAACAAACGAGGCATGCTCCTCAAGTTTTGACCAGGACGTAAAATACGTGACTTATGCCTAGATTCATAGTCTTCCTTTCTTTCTACCTCTAAGCGGCTGTCCATTGCTTTCTCAAACTTTAAAACAAATTCTTTTAATGTTGTTGTGGCATCTACAAAAGAATCAAAAAAAGCATTAATACTCTCACTTCTCTGAGTAGTGTTCATCCCAGCAAGAATGTGTTTGATTATAAATCGGTATCCATGATTCTGATATTATATAAACCTTGAAGCCATTCATTTTCCCCAAACTATACTCAACCATTAAGTGCTGCCATTCTTCTTCAAAATCCTGAATACTAGGAGAATCTCGAATACACTTTTTTAACTCACACTTGAAAACTGATTTTTTATGGTATACATGAGCTAACTTTTCAGGAAACTTCTTTTTGATGTGCCATAAGCATAGACGATGTCGAGTTTCTGGAAATACTTTTGCCAAAGCAGCTCCAATAGCTAAATCCTGATTAGTTATGATAGATAGGTTTCTTCCCATTCATTGCCTCAAGCCAAGTTTCAAATAACCACGTAAAAGAGGTTTCCGACTCATCTTGTAACAAAGCACATCCAAATAATATTGACTGATAATGATTATTCAATCCAGTAAATGGGGCAAAAGGCATACTATACTTATTGGTTTTATATGTGGTATCAAAAGTAATAACATCTCCAAACCATTGATAAGCTAACCTTGATCTAGCATCCACCCAGAAAAAATTTATCATTTGAGAATCATCATCACACTGGATTGCATAGAAAAAATTAGGATTTTCAAGCCGCTCGTTTACAATAATTAAAAACAGCTTGAGCATCTCCAATATCTAAATTCTTACTCCGAAGGTTTCTAATATGATTCCAGCAATCTCTTTAGAGAAAGTTGAGTCACCAGATTTTGAAAATTGATGCAACCTTACCTGGTAAGCCTTCTTCTTCAAATTTTTCAACAAGACTTTTTGCCGCATCACTCATCTTTTTGTGACACCTCATGTAAGACGCACTTTTAGGGCTAACCATAATATGATTATGATTATTGTTGAAAGATTCAATAACCCAATTGCTTTCTCCCCTTGAAGCAATAAGTGAAGATTGGCACCCACTTCGAACAGTTGAACACTTTCTTTTAATTTGACTCTTGCTATTTTCAGCATCTTCATTTGCATAATTTTTCACTTTGTGTTGGCTTTCATTACAACATACAAATATTGCTCTCTTTGGTTTAGTTGAACGGATGCGTATTCCAAAACCCCTCTTCTTGGCAAATGTTGTTTAAATTCTTTAACCTTTTCAATAGAGTCAAACTCCATTCCAACATATGATTGGATATCTTTCTCATCACCAACATTTGAAGCATCTGAAATATTCTTTTCAAAACCACTTTTGCATCCATAGACACAATGCCAATGGCTTCAGGTTCTTGAAGCTCTTGATCATTAAAAGTACTAGCAGTGTTGTTGGATAAATCAATAATGTCATTATCCATGTTTATTGCACCTGAAAATTTGAAAGAAAAAAAAAGAGAAGAGAAAGTTAATCTTGACTATCAAATTAACCAATTATCTAACTCACCAATCTCCTATATATGTTCTATATTAACTCAAGTAAAAGCTAACAATCATAAAGTAATGTATCTGTAGATTTATTCCTTTTCCCTTTTGCGGGTAAAACATGTACACGTTATATTTCCCTTTTGTTATTAAAAAGAGCAATTTTAATAACAAATTAAAAACCCAAAAATGTTAACCTGTGTTGTGGAGTAATAGAGAAGGGATCATTGGAGAAAGTGAAGGGTGCTAGAAAGGACAACAAGAAGTTGGCTGGGCAGCAATTGAGATTGCGTTTGTCAGACGGTGCCTTTGCTGGACTAACAACTTCGGTGGTTTGTAAATCGAAAGGGCAGGCAGTGTAAAGATGCTATGAGCATTGGTTATGTCAATGTCACCGAGGGTTTGGGATGCACGTGGATAAGAGCTTTAAGAGAAAAATAGAATCACGTGACATACTTAAGTGGATTTTTCGTCTTCGTTAGATTTTATAAAAATAGAGGGTGAGGATTGGGAGTAAGTCTAGAGTTTTACTTAGTAATATATGATCCCTTCTATATATATATATATATATATATATATATATATATATATAAAATACATATGATACTTATTAGAAATTTTAGAGACCTAACATATTCTGTATTAAAATTAACAATAGTTATTTTTCCTTAACTCATACTAACTCTAGAATCCCAATATTGTTCTAGGGAGAACTATCATTTTGGTCTTTGAAATATTACGCATAGAATAGTCCTCTAAAAAAACTATATTTGTTTGTAGTATCAAAAGATCCGTTTTGTTGGGCAAATTTACCCAAACATCAATTGACCTTGATCATATATTTAACAAATAGCCCCTTTAATTTTATGCCAAGTTGACATTGTAGAACGATCATTTTAGCCTCTGAAAAAAACATATATTTGACAACATAGCCCTTGAAAAAATCACTTTTGTTAACAAAAGCCGAGTTCAATTGATATTTGAGTGAATTACTCAAACAAATAGGATCTTTGGAGGGCTCAGCGAAATATAGTTTCTTTAGGGTTATTTTTAACGATCTTGGTGAAAATGAGGCATGCCCTTTTAGATATTGAAATAACATTTTTACTTATTGAAATATGACCAATAAGGATATAAGAACTTTTCTAACAAGACATGTATGATGATCACAACCAAAAGCTTGTTGGTCAGACAAGATTAATTAATTTTCAAATAGCACAACTTCATTTGGAAATAAATTGTGGGTTATAAGTTTTTAAATTATAGGGATTGTCACAATATTCCTGAAGGGTGCCATAACAAAAATGACAACAAAAATTTGTTCCTAAAAGAAATAAATCAAAAAAATGGAGTCGCCACCAATTTACTTTTGGCTAAAATTGGAAAGCTTTTTTATTTGCAAAACTCATATTTTAAAAAAGATTTGAGTTCAAGAGTCTAATTATAATTAGAGAAGGATGGAACTTAATTCCATTACACCTCTAATATATCTATATAAATACGGTTACCCTAGAGCTTATTATAATTACTTTAATAATATTTATTTTTCCCTAAGAAAATTCACAATTATGTACAAATAATTAAATAGAATTAAAATTAAGGAAAAGAAAAAATAAAAACAAGAACAAAATTTAAAGAAAATTAATTTTGACTTGATAGTTATTGGCTACTCTGATGTATCCTCAAGATACAATGAGAAACTCAAAACTACATCGTTCTTGTAGAAAATACTTGTGTGTTGGGCTAATTTTATTAATAAAACAAAGAAAATTTCCATGTTTGCATAGGACTTAAAAATAGCATAAAATATACAATAAACCCTTACATTCTTGTGAAACTTGAGGATAATAACTCATACATTAACATCACAAGTTGTTGTATGGATTTAAAAATATGTGGATTGATTTTATTTATGAAAATAATTTTTATAAGGAAATTAAAAGCCACACTTGCACAAGGATTTAGGATAGTGTAAACTATACAATAAACCCTTACATTCTTGTGAAACTTGAGAATGATAACTCATACATTAACATAACAAGTTGTTGTGTGGATTTAAAAAAAAATTTTTTTTTTTACTCAAAAATCTAAAATGATCAATTAGGTGGAATTTGGCTCACAGGATAACTATCCTGCATATGGTGGTAGCCTGTTAGTCAACTAATATGGTCCTTAAACTCATATGTGAAGCAAAGATATTTCTAACTACGTTCTGATGATAACTTTCCCTTTTAGAGTCAAGGGTAAATCGAACTCTTCCTGCTTTGCTTGGTTAATGTGGGCTGTAATATAAGGTGGTGAATTCATTGCTTAATGCTTTGATCAACAATGTTGCAATGTATCCTGTATTTTGGTGTGTGGAAGTTATTGTTATGTACACTATCTTGTGTTGTGGTGAAGTTATTTTTATGTTAAAAAAAAAATCAATCCAAATCCTTGAAGAATTGCTGTCATGGGACGATGAGAAGAAGTTTTCTCACATCAAGGAGACATTTGTAGCATCATCAGAAGTTATGACACCAGGGCTCTCCTGAAGGTGTCGATTCCTTGGGAGGTGTCGCAAAGGCATAATTGCTTATCTACCCTTGTCATGAAATAGAAGGATTGGACAATTAGGAATATGAATCTTTAGATAATTTTGTGTATTTGGAGTAATATATGTTTTTACCACTTTTATTTGTATTTCGAACTTCATTTAATAATGGAATAATTATGCATGATTTTCCTTCTTTTCATTTCCTTTTCCTTTCTGTCCTTCTTTATGTTTTTTATTCTTTTGAGTCCATTTGTGCCTCATTTAAGTTATTCATTTCATGTCACATTTCAATTCTAGGATCCATCCCTTTCGGGGTCTCTTTCCATGCTGACCCATTAATTGATCCTTTTGTTACAACATAAACAACTTTAAATGAACAAGATGAAAATCCTGAGCTATGCCAATAGTTTGCTAAAATAATAAACTCAAGACAAAATGAGGAAAATCCACATGAACAGATTGTTGAAACAATAAATCTAGGAACTCCTAGGATAAAAAGGAAATAAAAATTATCGACAATCAGGAAAGGGAGGAAATGCTTGCACTATTCAAAGAATATATAGATATTTTTGCTTGCTCTTATAAGGACATGTCAGCTTGGATCCAAACATAGTTGCACACAAGCTTCCATTAATCGAAGGAATGGAGCATAAATAGCAAAAGTTGTGGAAAATGAGTTCGAAAATGTCTCTAAAGATCAAGGAGGCGGTTACCAAGCAACTTGAACCTAGCTTTTTGTAAGTACCTCTTTACCCTAAATGGATAGCAAACATCATGCACGTAATTAAGAACGACAATGTCAGAATGTACGTGGATTATAGGGATTTGAACAAAGTGAGCCCAAAGGACAACTTTCCTTTATCCCATATAGACGTCTTGGTGGATAATACAGCTAGAAGCCATAGATTTTCCTTCATGCATAGATGTTCGAGGTATAATCAATCCTTATGGCAGAATAGGATAAGGAGAAAACATCATTCATCACTCAATGAGGTGTGTTTTGCTATAAGGTCATGCCTTTTGGGTTGAAGAACGCTGGTGCTACCTAGCAACGAGCAATGGTGACGTTGTTCCATGATGATCCACAAGGAATTAGAAGTTTATATTGATGACATGGTCTCAAAGTCGAAAGATGGAGAAAGTCGTGTTAATGCTGAGGAAGCTATTGAAAGATTGAGAACTTATCAACTATGTCTGAACCTAGCAAAATATACTTTTGGAGCATCTACAAGGAAGTTGTTAGCATTCATTGTTAGCAAGAAAGGTATAGAGGTCGATAGGATAAAGTCAAAGCCATCCAAGATATGCTGGCACCTAAAACAAAAAAGAGATCAAGGGATTCCTAGGTCATTTGAACTACATAGCAAGATTCATTTCTAATTTGACCCATACATGTGAACCGATATTCAAGTTGTTAAGGAAGGATAGACGGTCAATGGATGACAAGTGCTAGAAAGCTTTCAACAAGATCAAGGACTATCTAATGAATCCTCCCCTTTGGTTCGTCTAACCCTGGGATGACCCTTTTTTGTAGTATTACATGATTCTATAAGGCAATGGTGGATCAGCATGATGAGACTGGTTGAAAGGAGCAAGCTATCTACTATTTGACCAAGAAGTTCAATGAATGTAAGGCCCAAGATATGGCCATCAAGAAGACTTGTTGTCCACTTGTGTGGATGTAAAAGATTGCAACGGTATATGCTATATTACACAACTTGGCTAATTTCTCAAATGGACCCTCAGAAGTATATCTTTGAGAGTCTACACATCTCGATGAGGATGTCCAATTGGAAGATAGCCCTAGTAGAGTTTGACATCAAGTATGTGACTATAAAGGCAATAAAGGGACGTGCAATAGCAGATTATTTGGCTAAGAACCCACTTGATGAATACCAACCAATGAAGGTTGAGTTCCCTAATAAAGATATCCTGCTTGCGATTGTAGAGGAAGAGGGGGAAAGAGACTTGATGTGGAACATGTACTTTGATGGAGCAGTCAATATTCATGGAAACGAGTTGAAGCAGTTCTTCTAACTCCAAATGGGAAGCAGTTCCAATTGCCATGAAGCTGGCATTTGACTCTACCAATAATATGGTTGAGTATAAAGCATGGAAATCAAGATTAAAGGCAGAGGTATCACTTGGTGTTAAATACCTGAAAGTCTGAGATTCAGCACTCATCATTTACCAAGTGAATCGCAAGTGGCACATCAAAGAGCACAAATTGTTGCCATACTATGAACATCTGATTAAGCTAAAAGAGGAGTTCGAGGAAGCTAAATTTAGCTATTTGACTCGCTACCAAAATCAATATGCTAATACTCTAGCCACTTTAGCTGTCATGACCAAAATCGACCTTAGGGTAAAAGTCCAACCCCTATGAGTTACAATTAGTAGAGAGCCAGCATTTTACTCAAATATCGAAGAAGAACCAGATGACCGACCATAGTTTAATGATATCAAGCATTTCATCATGATAAGAGAATTCCCAACTGATACAAGTGAAAGCGATAGAAAGACAATTTGACTATTAATGTCGATGTCATTTTTCTCTCAAGTGATGTGCTATACAAGAGAAACTTTGATGGAGTTTTGCTAAGTTGTGCTAATGCAAAAGAAGAAAATACCATAATATCAGAAGTTCATGAGGGCGCTTGTGCGACACATGCCAATGGGCACATACTATCTCGACAAATTCTGAGGCATGGGTACTATTGGCTTACTATGGAAAAAGATTGCATAGATTTTTTTAAAAGTGCCATAAATGCCAAATCTATCCCAACCGCATCAATACTCTTCAAATCCAATTCTCACTTTGTCATGGCCCTTTGCAATATGGGGAATTGATGTCATTGGTCCCATCAATCCCAAGGCGTCCAATGGTCATCGGTTCATCTTATGGCCATCGACTACTTCACAAGATGGGTAGAAGTAGCTTCTTATGCTAATGTGACTCAAAAGGTGGTGGCAAAATTCTTGAAGAACAACATTCTATGTGGGTATGGATTCCAGAAAGAATTATCATAGATAATGGAACCAACCTAAATAGTGCAGAAGTTCTAAGATTATGCAAAAGTTTTAAAATTAAGCACCACAATTCAGCACCCTATAGGCCAAAGATGAATGAGGCGGTGGAAGCCACAAACAAAAAAAATCAAAAAGATACTAGGAAAGATGGTGGTCACCTAAAATAATTGGAGTGAGATATTTCCCTATGCATTACATGCTTATCGCACTTGAATTAGAACATCAGACTGGGGTAACTCCATACTCGTTGGTATCCAGGATGGAAGGGTGACACGATGGAAGTAGAAATCCCATCACTAAGAGTTTTGATTGAGGCAAAATTGGAGAAGGCTGAATGGGCCAAGGCAAGGTACGAACGTTAAACATGATTGAAGAGAAATGCTTGGCGGCAATTTGCCACCGACAATTATACCAAAGAAGGATGGCAGGAGCTTTCAATAAAAAAAAAGTTTGTCCTCAAATGTTTCAACTTAGAGATCTGCTATTAAAGAGAATATTGCCAAATCAAGAAGACAATAGAGGCAAATAGGCTCCCACATACGAAGGGCCTTATATTATCAAAGAAGCATTTTCTGGAGGAGCATTAATTTTGAATAATCTGGGTTGTCAAGTGCTTCCTAAGCCAATCATCTCAAATGTGATCAAGAAGTACTTTGCTTAGAAAAAAAAAAACTTAATAGGTTGAAAACTTGAAATGGTGACCTAGACAAAATTTAGAGTTAAAAAAAAAGACCTCACTAAGTTGAAAACCTAAAAGGACGGCTTAGGGAAAATTTAGAGTGGAAAAAAAAAGGGTTTTGCTAGGTTGAAAATGCAAAAGGTTGACCTACGCAAAGACATAGCAAATTAGGAAGCTAGGATGACACCGAACTGGGGAAATTTAGTTGGCTGAAGATGAATGAAAAAGAGCTAGTGGATTCCAGCACATCTATTTGGCCAACAAAGGATCAAAGTTTTGATTAGAAATTGAGTTCTGTAAGGGATCAATGAAATGGGTTAATCAGAAGAGACCTACAAAGTTGTCTGGTCTTTCATCTCTTGTTTCCTTCCTACTCCTCGTTTATATAATATTCTTTATTTGTTCATTTTCCTCGTGCTTTTTGTTTCACTTGTATTCTAATCATGGTCTATTTGTTTCTACTTTCATTATCATCATCCTTTTTTGTGTTGAATCACATTTTTGAAAGAAACCATGCATAATTAAAATAGCGTAATTGAATAAGAGAAATTGTAGTAGCTAAAGAAGTCCGTCTTAACATTCTCTTCAGCAATGGGTTCATGAAAAAAAAGAGCTCGCTGATGAAAACCAGGAAATGAAGGTCTCGGCAAAAATTAAAGCTAAAAAAAATGGACCTGACCCCCAAAGAAGAAAACAAAACCTAAATTCCCCAAATTAACAAAATAGAAAGAAATAGAGGTGATAGGATGATGGCAGGCGGGAGAGAGGGCTAGCGGACAGCACATCGGCAATGATACAAGCACAGAGATCGACGGCGGAAGGAGCTATCATGGCGACGTCCCCACAAGGATTCAACGACGGCGAGCCTGATAGTCTTTGTGGTTTGCACATCCTGAGATCACAACCATGATGGCAACTTTCACCACCTTGCGGAGTTGTGGCTCTTGCTTCTACCACTGTGACTAGCAACTGAGGCAAGTGTTAGGATTTGGTTTTTATTGTTTTCGGGCAACGAAGGCTATGGATCATCGGGGTTCCTGGGGTGATGGCAGTGATGAAAAGGCGGCGGTCTCCTGTAGTGGTGTGGTGGTGAGGATATGGATGGGAGGGCAATAATGGTGACATGCCAATGGGTTTGGTTTTTTGAGTGGTGATGAGGTTGATGGTGGAAATGTGTGATCTATGTATATGGCTTATGATGTAGAGTAATGTTATGTGTACAATAAGATTATACAACAAATGTATATCACACATCTTATCACAATTTGATGTGATGAGTGAGTAGAATGAGTGGGATTACTTATCACATCTAATGGTGATAAGATGTATGGTGTACATTTGTTACACAATTTTGTTGTACACATAATATTATTAACATGGTCCCAAAAATTACCTTGCTGAAACCTTGAGATCTAAATGAGGTCAATCTATTTCTTTTCCTGGTTCCTGTGCATGTCCTCTTTGATGCAAATGATTGGTTATTATATAGAGAGTAGAGTAGAGAGATTTTGGAAGTTCGATAGATAGTTTTTTAAAATAAAGTTCAGTAGGGTTAAGTCAATTAGGATTTGAATTTTTTTTTTTTTGGTTGATTCAGTTAGGATTGAATTGGTTAGGGTTTCAAATGATAAATTTAAATTTCAAATGCACACAAAAAGTTAAAAGAAAAAGAAAAAATAATTAAATTGAAGACAAATATATGATGTTCAGAGGATCTAATTAAAAATTGAATGAAACTTTATAGACCTCCAAAATAATTAAACCTAAATTGTGTGAACATGTTTCTCATGAACCCTCTAAATTTTATAATTATTCAAAAGAAAAATATTAAATATTGTTTGGTTTCTAAAGTACTAAATACTTATTTTTTTTTACGGTTCATATTGTATACTGAACCATTTCATACACAATAACAAATTATATTCACTATAAACTGTTGTTGCAGAGCACAAAAAATTGATTTTTTCAAATATACATGATAATTGATATAAAATAAAATGATAAAAAGTTTATTATAATCAGTGGAGTATTATAGTCAATGATAAGTGCCATAAACTTTTTTGTATACGATATCGGCCAAGAAGCATCGATAATATGAGTACTTTTTTTGTTACAATTATATGAGTACTTTGGCTCACTCTTAGTTCTTGGTTATTATATAAGAAAAATTGTCTGCTCACTGAATCTTTTGGCTCCTCTCTTTCATACTTTAGATAGTGGTGTTGAGCTATAAGTCCTTCCTCTCTCAGCTCGTAGAGTACTTCTTACTCTTTTTTAGTGAGCCCACATTTCTACCGTGTAGGGATAGCATATGTAAATACATATATAGTTTTGCCTGGTTTGAATAGCGGTGTCAAGTGTATCTTAGAAGTTCCAGTGAACCACAGGCATGGTATAGTTGCTTTTAATGGCTTTCGAACTATTAGTCACGTTGTATAAGCTATGGTAATTAATTCTATAATATGTGTGAAAAGCTGAGAATTATCTTAATGTGGGCCTAGGATATACCGCCTATAGACAAAGTATGAGAATGTTACAAATTCTGGAATCCTGCGTTGATTGGAGCACCTTGAGAGGGTCGAATTCTGGCTTGTATGTATAGACATATATATTTGAGCAGGTGATAAAAATGGAATTTTACTAGAACAGGGAAAAATCTGCTGAATTTTTCACTCAAAATTTTAAAAGGTGTGCCGAGTGAAAGAAATCTCATTGGTGCCGGTCATTGCCCAAATCATGTTGTGACATTATTTAACCCCCCGTATGACTGAACTAGCTACATACACCATTTTTCTTTTGAAAAATGATCATTATACATTTTAGACTATGGTTTTAAAAAAAAAAAAATGGTTGACATATTTCACTTAAAAAAGTACATTTGTTTTTCCTAAATATCAAATGTTTGTTATTTTAGTGAATGTATGATATAAAGTACAACAATAATAAATCAAGTGTTATGCCACTAGATGAACTCGCCTACCTACATACATTAATCAAGTGGTGCCATAAAATTTAATTGCGTATCATATTAAGCCATAATACACGATGTCAAGTAACTAGATTTAAAATCAGACTCTTAGGCTATCTATTTTTTTTTTATAAGAAAAGTTTAGGTGGGTTAGGTACAAAGGCAAGGAGGCTGGGCAGGGCGGGCTTAATGAGTGCTTCAAGGGTCTTATGTAATTACCCACCATTGAAGATCTCATGGCAAGAGGACTGAATCCGTCCCTTTTAGGTTACATCCCGAGCATTTATCATCTGTGTTACGCTTCATTGGCTCCTATGAAAGACTCATCAAGCTTCCTATTGAAATAGCCATTGAAATACTCTGCGCGTGTCAAGTTCTTGTCTGCGGGTTTCCTTCACTAATTATCTTTTCAGCTGGTCCAATGTCTGCGGTAGGACCCGGGTAGCAGAATGTCGCTACTGGCAACCTCTCTTTCCAGTTATTTACCACAGCTCAGTGCTCTGGCGCTTCATATATTCCATTGCTCATCACCTGTATAATAGAAAACAAACATAATCAAACATTTCAATTTTGTGATACCACATTTTTCTATTGACAGAGCGCATTGGAAATTCTTGTTCAAAACTCTCCCATAGAGGCTTGTTATAATATGGTATGAAGACAAAACATACAACTTTGAAGACACAACTTTCGTATCGGTTTTTTTTTAATTTGTTGCATCAATGATAATGAAATTAAAACTCATGGACTCGTTCAAATAACTTAAACTTCTCACCACTATCTCCCTCCTTGTGGTTTACTTTTCGTACCAAAATTGATAAAATCAATTTCGTACTATTAAGTTTTTTTTTCCTTTCACTGCTATTTCACCTCTTGCGACTTCCTTTCATACCAAAATTGATGAAATCAATTTTGTAGTATTAAGCATTTTTCTATGCCGTAAACCTATTGATTCCGTTTAAGAGATCATCAACAAAGTTGCAATGAATCATTATAACTTTTATTTTACAGCATATTAAAACTGTTAATACAAACCTCAATAATATAGCCAATGTTTGCAACAATGACCCCTTCTATAGGTTCAACATTGATCCATTTACCATCCTTGAGCAACTGTAACCCTGGAAAATCACCAGAGCCAAGTAAGAGAGTGATTCCAGAATTGTCAGCATGGGGACTAATCCCTAGAACTCTTTCAGGCTCTGGACACGGTGGTAGTAATTCATCACCATATTGTCCTTCTCGAAAACTCTCTGATATTAATGTATCCTGAAGCCCCAAAGCCATAGTAATGAACTTCACAATTGAAATTGATGCCTCCCTCATTTCTTCAGAATATCTCTCTAATATTTCCCCGATAACCAACGGCAAAAGGATACCATTATAAGCATAAGAAAAGGTTGTGATAGAAGTTTTGCAAGGTATAACGTATACCAAATATGATAACTTGGTATGAGAGGAATAATTAGTTAAAGAAAATAGGTAAAATACTTGACAAAACACAAACAGAGTCATCACAGCTAGTACGCTTGATACTATGTTAAGGCTACAAAAAGTCAAACAGGCCAATGAAAATATGAGGGATTTTTATTTTCATTTCCTATTTTTACTATATTTCTTAGTTTTTAGAATTTATAAAGGTAATAGTGAAATCAGGAAATGAAACTAGGAAGCAATATTTTCTTATTTTTACTGTTTTCTTCATAAAATCTTGAAAAATAATAAACAAATTAAAAATAACAAATTAAAACAGAAAATGAAACCAAAAACCGAACAAATCCTCAATTGAGTGCACATATTCCACAATCTTTGTACCTTTATCTGAATGAGGTCAGGTGTTGGTATCATCCATGATAATATTAATATTTCATAGGTTTAAATAAGGAAACTTTACACATGTCCTAAGTTTACTCCTCCACTTCTTGAAAAAACTTCCTAATGGTGGAAACCACTATGAGATTTTAATAAACCCACTATATTATTTGTATTTTATGGATGGTGAACTGATTTTCATAGAAAAAAACCTTTTATTTTTTAAAATGTTAACTGAATAATAATTTGGTAAGCAATATTGATCTTAAATGTTAAATATAAATATTTTTAGCTTAATATATGTAAATATTTCAAAAATAGTATTATGAAAAATTTTACAGGTCTCTCTGTCTTGTTCATTTGGCTTTTATGGAAACTTTTTAATTTTATTTTAAAAAAAATAAATATGTAATATTTTCTCTTATCTCTATTCTATTAATATTTTAGAGATTTAAACAATAAAAATTTTACGCGTCCCTGCTTCGAATAAATTTACCCCTCCTTATCTTGGAAAATCTTCTTAATTATTGAAATCACTATAGATTAGACTAATTTATTAAACCCGCTGTATTATTTGTGTTTGGTGGATGGTGTATTGACTTTCATAGAAAAAATTCACATTTAATTCTTTAAATGTTATTTTAATGATAACTTAGTAAGCAATATTGATTTTAAATATTGAATATTAACATTTTTAACTTTACATCATATATACAAATACTATTTCAAAAGTAATATTATAAAAACCTCAAATTATATGTGATATCAATTTAATCATTGAAATATTTGTGATATTAATTTGGCGCCTAAAAGATTTATGGAATATCAATTTGATCATTGAAAGATTAAAATTTTTTAAAGTTACCAAACTTTTTATAATCTTTTAGACTAACTTAAAATAAATTTTAATAATTGGAGGATCGAATTGATGTCACAAGATTTTTTGAGGACTAAATTGATATTACAATTCTTTTAAGAACTAAATTGATGTCCCACAATTCTTTCAAGGATAAAGTTGAGGTTTTACACAAAATTTTATAGATCTCACTATCAAGTACATTTCACAACTATATTTATTAGATCAGATGCTTTAAACTTTAATTAATGAGGATTATAACAACATGAATTCTTTGATTAATAAAATACCACACATTTAATGGCTTCAAAAAGTAGGAAATAATTAATTTATAAGGTTTTTTTTATAGTTTGTACTACAAATGTAAACTAAAATCTTATTTAACATAATAATACTTACATGAAAAAATAAATTAGCAATATACAGAACACTTTGCTCACTCATAATGATATCTCAAACAAGTGATATCAAACATGTATTTCACATGTAATATAGATATAAAATCACGGGAAAATTATTAATATATGCTATGATTATTAATGATTCATTTTTTATGGACTAAATTTTCAATTTAGTCACTCATATTTATAGTGGGAGACAAATTAGTTTCTCAAATTTGAAATATCTCATACTAGTTTCTCAAATTTTATAAATGAGGACAAGTTAGTCCCTCTATCAAATCATCGTTTGAATTATTAAGAAATATCCATATGTTCTGTTATCTTGCTTATGCGTATTATTAATTTTCATGGTGGGTGTTAACTTGTCTCATTCCTCTATTCTACGCAAAATAAATGACAATTTAAAGTCAAAATTTTTTTCTACGCAAAAAGCTATGGTGAGAGATTAGATGAAAAAGAATGTCTAAATGACTTCATTTAGAGGAGTAAGAGACAAGTTAGGACCCACTATGAAAATTAACCGTACATGTAAACAAGTTAATAGTACACGTAAGTAAGTTAACAGGATACAACTTAGACGACAAATTCACAAAGAGACTAATTTGTTCTCATTTGTAAGATTTGAGGAACTAATATAGGATTTTCCAAATCCAAGGGACCAATTTATCCCTCACTATAAATCTAAGGAACTAAATTGGAGTTTTAGTCTTTTTTTATATATTAATAAGCTAAATGCTCACATGACAAAAAGAAATCAACTAGGTGATACTAATTTTGTTTCAAGTGAAAGAGTTTTTGAGCAGATCATGTCATAATACTTCTTAGGTTTTATTTGGTATTGTTGTGGCTCTTTAAAAGCTTTTGAGCTCTTTAAACTCTCAAAAAGTTACAGGACTTAATTCGTACCATTTGATAGACTAATATAAAAGTTACTCTCAATAAGTAGGAGTCATTCAAGTAGTATTTGGTAAATATATTATAAAATAGTTCTCAAAATATGAAATGACTATAAAGAACATTAAGATTTGTGGGAAAAATAAAAAACTAAAAACCTTAATTAATGGAAGGATAAAGTTGGATTTTTATTAAACTAAAAGGTTATATTAATCTTTTGAATTCTGAAGAGCTAAAAGTAGCTATGAGAAACATCTCATGAGATGCTGTCAAAAATACTCTTAACTTTTAAAAGTCGGGAATAAAAACACCTTAATTTTTTGATTTACCAAATAAAAAAAATTAACTTATATACTTTTTATAAGTGAGAGCACCCAACAAAGTACATTAACAAACCCACCGTCACTCAATTCCTTATATCCGTATTATGAAACCAATTGGCATCGTTATGTTGTTCACTTCAGCCATTTAACATTCATATATATACGCGAACTCAGGAGGGTTTTGTGGCCACAAATCCAGTTTCCTAATCTGAGGAGGAAGACATGTGAGGAAAATCATGTCATTCCAATCCAGCTTCTGGTCCTTTGAGGATACAAATGCTTGGCCATAGCCTTCAAGACCTCCTGGTTTCTGCGCCCATCGTTTTTTCTCTTCGAAAGGGAGCTCAAAAAATCTTTGAACTTGATTCCTCATATTCTTAAGGGATGTACTTGAAACTCCATGATTAACCATCTGAAGTTAAAAAAAAAAAGGGCCAAAAAGTAAGGCAAAAAATGTTGATGAGATATCTCCCCGACTCCGACATCCCTTTGGTTCAATTGGTTTTCTAATAATACCCAAAACGAATAATAGACACAACTTTTTTGGCTACTACTTTTCACTTTATTGAGAATATAAGTCCATAAATTAAGGATATTGTAATATGTCGATTAAAGATGTTCCGGGAAGACGAGAGAAAGACCGTCAACTTTGGTTTTAGAATCACATTCTAGTTTTCAAAAATGTTAGGTGGAAGTGGAATTAATCGTAAGAGTTGAAATGCAACTTTATGCTAATGATGTTCCACCTAACCTTTATTTGCCAAGTATTTTGTAGATATCTAAGATAAAAGCATCCAATTGGCATGATTTTGGTTGCGTGTGAAAACTAACCCAATGTTCTACAACTGCTATTTCTACGTCTAAGGGCCAATTCTAACTGTGTTGGCCATTGGTGTGAATAACATACTCAGCACGCATCAGGATGCTATTCAGGTTTTGGAACCTAACTCAAGCACGACCCCTGTGCTCACAGCACGCGCCTGTGCGAAAATGAGAAAATAAAAAGTGGTCGAAGCCTCATTTTCTGGAATGCCCTCACTCTTTGTGAGTTGAGATTTGAAAGTAGGGAGAAAAAAAGGAAGGACTTATAATGCAAAGTTATATAAAATTGATTTTTCTCTCTAAATGGATAAACACGAGCAATACACCCCTTTTTCTCTCTAAATCACAAAAATTGATCCATTTGATTTTTCCTCCAAATCCTCACTTGAATGAGGAACATAGAGGGGAGATTAAATCCTAATTCTTTACCATTCCCTCTATAATTGATCACGTGATCGTGAGGTAAGGTCTATCTTGAATTCCTTCCATGTCTTGATTTTTTGTCTCAATCCTCATAAAGGGAGTCGTCATGGTTATGGATTTTGGGGTTAGGACTTCTATTTGAGGGTTTTGAACCCTCCAATTCCATTTAATTAGTGTCTATAATTGGTTTACTTGAAGTCATAGTGGTGATAGGTTCATGTGAGGAGCAACCTTCAAGCTCCATAGCCCCGGCGGAGAGAAATTCTTCCTCCTTGTTTTCTCTATGAGTAAATAGATGTGTTATGGCTGATATTTTAATGTATGCCTATTATATGCGAAGTACTCTTTTAATATGATTTCAGAATTATTACCTGTGGTTTGACAAAACTTGATGATACAATAGTCTTGAGAATAATAAAGTTATGTTGGAAGGTTTTGATAAAAATTATTGTTTGCAAAATAATGCATGAGATAGTGTAAATAAAATGTAGCTTGTAATCTTAAATAACCCTAGGATTTGAGAAAAAACTAGAGTTTTACGAGTCAAGGCAAGGATTTTCATGTTCATGAATTTGGATTTTTTTCCGTTGAATTACATCATTTGAGAAAGTGTATTGATACAATTGATAAAGATTTATATGAGAGTTTGATATGTGATTGATGGGAATAAGAGTTCTTATTTATGCAAGAAGAAAAAGGAAATGAAAAGAAAGGGATAGTTTTAAGAGGGAGAGTCCTGGACAGAACTGCATGCTAATGGTAAGGAAGCATTAGCCATGATACACACGTGGAACCCAACTAGCAAGGAGGCGTTAGCCCAGCGCGTAAGCCAACACGTCTAGTCACTGCTAGCATTGAGGACGGGTTGTTTGAGTGCTCAGAATGTCCTGTTGGTGCTGAATGTGATCACGGCCACCCAAAATTAGAATGAGATATTTCTTGGTTTGTCTTGATTGTTGTTTTATGAGCATATTTTCTATGAAAAGTGATTTATATATTTCTTGATATGTGTTTAACGTGACAGCACTATGATTTTGGATTATTATTACACGTGAGAATGCATAGTCAATTTGTTAGGACATTTACGTGAGTTTGGATTATTGAAAAAAAGAGGAAAAGAGGACTTAAATATGATTTTATATTATAAATCTTTCCTTTCCTTTTAAAATCCAGACTTATAAATATTTAAAAGATTTTCAGTACGAAGTTAAATGTATTATGTATATGTTTTCTAAGTATTTGTCTCATGCCCGGCCATGAACATGTCTATTTGCTCAATGAATTTATATAACTCACCTTGTGGCTTTTTTTTGTTTTTTCTCTTTTCAGGTTCAGATCTTGAGGATTCCTCCAGCTTCATAGGACTTGATCACGCTACAGTTGGTGAGCCCTTTTTCGGACACTTGTTTTATGTTGTAAGCCAATGATGGCAAGTTCTGTTTAGTGCTCCGTATACTACAGGCAGATTTTTTTTTTTTATATATATAATGTAATTACAGACATAAAAGAATTATATTGATTTGGGTTTAATGTCGTTGAATATGAGACCATGGAGGTCCATATTATGTTTTAATGTGAATCATGACCTGCTATGTATGTTTGGCATGTGTTGCTGTGGGTATGTATGTGAACTTTGTATTAGGTAATTTTTGGTTTCTAAACCGTGTTAAGCCCCCATTTTTAGGGAAGTTCCGTCAAACTATAGAAGTAAATGGATATAATGCATGTTAGATTTATACAGCATTACATTGAGTTTCATTGTGATATCTCTTCATCAACAAATTGAGAAGACACTAAATTTGTTCAACTGAAGAGAATATACATGTATTGATCAGCAACAGGAGTGCCTAAAAATCTAAAAACGAAAAATTTTAACTGATCACAAATTGAAGCAAGTGATGAAAGCGAGAAATAGTATCTACTACGTACTAGCTAGTGCTTTAATTTTGTATGTAGTACCTGAAAAAGACCCCAGTCTTTGCAAGCACGGTGAAGCTTTCGAATTTGATCTTCTTGTGTCTCTGCGTTGACAACTTGGACATGTCGATCAAGAGAACGCTGAGAGATGGATCAGAAGGGGCGGTGACTATGATGTCACCACCATCATCATCTCTTATGTACCTTGGTGGCACTTTCTCTGGCCTTTTGATTGCTAGCTCTTGAACACTTGGAACTGGAAGTGATGATTCCAGGCTCTCAGGTATCCCATCCATCGCAAAGATTAATCACTTTTGGAACAGTGAAGGGAGACTACAATGTATCAACCCACCAATGTATACAATACCAATTGTTTGACTCTTTAAGCTCTTACCCAAATAAAGTACTAATGAGTGATTGATTTTGTCTTTTTCTGATTTTGCTAAGACAGGTCGGAACTTTCAGGCTAGATTTGTAGGTCACACAGAAAGTGTCTTATGCCCACTGTTTTTTATATATATATATATAAACAGTGGCATCTGTAATGTGCAAAAACTTAGTAGCAAAGCGGTGGTTGTGCCATTTTTGTTGGTTCATGTGATGGGTTCGAACCCATTCACTCACAAGTATCCTTTTTAGGCCAACATAGTTGTAGACTTGTAGTTCCTTCTTCTTATTTGCTCTAGGTATAGGCAGGTTCAAATTTAGTCAACCCAGATTTTTTCTTTTGACAGGAAAAAAAAATCATCCTATTCTTACTTGTTTACTTTACCTAACTTAAGTTTTTTCTTAAAATCAATTGCTAGCGAAGGATCATTTCAAACATTATCCTTTTATCTTCAATTAAAAATTTTATTTTTTTCACCTATTTATACTTAGATGACTGTGGTTCATGCCACTATTGAAGTGAAAAGGAAAGAAAGAAAGTAAAAGTATGATTATTTATTTTTTATATTAAAGTAATTGACTTAATTTATTCTTCTAAGTTTTATTAATATTATTTTGTATGTAATTTATTTTTGAAAATAAAAAAGTATATATTTCACTACCAGAAAAATGCCTGTTAAAGAATTTGTTATTTGCCATTTTGACACATGATAATATCGTCATCGGAAACTATTATTGACGGAAAATTCATCGGAAACGAGGAAATTATCAATAGATTTTACATTAAAAAATTTGTCGGTAACTAGATGGAAAAATTTGTCAGTGTGGGAACATTATGGCATATTTTTTGGGTGTTATTGATGGATTTTCTCGATAATATGTATTTTTAAAAAATAAAAAAAATAAAACTTACCGGTGGATTTTTACTCCAGTAATATTAATTTAGAATTTTTAATTATATATTACAGACGAAAAAAATGGACAATAACACTTATTTTTCAAAAAAAATATATTTTCATGTGCAACTCTAATAGCGGCAACAACTATGACAACAATAACGACGCGTGACAAAGGCAAAACAGAAAAATTAAAATTAAAAGAAAATAAAACCAAAAATGCACCAAATCAAAAATTTTAATAAATTTTTTAATATTTGAAAACATATAATTAGCACTTTGAAAAAAAAAAAAAAACCACCTGTAGTAGCATCTCTAGCACAGTAGCAATGAGTAGTGACAATGGCGCCAGCAACAAATCCGAACAAAAAAAAGAAAATGGTAAGTAGAAATTAAAGGGTAATAAGAACAAAATCAAATCAAAAAATAAAACAGTTTGATGGTTTGAGTGGATTGATTATGGTGGGTTGGGTGATAGGTTGTGGTGAAGAAGATGGATGGTGTAGAAGGAGATATAAATAGATAGAGATAAAATATATTAGGAATATTCTCTTTTTATTATTATTACTGTTAGGGTTTTGATTGAAATTTTTTATACAATATAGGAACTTGTTTATAAATTTTTAAATTATAGATATCTAATTAAAAATTAAGTGAAATTATAAGAACTTAAACAATAATTAAACCAACTAACTATCATTTGCAATTGAAATAAGTTTTGTCAGACATATTTTGTGATCATTTTTCATAGGGTAAATTACACTTTTTCTGAGATTTGTGGAAATATAACTCACACCCCTCTATTATCATCTGGCACTCACACCTTGCTGTCAAATTTTAAATATTTATATTATAGTTTCACTCATTCATAACACTGATAATAAATTTAATAGAATATCATTTTGTGATATTAACTATTTTTAATTAATAAAATTATAAAAATACCTCTAAACTTAACAAAGGGATAGGTATTTTTTATAATTTTATTAATTAAAAATAATTAATATCACAAAAATAATTATGTTAAGTTTATTAACAGTATTTTGTAAAGGAGATGTGAAATTGTAATGTAAATACTTAAAATTTAATAAGCGAGTGGGTGTAAGTTAAGATAAATAAAAGGGATATGAGTTATATTTTCATAAATAAAAGAAGTAAATGTAATTCTAATTTACGTGTCCAATATTAAATAGGTTCAAATAACTCAACTTTTACTATAGTCTCCCTTCACGGTTCCAAAGGGGATTTTTGGGATGGATGCGACACCTGAGAACCTGGAATCATCACTTCCAGTTCCAAGTGTTCAAGAGCTAGCACTCCAAAGGCCAGAGAAAGTGCCACCAAGGTACCTAAGAGATGATGATGGTGGTGACATCATAGCCACTGCCCCTTCTGATCCATCACTTCGTGTTCCCTTGATCGACATGTCCAAGTTGGTCAACGCAGAGACACAACAAGATGAGCTTCAAAAGCTTCACCGTGCTTGCAAAAACTGGGTGTTTTTCAGGTACTACATACAAAAGCACTAGATATAGTAGATACTATTTCTTGCTTTCAGTTGCTTGAAGTTATGATTTGCTTAGAATTGTTTGTTTCTACGATTTAGGCACTTGTGCTGTTGATCAATACAGGTATATTCTCTTTAGCTGAACAAATTTAGTGTTTTCTCAATTTGTTGATAAGAGAATCATAATGAAACTCAATGTATAGTTGTTTAAATCTAACATGTATAATGTCCATTTACTTTTATATTTTGATCTTTCGATTTCAGTTCATTAATTAATTTTTTCTTTCTTTTTTTTTTTTTGAAATAATCCTGGAAATATCCTTAATTTATGGACTAATATTCTCAATAAAGTGAAAAATATTAGCCAAGGTTGTGTCTATTATCCCTTTTGGGTAGTATGAGAAAGAGAAAGCTAATGGAAATAAAGGGATAACAGAATTGGTTACTTTTTTGCCTCATTTGTTTTTTTGTCACTTCAGATGGTAAATCATGGAGTTTCAAATACATGCCTTAAGAATATGAGGAATCAAGTTCAGAGATTTTTTGAGCTACCTTTTCAAGAGAAAAAACGATGGGCACAGAAACCAGGAAGTCTTGAAGGCTATGGCCAAGCATTTGTTACCTCTGAGGACCAAAAGCTGGATTGGAATGACTTGATTTTCCTCAAATGTCTTCCTACTCAGATCAGGAAATTGGATTTGTGGCCACAAAACCCTCCTCAATTCAGGTTTATGAATGCGGAATGCCAAACGGCTGAACTGAACAACATAATGATGCCAATGGGTGTCAGAATATGGATTATTCAAATATGACATTGCCTTTCTAAGTTTTATGACATGACCTACTCAAAAACTCTCACTTCAAACAAAATTAGCTCTTTGTCATGAAAGTCTCTGTATATGACAGTATGACACTGATACCTGAAGCTCATTCATATAAGGGTATAGACTGTATGGCATATGTGCTGAAGGTGTTTGGTTTTATTTCCTGTTTCCATTTTCTATTTTCAATCTCTTTCATGTTTTTTCAGGATATTGTGAAGGCTACAGTGAAACAAGAAAACTTATTTCCTGAATTCATTTCCTATTAATATCAGGCTTAGAAACTCCTGAAAATATAAGAAACGAACTGAAAATAAGAAATGAAAACACAAACCAAGCCCTTATATTTCCTAGCTGTGATGATTCGGTTTGTGTTTTTTTAAGTATTTTACCTGTTTTCTTCAACTAGTTATTTCTCTCAAACCAAGCTATCATCTTTTTGTTTTATGTTCCCCTACAAGATTTCTACCACAACCTTTTCTTATGCTTATAATGGTATCCTTTTGCCATTGGTTATCAGGGAAACATTAGAGAGATATTCTGAAGAAATGAGAGAGGCAGCAATTTCAATTGTGATGTTCATTACTATGGCTTTGGGGCTTGATGATACACAGATATCGGAGAGTTTCCAAGAAGGATTATTTGATATAAGGATGAATTGCTACCCACCATGTCCAGAGCCTGAAAGAGTTCTTGGGATTTTTCCCCATGCTGACAATTCTGCGATCACTCTCTTACTTGACTGTGGTGATTTTCCGGGTTTGCAGTTCCTCAAAGATGGGAAATGGGCCAATGTTGAACCTATAGAAAGGGCCATTGTTGCAAACATTGGCCAAATCATTGAGGTTTGTATTAACAACCCCATTATGCTGTAAAATCAACCTTGTAATGATTGATTGCTAGTTTGTTGCTGATCACTTAAGCGGAATCAATAGGGTTATAACTTATAACCTAGGAAAAAGGCTTAAGAGTACTGCACTGGTTTCGTCAATTTTGGTATGAAAATAAGCTACAAGAAGTGAGTTAGTGATGAAGGGTTTAGATAGATTGCATGTCATAGATTCTAATGTCATTACCATGCACCGAAAGGAAAAAAAGAAACTGGTTACAAAAGTTTTGATTAGTTGATTTTTTTCTCTCTGTGACTCTCTTATTTCCATTAATTTATCCATTAATTTTGCCTCTATGGCTTAATTTTGAACAAGAATTTCCATTGCACTCTGTGAACAGAAAAATGTGACATTCACAAAATTGAAATGTTTGATTATGCTTGTTTTATACAGGTGATGAGCAATGGTATATATAAAGCTCCAGAGCACAGAGCTGTGGTGAATAAATGGGAAGAGAGGTTGTCAGTAGTGACATTCTGCTACCCAAGTCCTACTATAGACATTGGACCAGCTGAAAAGCTAATTGGAGAAGGAAACCCACCAGTGTACAAGAACTTGACACATGCAGAATATTTCAGAAGCTTTTTCAATAGGAAGCTTGACGAATCTTTCATTGATAGCCTAAGAGCCTGATTTTATATGTTTGTCTTAAATCAGGCTACTTTACATCATACATTCACTAAAATAATGAACATTTGATATTTAGGAAAAATAATTGTAGTTTTTTAAGTGAAATATTTTAAACAATTTTTTTTTACCATAGCTTAATATTTATAATGATGATTTTATAAAGATAAATGGTGTGTGTAGCTAGTTCAGTCATATGGGGCTTAAATATTGGGCAATTTAATCTGAACTAACATGTTGTTTTCTTTTATGGTTATTTTATAATATCCATTTTGATAGATATAAAAAGTTTTACATTCGCAGCTAATTAATCCTACGATATTATATTTTCTTTTTGTTGACTGATATGATATTATGTTCTTATTTTGTTTGCAAAACCTATTTGTCTTTTTTAGTGTTTTTATTTTGATATTCCTAAAGTGTCTTTAAGTAAAATTGTGTTAAACTCCTGTTTATGTTACTTTCATATTTAAAATTATATCTAATAATAATGCTAATTAATATTAAATATAAAAATTAATTATTTTTAATTCATCAATATTAAAATAAAATCAATTTATCAAATCAAGCTCATATTATGCCAAACTTTTTCAATAATTAAATTGAAATATTTTGAAAAATTAAGGGCCTGTTTGCTTTGCAATTTTTCATATTTGTAAAGGAAAAACTAAAAAAATTGAAAGCTGAAACTTTGAGTTTTCATATTTGTGAAGGAAAAACTAAAAAAAAATTCAATTTTCAGTTTTTCCTTCACAAATTTGGAAAACTTTTCAAAATTTTTAATTTTTCCTTTACAAATTTAAAAATCAAAAACTGAAAAGTGCAAAGCAAACAAGATTTAAGTTTTCTATTTAAGAGGGTGTTGTATTTTTATTTTTATCCTACATTTTGTTCTAGAAGGACCAATTTGTTCTATGCAAAACGTAAAAAGAGGAGATTTTGTCAAATGGTTATTTATTCTAGAGGTTTTTATAACTTCACTTAATTTTCAATTGAGTTTTTATAATTTAAAAATTTACAATCAAGTACCTATATTTTATAAAAATTTTCAATAAAGTCCTCAATGCAACAACTATTAAAAAAAATGGAATATTTATATATTCCATTATTATCTCTTTTTATTATAAGCTCTCTCCTCTTTCATGGTTAAACCTATATCCTAGTGATTGTGACTGTCTTGTACCTTTGAGTGAATGGTTTCATATCGACTCCCACCTCCCCCTCTCCTATTCTCTCCAAAAAAAATTCATAGTCTTAATACCTTTATTAAAAACAGAAAAAAAAAAAGGCTCCTTCCTCCAATGCCTAACACCCCCAAACCACCATTGCCTCCACCAAAACATTCGCATGTGATAAAATTGAAGGGTAAATCTAAAGTTGATTCACATAAAATAGACAATGATATTATGTAACAGTAACCTACAGAAATTATACCTCATAGGTGACATTAAGATGAATAAGTGTTTTGGGATTACAAGTTTCTAAGCATAAGGGAAATTGACAATAGAATGATAAAATATATTGGGTTTTCCTGAGTATGAATAATAGCAATAAATGTGTAAAAGGCTAGTTAAGTATCAAGGAAAGATGATAGATCTCCATTTTCTCTGCTTGTGATTGAGGTTTATGAGCATAAGGGAAATTGATAATAGAATGATAAGATATATTGGGTTTTCCTGAGCATGAGTAGTAGTAATAAACGTGTAAAAGGTTGAGTTAAGTATCAAGAAAAGATGATAAATCTCCACTGTCTCTGCTTGTGGTTGAGCTTGACACCTGGAAGAATAGCAAAGAATTAGATAAGAAGGAAAGGGATATCAGAAGGAGGAAGAGGAGAGTTAAGTATCAAGGAAAGATGATAGATCTCCACTGTCTCTGCTCATGATTGAGCTTGACACTTGGAAGAACAATAAAGAATCAGATAGGGAAAGGGATATCAGGAGGAGGAAGAGGACAAAGAAGAAGAAGACTATGAAAGTGATTTTAAGAAACAAAGATTTCAAGCACTGAAAAGTTCTAATACATTTATCTTTCTTGTTTCATCTTTTTATAGACACTAAAGCATCTTGAATAGTATGCAACATTATTGCTTGGTCAACTATCAATGGTATTTCATCTCTTGCTATCAATGTCTCTGCATAGGCTCTATGAAAGCATGTTGAACAATATTAGCATCTTGAATAGCTTTTCAACTTGTAATAATATTCTTTCATGTTAATATGTGTTGGAGAAACATCAAATTAACGCAGTGGAATATTAAACAATGGTGAACAAAATTTTTCCATAACATAAACTGTTCATATAGGACAAAAAACACTTTCAATGAAATCATATTTTATGAGATTGGTATCACATTGTGTTATTTAGATAACATAAACTCTTAAAACAAAGATGAATAAGCAGGACATGTACCTCTTATAATGAAGTCCCGTAGAGAGTAGTCTCACGAATACATAGCTGCACAACGCACAACCTCTAGCTTGTCCACACGAACATGATATCCCAAGGAACTCCTTTTTGTCCAAATCCCATTCTTGGTTGCCCTTGGGAACCAAGACTAGTATGGAGTAGGTGGTGGAGTGGTTTTCTTTGAATAGAGATGTTTCTCCCCTTTTAAAACTATAAGACATACCCTCTCTCTTCAATATGTGTCAAATTCTTTTCTTTTCAAGGTTGTAGATTTTTTTTTTGGGCATGTGCAAATATTAAGATGACATTTATGTTACATATCAATTCATAATTGATTCCCAATCAAAAACTTATTTAAAATTCGAATTAATTTATTTTCAAATAATTCTTATTTTAAATAGGCTTATATAATTTCGATTTAGCAAAATAACATAATTTCACACATAAATCATCTGATGTCTTATATTAACTAAAACTCAAAAAGACCAAAATACTCCTGACACATGTTTCTAAAATATGGACTTTCCATATAAAACCTTTTTTTGTGTGTGGAGGATTTACCACCATATTGAATTTGATTTCGGGATGTGCTAGCAACCCTGCAATTCAATTGCAAGTCCAATTCAATAATTAATTTCTAATTAACTACATTAATTAGAATTAATTCGTTCTTGGCTACATGTTTTGTTGTGTGTGACTAACTAGGTTCATCACTAATTGGTAATGAGATCACAAAATCAAACCTTTGATCTTATCGGAAACTCATTTCCGAACCAAAAGTACAATTCTCAAAATACCTTTGGTTCTCATAAGTCATGGGTAACACCTAGCACAACATGTCATGACCATCCAAATAGTGACGAATGTATCAATTAGAACATTCTAATGAACCAATAATCATATTTGCCATGCACTCAAATCCATTCATTACAGGATCTCAATCCAGCCATGGTCATGGATAATGTCAAACCCTATAGCTTAGATCATATGGGTTCTCTGAGTTTTTCATTCTTTGATCAATATGACATGAACTATAAACTCTTTTCTATTTAAGTCCAAGTACCTCAGCTAAGGATTTCATGATCAAGAACAACCTCTCATCCATAAGACCTATCCTCATTTATATAGGGTAATGAATCTCATCTTCATGGTCACCTATTACCATAAATAACTACCTATAGCCACTGACTACTTAATATTAATGCATGGCATAAGTATACGAGAGTCGCAAACTATAGCTACCCATGTGCAAGATAACCATACCATCTCAGGTCTAAGGATTATATGTCCTGATATGATCCAATAATATTTCATTGACATTAGTAAAATTACCATGTAAACTTTATCTATTTGTCATGTTTAACCCACTTATCCTATAAGTGTCCACATATCTGTTTTGACATCTAATGTTGTATAGTATGAAACTCACTACTCCATCTTTATTAGTATCTTAAACCAATCATGGAATCAAACAGAGTGACGATCTTCAGAATAATAATGTCTAATTGGAATTCCTATAATCGTGAACTATTTTAAAAATATTATACTAGACTACTCCATCACTCATATTCTCAACTCTTGATAATAAAGTATCTAACAAGTGTCTTATGGACTTATGCTAATAAACATAAATGATGGATAAAAGAATAATAAATTGCCATTAATAGAAATTATTGATACATATATTTATTAGCTCTAGGGCATACAGCTAACAATATGCACGTTTTACATTATTGAATACTATATTGAACTTTCCATGTTTGTTCGTATAAACGGTGAAAGATTATTGACTGTATAAGTAAGAAGCAGAAAAAGGAGAAGGAGGGAATTGAGAAATTACCTCCCGTACAAAAATAGACCTTGCTCCCAAGGTCTATTTTAGTGTCATAATGCATCAAGTACAGAAATTCAAGCATGACATAGTAGTTAAAGCCATGGAACATCTCTCAAAGTAAAACAAGTCCACAATTTCAAGCCAAGAGTCACTCCAAGAACCATTACAATTTGTAATGATAATGCACTGTAAAATGATAGTCCACCATGATGAATTTAGAGTAACTATTGTTTCAACTTAAGGTCAGTAAGGATATAATATGTAATATATTTGGAAGGCCAAACTCCTTGACGCCTCCAAACTCCCATACCATTTGAATTGTCACATTCTCTAATAAAACTCCAAGCTGACACCACCTATAATTTCTCATCTCAACAACCCAACAAACTATTTCCTTTGCAAGTATCAATAGGAAGCTCTTAGGTTGGCTATCAATTTGCAAATGATAATCCTCCCATTTGCCAACATATCAACTTGTTTATGTAGACCAAGATAATAATCATTGAGCAACCCATTTTTGATGCTATAGAGTATAGTAGTTTCTCACTAAGCCTGAGAGGATGAAGAATGCTTTGACTTCATGACTCCTAGTTGTTAGCTATAGAAACCTTTAGAAAGATTTATAGCATGTGTTTTGAATGACAACAAAGTAAATCTCATTAAAATATTTTGAAGAATAGACTAACGCTTCAATTAACAGGACTTCTCATAACATATAAGTTCAACTAATGACACATTTTCACAACATCATTTTTTTGTTAGCTCAGAACCCTTCTGAAAGCTTAAATGCAACATGTTTTGAATAATAATAAAGCCAATTTAAGGAAAATATTTTGAAGAATAACTAACGCTTATCTTGAGTTTCTTGAGTAGCAAAATAAGTTCTATGTTAGCATAACAAGGCTCCATTAAGGAAGAATAATTTCGCTTTACATATGCAAACATGTTTTATCTGATTTTAAGAGATATAAACTAAATGAAAGTGATAATTATGTCCAAAAATGAGCATAGAATGTCTAACGGTTGAAAGAAAGCAACCAAAACAAGAAAACAAGATTTGGGACTTCAAAAAGTACACTTGGAATAAAGATATCAATCAAATGCTGAAACCAAAATGTTCTACAATCTTCAATCATCACACTCGTAATGCTTTGATCATCAACAAGCTCTGATTGAATAATAGAAGACCCAAAATTCATCAAAGAAATGATACCGCACTTCAAAAAGCTCACTCCAGTGAGACAATGTGCTTTACAAGAAAATGAGGGAAATTCAAAATTCAAATTTGAATTTGAAAAGTCAAAATCCAGATGTAGAACGAGCATAACATCTTTTGTAATCGTGGTCAACTACCTCAGCTTCTAGAAGAAGAGTTCAGAAACCATGTTCAGAAAGTAATAGTAGTTTCTCAAGTGACATTAGAAGCTTCAATCTTGCAATGGCTTCTGCAACAACTTTGACAACAGACATGCTACTCTTCTAGACTACTTTTTTAAGACACAAATGGATGATCAACACATGTCAGATCTGATCAAGGGCAACGGTCATAAGAAAGACCATTTATAAATGGAGATGATGTGCTTTCAAAGACAAGTGAGTTGAAACGCAGAAGAGCAAAACTCTATAAAAATTTCTCCTCATCTTCTTATAAAGCTCATTACATCTTGTAATCATTCCCTTTGGTTGTAAAAATCTTCTTTCTACATTCCTTCATTGTTCATACGTTCTTCCAAGGAAGAATAAGTGAAAAGAAGTCATTCAGTTATCCTAGATTCTTCTTTGTATATCTTAAGGAAACTTGAGTGTAGGTTTGTTTGAGTTGCAAACCCAAACACAAACCTTTGTATTCTCAATCTAGTAGTGACCAATGTGAGTTTAGCTTGGAGAGGCTAGTCAAAGACTACTTGTAACACGACAGTAAAGGTGTTTCACTAGTCACGGTTTAGCTTGGAGAGGCTGGTTAAAACTACTCAGTTAGCTTGGAGAGACTTGGTGAATACCTATTTGGTTTGTGACAGGTAGGGGTTATCTCCTGGTCACTGGTGAAAGCTTGGGAAGGCTATTGTAAAGATTATCCAGGTTCTTTCTTTGTTTGAGAAAGGTTTTAGTGAAACCTCAATGGTGGTTGAGTAGTGGATGTAGGTAGATTGGTCAAACAATATAAAAATATCTATGTAGTATTTTCTTTCCTTTATCTCGTTTGCATTCATTGTCCTTTATTATTCTCTTATTTCTGCTTAATGTTATTTATTAAAACATCTATTATTAACGCCCTTCTTTAGAAAGCTACTTTCTGAACCTTCAAACATTGTTTCCGCTCACTACAAGCTCAATGCTTGATAGTTTTATGTTTGAAGTTTCAATTCTAAAAAGGAAGAAAAGTAAAGCGAAGCATGGTTCAACCCCCTTCTTGTGCACTTTTCTACCTACATTTTTAACATGATAATATGTTAAAGACACGCGAGAGATATATAAAGCATCAGAACTAAGTTTAGATCTTCAAAAAGTACATCACACATTCAAAAAGTTCTATATCATTGAAGAAATCGAAATCTCTTGAGCAAGTTATGATCACAATCTTCACTCTTAATGGGAATCAACTCTGAAGATAGGTTAAATTTTATCAAACTAAGATTGAAGCAAAGAAGATCAATTCAAAGATTAGAAATTGAGGTGCTACATCAGAAAGCACGCGTTATTTAGATATCGTGCCAAGTTAACGAAATAGAGGGAAAATTCAAATTAAGTAAACTTTAGAAAAGTCCTGACAATGACACGTTACTTTTATACTTAGTCAAGTACTTCATATTCTAGAAGAAAAAGTTCAGAAACTTCACTTCAAAAGTAAAAGTTATTTATGAAGGTTATCCAGAAACCACATTGTCAACATCTCTACAAGGACAACTTTGAACAGTTTAGTTGCTCTTCTAGATGACAATTCCTATGACACAAAAAGAAAATCAACAAGTGTTAAGACGAGGTGAAATCAATGGACAACTATCCAATTCAAGAATTACGTATAAAAGGATGCTTCCTTTATATGAGACAAGAACTTTTTCCAAAACCCTTGCTCCTTACGCACTAAAGCTTTTTAATATTTTCTGAAAGTTCATTCATTACTCCTCGTAATCAGTTTTGTCACAAAAATCTTCTATGTAGTACTTATTAGATAACATATTCTTCTTAGAAAGAATTTAGAAAGAAGTCTTTCAAGTTTTCAATTTAAACACAATTTTATTCTTAGAAAAACTTGAGTGTTCATTCATTGGAGAGAACCAACCAAAATAAAAAACTTTATACCTTGATCCAGTAGTGATCAATGTGAGGATAGCTTGAGGAGGCTAATAAAAGGACTGCTTAGTGTGAGAGTAAATTAGAACTCCTGCTCGGGAATAGCTGGATAAGGCTATATAAAGACTATCTTACTTTCTTTAAGTTGAAAAAGGGTTGTTAGTGGAACTCAACAATTGTTAGAAACTGGACATGGGTAGTGTTTGGCCAAACCGGTATAAAAATCTTTGAGTAATATATCTCTCTCTTTCTCTCTTTATCATTCAGCATTTGTGTTTGTTTGTATAGTATATTTCCTGAAAATGATTTCAAACAGTTTATGAGTTTTCTACTTAATTTAGAGAGTAACTTTTTGAACCACACTAACAACAATCTTTGATGCCTTCAAGTGAAAAACTTGATAGACTTTGTTTAGTATTTTAGAAATACAATCGAAATTTAAAGCACGATTCAACTCCCTTCTTATGCCACGTTTAATCTACACGAGTATAATCACAACTTAGCATGAGAACAAAATTCACTTGGGAATAATAATATTCATCTATAGCAGAATTTGTTGACTATTTCATTGCATCATTCCAGGAATACAAGTTCGTGTTCTTTAATGTCTCCACCATGGTCGTCATTAAAGGAAAACCAATGCATTTGGGGCTATTGTTGTGGCAATGGTTTGGGTACTAACTCCTTTAATAGAAAAAGAAATAACATCACTTACAGTTTGTTTTGGAGTAAAATTTCTATTTATCTATAGAATATACAAGTAATTTTGTGTTGCATTTTGGTGTAGCCTTAATCGACTTTACCTTATTACCTGCAGACAAAAATGCTACTATTTGGTGGATAAAAGCATGAATCTAAGATGTGATTGAGGGGAGGTGTGAAGGAAAGGGGATGATTGCTTCCCGTTAGTCGCTCTATCCTTTACACCACTTGACTTCGTAAGGTGCTTTCTAGCCAGGGTGGCAAATGCAAGGCAGAATGAGTTGGTCGTTTTAGTTATTTGGGTTAAAAGTATTAACCCGTAGGTTAAAGAATTATGGCTGGACGAATCAACCCGGCAAGCTAACCCGATTTTGATTATATTTTAGCTATTTTTGTTACTCCAACAGTCACGGTTGACTATAAAACGAGGTGGAATGGGTTGAAAAATTTTAGCGGGTTAAAAAATCCAACACACCCGTCAAAAATGATGGGTTAGCGGGCCAACCTAACGAGCTTAAACCATTTTGCTATCGTTATTTCTAGCATGCCTTGTGCTTTTACTAAAAAATAGTAAAGTGCTTAGGTGGTAAATGAAGAGAACAACACATGGATGCAGTAGGTTGCATAGGTGGCAATTAAATTAGTTTCGTTTATCACATTTACTAAATGTGGTTAAATGTAACGTGATTGCTTTGGTGGTGTTAATGGTCAATACGTCATGGAGTTGTTAGGGATAAAGACGTAGATAGCGTTTGATAGAGGGATAGAGACAATGAAGATAGTGAAAAAAGAGACATAAATAATAAACATGTATAAGAATATTATTAGAAAAAAATATTAAATTTCTATTTCCATATCCTGTTCCCACTTTTTGAAAGTACAAAAATTTTGTATTTTTCTATTGGGACAGAAATTCCTATCTTCACCACCTAAGGTTTATGTCTCAGTGTCTCTGTATTTCTATCATGTATCACTAACCAAACGCTATCTTATGGAGATGTGTTTGTGGGCCATAAGATCTGACAACACTCAAAAAGTCCCAATCTCTCTCTCTTTCAACCAATCCTACAACTTCTCTCTGCTCATCCCAAATTTGCACTCTATCTTCAAGACCTTCCTCAACAACATTTTTCAAAGCAAACTAGCTATGTTATTTGTTGTGCTAAATGAACCAGGCCACCTAGGAAATTATGAAAAAGCTAATGGCCACTTAGGAAATTATGAAAATGCTAAAATTTCCCAAGGTGTGGTTTGAACTTATGTCATGAGGAGTGTTGAGCCTCTTGCTTGCCACCAGGTCAACCACCTCTTTTATCTATCTATATATATAGTAAAATTCACTCCATTTCACATTTAATGCTTACACTACAATTAGTGCATGCTTATCTATATTTTGTAATTAAATATATTTTGATTTCCAAATATTAGGTGATTCTCAAATAATACAATGTATAATTTAAACACTCTAATTTGTGATACTTTAGTTCTATTTGTAAAGATTTTTATTTTTAAAATTAAATAGATGAAACTTTATATAGTATAATTTTGATTGATATATTAACTCATGATAATATAATTTTTTTTAATCTTAATTTTTAGATTTAATCCACTTAAAATAAAAAAATAAATTGATATATATATATATGTAAAATTAACCACAACATATATTTAAATTTATTAAAAAAATTTTACAACGTTATAACACTTTTTTTATAGATATGTCATACATATTTTATAAACCTTAAATTTTAAACCAAAGATCTTTTAAAGTGTATTTATAAAAAAAATGTATTATATTTATATTATACAATTTGTAATGTTATCTTTTGCATATATAGGGACAACTCAATGGTCAATAATTATTTTTTACAAATAAAATCTATTTAGTTTACACAATATATATAATATTTTTAATGCAAATCATAAATATAAGTATTTTAACGTTTAAAATTTATTCTTTCACTTAATTGATATCATGTTTAAATGATTTATATTCTTATATGAATTATGCTATTTAATTTAACCTTCTTTTGTGTAATTAATAATACTTTCATTTATTTTATTTAAATAATATATGTGTGTATATAAAATAGACTCTATTATACACTTAGAACACAAAAGCTAGCAAGCGAATGTTTGTACTAAACCTTTTATTTTATGAAATTATTAAATAATTTTACAATTAAATGTGTCATAATAAAACTTAACTTATTAATTTATATTATTTTTCTTCAACCCAAAAAATTATTAGTCATTACAATTTTCGAATTAACCACAAATAGTCGCATACACTAATAACTATTTTCTAACTAACTTTTCCTTCAGAATATTTTTTATGTTGAAATTAAATGAGACTTTTAATCGTTTTAGAAAATTAAAAGCATTCATATAACTTCAATTATCATAACATATTTTGAGGTCTATAATTTATGACCTACATTAATTTATTAATTTTAAAACTAAAATGCAAGAAATTACCTTTATAATGATTAAATTTAAAGTAGAATTTTATTTGCTTTCAATAATTGTTGTAATAGCAAAAATTATTAGGTGTTTAAACAAGGCACACAATAGATACAAGAGTAGAATCAATGCAATAATTAACCCATTGATCATTCGTTTGTTTTGATGCTTGGAATCTAAAAGGCATCTGTGTAAAAATTTGTGGCCAAGAATATTTTGAGAACTAAAAAATTGCTTCCTATCCATTTTTCAAGTTTTGAGTTCAACATTATTTTTAAGGTGTTCTCTTTTTCTCTTTCTTAGTTTCTTTCTTTTCAATTAAACTAATACTTACAGGAAGATTGCATCAAAAAATAATAACTCTTTCATTCAGAAGTTTTTTGGCCTTACTTGGACTTACAATTTCTAAAGCTCCATGTTTTACACTCCTTAACTAGATACGTTCTCAAGATCTTTCTCTTCACAATCTTGGAGATCATGATCTGCTATTTCTTTAATTTTGATATTGTTATGGTATCTCAAAAGGATCTTTTTTTCAATGAAGAAATTTTCAAATTGATTTTAATAAGGTTAGATGAAATTTATTTTACAAATTTAAAGACTTTAACTTCACTTAATATATAATGGTCAAGTACTCAATATCATTATTATTTTAGATGATCCAAAAGAGAATGTTATGAAGTTAAATTCTATAGTACGTAGTGAAAATTACTTCACTAATATTGGAAGAAAATTATTGTTTGAAAAAAATATTATTTATCCTATTTCATTTATTGAGCTTAAGTCATATGAAACTTATAATGTAATATTTTATGCATTGCCTATCAATAAATGAATGATCTCACCTCATACATGTGTTTAAATCCACTATAAAATTACTCAAGTCAAATTGTAATTATTGAATACATTACTTCAACATTTTTCGTGTATCAACTGACCCAAAAATATATTAATTAAATAGAGGAAAAAATTAAGATATATTATTTAGAAAACTTAGTAATGAAAGATAAAAAATTATATTGGTCCTTTTATATAAATAAAATAATGCAAAATTCAAAAAATTAAATTACTTTAATATTTTATCATTTATAATTGATTGTTAAATTGTGTTTCTTATTAAATAAAATGAATAAAATTTTATATTAAAGTATGTTATTTAGTTATAATTATCAAAATCTGAATGTATTGAGATTAAATGACTTATATATGAGTTATGTGTATGTATAATTTTAAGTGGGTTTAATGAAATATCAAAAGAATAATTGTCAAATTATAAAATTGAGTTAAAAATTATTAACCAAAGGTACAAAAAAATTATGTGTGTTTTTTATGGTAATTAATTATATAAGTTTAGTTGTGTCACATAAAATTTACACAACATGATACATTAACTATTTGACTATTGATTATTAAATTACACTTGAGAATGGATAATATTACTATATATTGATGATTAAATGTATAATTTTTGTTTAATTTATATAATTATGCTACAAATACATAATTATGCTAAAAATGTTGCAAATAATAAAGTTTTTCATGAACTCCATAAGTGACATTACATAGAATAATTTAAAAGATCCTATTATTATATTATATTTAATTTTTAATTATTATCCCAATTTTCGTTAAAAATATTATAATAAAAAATAATTAAACAAAATTATAATTTAACCTGCAAAGCAAAGCACGGGTATTATCTCTAGTTATATGTCATTTTGTATATATATTACCATGCATTGAATTATGAAATTGCTCAATACCAAGGTGGGGTTCAAGCTTGTATCATGAGGAGTGATGAGCCTTCACTTGCCACTAGGCCAACCACCTCTTTTACTTATTGTGTGCCATTTTTTTTTTATATATATATATATTAGGTTACACTAAATTATAATTTTATATATTGATTTAATTATATTTGGTTTATTATTTTAATTAGTGACCCACAGTTAAACAACATCGGGTTGAATCTAATAACTATGGACAAAAGGGTATTTTAGACAAATTTCACACAATTTAAATGACGTTTCTTTTCGTCAATAACAAAGGTGGTCAATGTAATATGTGAAAATAAATGAGTGTTGAGTGTAATTACAATATACTTAAGAGAAAATCAATGTAATTTTCTCTTGTTTTAATTATAATAGTTTTCCTTATGTTTTTTTTAATTATTAAAAAATATATGATCCTGTACACATAGAAAGAGATAAAAAATGCTAGTTAAATTAAGGATATGTTTATTTCAAATTTTAAAAAAGTGATCATCAAACGTAAATTTTACATATAATTAAAAAAAATTAAAAAGTGATTTTTTAAAAAACTACTTTTTTAAGCTTGTAAAAGAGCTGAAAATCAATTTTTATGAAATTCTAATTATTTTTAAATAATTATCAAAATATACACAAAGTAAATTTTTTAGGAAAAAAAAGTGATTTTTCACATGACACAAAGCCAAACAAACAGCCCATAAGTGACCGAGAAACAAACTTTGTCTATCGAAGTATACACACACACTTTTAACAGAAAAAAAAAAATTTAATAAACAAGAAAAAGCGACTCACTCGCACCCATAACTCAGTGTCCGAGTCCGACCCGACAAAATTGAGGGCTCTACTCTCTGCAGAGCAAACAATCTTCAATTCCTCCCTTCGGATTCTCGCAGCCACCACCACACCACCACCACCACCCGCGTCCACACACTCCTTTTCCTGCTCCCCTCCGCACCTGATTCGCTCTCTGCCCCTCCCCTCTTCCTCTTCTTCTTCTTCCGGTTCCACTCTCAATTCCGGTGCAGAAAAAAAAAAGAAGAAGAAGAGGGTTTCTTCTTCTGGATCTGAGCAACTTTAATTCTTCCGTTGCAAACTGGCTATGGACTACGAACCCTTCGACAGTAGCGGTGCGCTTTTCTTCCCAAAGTTTCTTACTTCATTGCGTACATGTGACCAAAAAAAAAAAATCGAAACTTGTTTTAAATCTTTCAATTTCTAGGGTTAGGGTCTTGTTCCCAAGTTCTTATCTTTTTGGTGATTTGAGAAGGGGGAGGGTTTCTGTTGTGTAAAAAGTTCATGGGTTTTATGCTATGATGTTTTATTTTTTATTTTTTGTGTCTTGAACTCAAGAAGTAGTCTGTCTGTTGGCAGTGTCTTTCAGTGATGAAAGAAGTAGTCTTCTTGTCAAACTATGAATTTATTGTGTAGTTTTTCACCGAATTAATACCCTTGAAAAGTAGAAAGCAGTAAATTAGGTGAATCTTTTGGATTGATTTGCTGTATAAATTGATTGCTCATTGATTGCTCAAGCATGACATTTATGGTTAACATAAAAGATTAGAAATGCTCCATTTCAAAATTCTGGCTCTGGCCTGTTTAGTGCTAGGAGTTTCAAAAACCAACAAGTAGTTGTATTGAAACCTTGTCTATTTTAATATTTTTGGCATCACAGCTATGAAGTTAAATGACAGAGATTTGGTTTTTTTTTTAATTTTAAAATCAATAAGGCGCCAAAGGTGTGCCTCATCTCAACAAGAAAGGCATACCTGAGGTGCTAGAGGTGCACGACTCATTGAATGTGCACAATCTAAGCCAGCAAGAAGTGTTGACACCTTCAGGCACCTTGGACTACACTAGTTGACAGTTTGATTAAGCGGTATTTTCTTAAATTATGAAGTTTAAGACGGAAGAAACTTATGGAGGTGTCCATTCCTTTGTTTACAAGGCTTTAGAGTTCTTTGAAAAGAAATGTTTACACGCACTACATCCTCAAATGTCTACTATTTTACCCCCTTTTTTTCAACAATATCATGTAAGTGATTCTCTATACTGGTAAGTGTAACACTGACTTACGGTAGAATTCTCGCATTGTACACATGGTGAAAATTTGGTGCTTTGAAATATTTATTCCCTTTTACTGCAGTGTTTTTTATCTGGTTAATGTTGAGGTTTTTATATTGTGTCCTCACTTTGTTTGAATAGTGAATGAATGTAACTTCTGAGTTCTGATGCAAAGAACTGTTCTTAAAATTAAAATGTCTTTTTTGTGCTTGATATAGTCTCTCCAAGGCTGAAAAAAAGTCTCGTTGATATATTCCAAGGATTTATGGTCCAGGTTTGCATGTTATTATTGTATTTATATCCATTTACTTGCTGTAATGACTGCAGGAACTGATGATGATCTTCCACCAACGCATCAAAATAGAATTCCCAGAGGGGAGGACGTCTAGCTGGAAATGGAAGATCTGCTGTCGGTTCAATACCATATCCCAGGATGTATGGTGAAATTGATATGGAAACTCAAATTCACCAGCTAGAGCAGGAAGCGTACAGTTCAGTTCTACGAGCCTTTAAAGCTCAAGCTGATGCCATTACTTGGGTACATTTTTCATTTTGTTTTCACATATCTAATATTTTTTGAATTTGTTTGATCAGGTTTAAATGACTGCTACATGACATGTATTTTCTCCAGGAGAAGGAAAGTTTGATTACAGAACTAAGAAAGGAACTGAGATTATCGAATGAGGAACATAGGGAACTTCTGGGCCGTGTTAATGCAGATGATGTCATACGAAGGATAAGGTCTGCTGTACTTTCAGTCAATATTTAGATGTGAGATTGTCATTGCATTTTCCATACATGCATTGTCATTGCATTAACCACAATTGTACATTGATGTTAGGGAGTGGAGACAGGCAGGAGGCCATCAGCCTGGCGTGCTGAATACTGGTCAAGCTATTCATGATTCAATTCCAAGTCCAACAATCTCTGCATCTCGTAATAAGAAGCCAAAGATAACACCATCTGTTCCATCGCAATCTTTTGGTGGGCCTTCTCCCATTTCACCCCCAACCAGTGGCTACTCCCCACCAGCCCTCTACATCTGTTGCAAAACGGATCTGTTCCTGGATCTAAGGGCAAGAAGCAAAAAGCTGTAAGTAAACCTTAAATATATTTATTTTACAGTGCTCTTCTGTTTTGCTTTACTTAACTGAGCCTGGTTTTGGCCTCACGAGTCATGTCAGCCACTGAATAAACTCTTTGCCACTATGGGAAAAAATATTAAATGGATTAGAACATTGTAACAATGCATCAGCAACATTATTTTTTTTGTGTGTTTTCCATTTTCATTTACAGGGCCAGATAATGCCTGGTGTATCTTCAATAAAGCAATACCCTCCATCAGGACCAAGTGGAAGGAATCCAGTGCCTAATAGAGTTACTTCCAGTAATGTCATGGGTGAGCTTGCTGAGGGAGCATCATTTGATTCATTGATTGGTAGGAGAGTACGGACAAGATGGCCTGATGACAATAACTTCTATGAAGCTGTTATTGCCGACTACAATCCAACTGATGTATTGACAGCCCTCAATTACTTTGGAATTTGTTTCTCTATTAGTGTGTAGCTGGCATTTTTATTTCTTCCAACTTTTCAGGGTCGACATAATCTGGTGTATGACATGGGGAGCGCTAATGAAACATGGGAATGGGTACATCTGTCAGAGGTATGTCTGAAACTGATTATGGTGGTGAAATTCTTGTGTACTTTGTTATGATTTACATCATTGTAAATATTAAACATGACATACTTATGGAAGCTATTTTCACTTAATGAGTTAAATAGCAAAATTATTTCTTCTTAATACAGTTAATGGCATTGTGATGAATGTTTTTAAACCTTTTCAATTATGTCACTTTTCACACATATTACATAAACACCATCACTTCACTTTCAATATGTCTTTTCTTTGAGGGCCAACATGAGATTTCAAACTGGGCTAGTCTACATTTCTACTAATTTCATCTAGTCATCATGACTGTAATGTGTATTATTTCAACTTGATGCCTGGAGCTGCTGATATTGTAATGAAAGGAAGGAAGTTCTCCCAAAAAATAATAATAATAATAATAATTTATTTAATTTTTCTAAGTTGAGAAGCACTGCTCTTCCCTAGTATCTTGAGTGTCCCATGATACATGGACGATGGATTTTTTTATCTGCTTGATGTGGTAGGCACTTGGTTGTACTATATTGTTTGGCTAATTTTTATGGTATTGTAACTGCAGATCTCTCCTGAAGATATTCAATGGGTGGGTGAGGATCCTGGAATCAATCATCGTGGGGGATTTGGCGGACCTGGCCAAGGGATGAATAGGCCTGCAGGACGCGATAGTGTTCCAGGAGCTGGGCGAGGTAGAGGAGCCACAAAGGGCCAATCCAGGAAAGATTTCCTGTCATCTCAGAATGGAATAGGAAAGAAGGCTCCAGATGATATACAAATACTTCACACAGACACACTAGTCAAGGAGGTAACTGAAAAGTGCAAACCACTTTGATCAGAGATTTTTTTATTGATATCATTTGATCTTTTTTGGCATATTTATAAGTGTCTACTGAAAATGACAGGTGGAGAGGGTATTCAGTGCAAATCATCCTGATGCACTTGAAATTGAGAAAGCCAAGAAAGTATTGAAGGTAAGGGACAATTATCTGTTAATCTGCCATTTACTTCTGTATACTGACTTATTTTTTACCTTGCAAACAGTATATGCAATCATAATCGGTAATTAATTTAATGCAGGAACATGAGCAAGCTCTTATTGATGCAATTGCCAGACTAGCAGATCTTTCTGATGGCGAAAGTGGTACTTCTCAGTTTGCATACCTTACTCCAGTACTATCTAAGATTTGTCCATTCACAAGTGGCCTTCCAATTAGAGATTAGAACACTCTGGACGTTATTTGAGTGTTAATGGGTCTATTTAGTGCCAGATTTTTATGGATAATAATTTTCATTAGTTCAGCACAACATAGAAGTGCATGCAATTTGGATAGATGTGGATTTTTGCCTAATATTGGTTAGTCTGACCTGTTAAGGGGTATTCAAGCTTAAAAGTGAGCCTTTCAACTTATGTCTGGGAACCTTAGGGGCTAGATGCTAATTTTTGTGAAAATAAGGAATAAAAATGGTTTAGAATGGAAAGTTTTTATTTTTTATTTTTTATCAATTTGTTTAGGGTGGAAAATCCCTTTAAACTCACTTTCATGTTATTGATAGAGGGGCCAGCAACTGTTGCACTCCTCTATCAATCGTCCCATATTTTAATTTTGGAATTTTTATTCTATATTTCTTACTTCCCTTTTCCACCTATTCAAACAAGCATAGCCGTAATTCCAGTATAGTAGTCACTTTTTTAAAGAGGTTTCTTTGGCAAAAATGGTTATTTGGGATAAATTGGGCTTCTATGCAGTGTTAAAACACACTGCTTTTTAAAGAGGGTTTTGCCGACAGATATTTGAGGTGATTAGCGGCTCTATTCCATTGAATTTCTCCTTTTGTTGTTTTCTGTTTTTGTTTGGGAGGTTCCCGATCTTCCGGTCTCTGTAGTAGTTTTTTTTTTGTCTTGGGACATGTTTGAAAGTTTAGATTTTGGAGGGAAAGGGAGGGGCAGGAAAGACTTGTAGGGTATGTTTGTGAGTTGTAAGATTTTTTTTCAGTCTTGGGGCATTGTTTGTAAGTTTAGATTTTGGAGGGAAAGGAGAAGGAGGGAAGGAAGCAAGATTTTTCTGTCAAGATTTTTTTCCTTCATTTAAAATCCAAACCCACGAACATACTCTTAATGAATTTATTTTATCAATAAATAAATTTAGCATAAAAGTTGCAATGCCTCCTGTCAAAATTGCCCCGTGAATATTAACAAATTTACAGTTCATTGGTGGTTAAGTTATCCATTCTTAATGTCATTAGTCCTAAACTCAATTCTTTATACAACCGTTGTTGATGTTCTTAATCCGTGTGCAGATGAGGGTGGCCGCCATTTCTCACATGCTCAATCAATGGATCGAGAATGATGTAGGAGCGCCTTTCCACGATGGAAGAGAATGCATTCTTAGCGAACTCATGGAATAGTATGGGCTTCTCTTGTAATATGCCATAAATGATAATGTCCCTGACAGACGATAGCTGTAGGCTTGAGTCTTGTGTATTAGGCACTAAAGTAGGATGACAATTATGCAGTTTGGTAATAATTATTTATTGAGGTTAAGAATTGACGTAGGACCAGGGATGCTTGTATAAAACGTGTAAAATATTGTGATAGTGTATAAATTCTTGTATTTGTTGAGTCAAGTTATGGGTCCATTTTTTATTTTTATTTCTTTCAAGACAAATGTTATTTGTACATAGGATTTTTAAACACTTTCTTCGTATTTGGGGATAGATGTTTAAATAACTGGGAGTTTCAGTTACTTTTTTATGAATGCAGTGCATATATTAAGATAATTGATCGTTGTATAAATGCTTTTTAATAGATTCATCCCTTAAATAACTAGAAAATAGCTCTTTATATAGACTCATCATTTATATAATTGAAAATTTCACTTATTTACATATGATTCTGTAAATGTTAGAAACCAGTTTTTACTATCACTGTCTATAAATGATAATACTTTTTCTTTTAAATAAAATTAGTGACCCTTTGACCCTTTCACTAGCTGTGTTCCTTGATCCTTTTCCATTGGTGCCTATGGATCCCAATGACAAGTAGCTTAAACTTTGCATGGGTTACTTTCAAGTCTCTGCGTTCTTCCTAGACAATGCGTTTTCTCTCAGCCATTGCAGATGTCTCATGCCTGGATGAGATTTGGGATTCACTGCAGAGCTCAATGGGGACAAGACGCATTCATATTCCATACATGCAATTAATACATCAAAAACAATTTAACAAATTAAATGTTTAAAGCACTGGATCAATAAGCACCCCGAATAATATTTGAGCAGCCACCATGTGTAGACAATCTTATGACTATGAGACGTTTGTCTAGTGAGGACTGAGATTTTCTTTTCCTTTCTTTTGTGAATTGTGATGTGGTGGAGATAAGATGACATGGCTTCTGAACCACCAAGTATGAGATAGGGCACTGAATTTGGCTCTGTTATAATTCTGGCCTCAATCCCGTTAAAGACAAAACACATGTATGAAAGAATGGGATTTTTAACCAGGAGAATCTGGATGGTGATTAGCCATATTAGGTATTATGTTGAAACTTTGTTGATTTTAACTTGTACCTGTCACTTGTTAGTTGCCACTTAATCCACAATTGGATACTGGGCCCCAATTAGAGTGACCAGCCAAAATTCATTATTCATTGGTCTCCAGCAGACTGAGGGAACTTTGGAACATTATTTGGTAGTAGGCACTATATGAAATTTATTATGGATTTAATTTTGATTTACTATTTTTTTACATAATCATCTATTCATGTAATGACACATTATTAAATATGATTACTTTCATCTTCACTACTTGAAAAATCATTTAAATGGATAAATTTGATTGGATGACCATGTAAAACTCTTTTATAAGTATATCAAAATTAAATTCATTTATTATATCTAACCACTTTTTAATAAATAATATATACACACACACACAAAATGAGATTCCAAGTTGGCAGGGGAAGATGATTTGGGTTAAGTTTACATTATTCATTTAGAATTTAATTTTAATGCATTGTAGGAATAAAAAAATTATACTACAATTATATATTTCTATCGTAAGAATTTTATTTAAGAATGTAAGCAGTTGAATTAAACACTTGTATTGATGTAATACATGATTAGATGCTTGCGTGTAAAATTATATTGAGAATGCATAAAAATTAAATTAATTTATAATGCTACTTTTCAAATTAATGACACAAGCAAGCAGAAACCGAAGGTGATAAAGTTTCAAATGTTAATAAAGTAGGAAAAGGATGTTGAGGAATTTAATGGCTGCTGGAGCATTGGAGGGACCTTGTTTTGGCTCTGGTAGCAAAGTAGAGGATGAGTTTAATTTTGAGATACAGGATTTTTACCATTTTCAGCAATTCTCTGTATATTGCTCATGGCTATTTTGGAAGGTTTGTTAAATTTTGGAAGACAACTTTCATCTCAAGGTTGGATCCAAGGAAAATTTTCATGTTAGCCTCTTCCTCTTGAAAAAAAAAAAAGGTATTTTGATTCCTGCTTGAAGAGAATGGTTTCCTATTGGCCATGATCCCAGTCATATGTAGTATCACAATGAAAAATATGTTAGTCAATATAGTTGGTTCTAACAAGGTTAGAAATAAACCTAAAGTTGTGGATTTTAGGCGGTATCTTGCAACTGCAAGGTTTGAATTTCTCCAAAAAAAGCTAATTAATATTCCAATTGCTAAAGAGACCATTATTATAATCTTGGATCATTTTACATTCACCATGTGGTCAAAGTGGTCCTTCAAAATGGACAGACAGTGATAGTGATATTTTTAGTATGGGAAAGATGGTACTAAAACATCCTTCCCTTGTAGTTTTTGTTTACAAATGGATTCACTTTTCTCCTTGCTTTTGTCATTCAATCTCGTGTTTATTTTAACCAATTCTCAAATTAAATAATCATGTGTATACTATACATTTTTCTCAAGAAAAATGTTCACTTGTCATTCTTCAATTTGAAAAATAGATGTACTGATATAAGAATTTCGATCTAAGTTTTTCCTTTATTTTATTGGGGCTCACATGCTAGAGTGGTTAACATTTCGGGAAAATCAAAGCCTAAATAATGATAAATATCACGGTCGAATTGAACTCTTCAAAATGATGCCAATGCAGCCAATAAAATTTCATAAAAGATATGGACACAAAATTTTAATATGGACGAAGTTGTTTTTAATTCATTACTTTTTATTTATATTAGCTGAATTACCATATTGTTCAATATTAGACATTACCTTCATTTTAGCTTAACATTAAACATTACCTCATGGAATGTATAATTTTCCGAAAAGTTACGATCGACTGCCATAAAGTAAAATATGCTTTGAAACGAATATTATTTAAAAAAAAAAAAACTTGGCACTGAAAAGCTTTAAGTAGATGGTTCAAATATGAATTTTGTCCCTGGCATGAAGGTCGAATCCGAAGATGATCATTAGGTGAACAAGGCTTTTAATACATTGTCAAGATAGAAATTAAAATATACAAAATTTTAAGCTTGAAAGCCAGGTTTGGCTTCTAACTAACTAAACACTCTACATCAATTGCTGGTAAACATGAACTTAATTGAGGCAAAAAGATTTGCCTAAGACTGCAGCAGGTAAGAAGAGGCCTTTCTGGATAGAGTCGGAAAAAAACTACCTGAGCATATGTTGTGCAGAGAGATCATATAGTTGAAAAGAGACAAGACGAACTTTTGGGGAATTTGGAGTGATTGGGTTATCGTAGACATTGGTAAGGTTGTAAGACCATCCGTCACAAAATTGCATGAAGATTTTTGTAAGAAAACGTAGGTATTAGGATATTTTTAAGTTTTTTTCAGTTTTATAGTTTTAGATTTTATGAGAGAATATTGAAAATTCTGAAAATTATAAATTTCAGCTTTCATTTTCAGGTTTTCTTACAAAATCTTAAAAGTGAAAACTAAAAATAAAAGTAAAACTGAAACTAAATAGGCTCTTACCTTTTGTGTTGAAAGTATGACTAAAATAAGAAATAAAAATATTAACTCATATTGGAATTAATATACATACATACATAGAGCCTCCAAGTCTTCACCTAAAGGTTAGCAAAGTCTATATTTTGATTTGGACAAAAATATCCACTTTATCTTTCTTGACTTATTTTTGGAAAATATTATAATTTTAATTTTATTTGCATTAATTACAATTTTGAGTTTTTCTTTCACCTTAATAATGTGATCTCTCTCTAATTCTCCCTCACGTACCACTCCCACGGTTTCTTCTTCCTCTCCAATGGTTTCTTCTTCCATGGCAAAGAGAAGAAGAAAATTGGTGTGGAGGTTATTTCTGTTAATGTTTGATCTGTCATGCATGCCAACAATTTTTATCCCACAAATGTGTATCCTATTGACCTGACCATCCATGTTAATAAAATGCATATGTACATTGTTTTAGGATCAAATAACGGGCATGAGTGTACATAAGGAAAAAGGGGTGGCCAGCAGAGGAAAAAGGAGAATAAATAAAGGAAAACAATCAAGTGGAGCGGATTGAGTGGGGGGAGGGGTGTGAAGAAAGACTGAAGTGAAATGGGCAAGTTGTCAGGAAAGATGGTGAGGCATGGCCCATTGGAGTAGCCGCGGCGTTACCACGTTCGTCCTCCATGTGACCAGTAAGCAAGTGACACATGAAGACGAACAAAGGCGCAAAGCTCGAAAAGGGGGTTGATTGAGACAACTAGGCTAAACAAGGAGTGAACATGTCTATGTGATGGACGGGCGGAAATGCGGGAAGGAAAAGGAAAGAGCTATAAACACTGGAGAACGAGGAGAAAAGGGTTTTTTTTAAAAGAGAGGAAGGGAGACATCACATGAGGGAGAGAGATAGGCAAACAAAGAGAGGGCAAAAAAAGAAAGAAATTAAAGGAAAAATGAGATATTTACTTAGTCCTACAAGCTAGTAGTGTTCAAGCGGACCACTTCAAAACATACATTATAAAAAAAAAATAAATAAATTGCATGTGTACTTATATTCATTGTCCATCCCTGCATATGCTTATTGATAAAATGGGACATTAAAACACATGGCTGGAGCTTGAGAAACATGAAGGAAAGGGAGCCACGCCGAAATAAAAGGCATTCACTCACAGCAAGTGAGATGTTGATTTGGGTTTTTGTTTGTTTATAGTGTTTTATTGTTTCTAAAATTTCAAAGTTTTCTATCCCTCTTCTATTTGTCCTTCACTAGGTTGGGAATGGCATAATCAAGTGTCAGTGAGAGTGAGAAGCTCCGTGATTATAAAAAGAACCTGTCGAAAACTGGCAGAAATTAAAAATTGCACAAGAGCATGTCATCTGTCAAAGAGGAGATTAATGGATGTGAAATGGAAGCCACCACTGGAAATGCTAGTAGTTCCGAAAGATCAGGCTATGAAGATGATAGTTATCAAGCAACAGGTGATGGGTATAGTTGGGGGAAGGGGAAGGGAACAGAGAAGAGAGAGAGAGAGAGTAAATAGTGTAGGGGTTGGGGTTTCTAAAAGAAAGGGTATAATTGTCCTTTTGCCCGTAAAATTCACAGTTGTTAACTCTGTTTGGGTTGTTTTATAATGAACATATTGCTATTTTAACACTTAAAATTGGGTATTTAATAGATACAACTCTATCACATCTAAGTGATAGAGTGGGTCTCCAATAAAATTATCCTAAAATACCCTTCTTATTTATAATTAAACTAACAATCTATTGCTCCTTCAATATTAATTAATGAAAATGAGGTGATATGATGTCTTGAAATATTTCTTCAACGGGCAATTGATTTGAACATAAACTTCACAATCTTTGCATCCCCTTGGCATCGCCAAATCTTCATCTTTATCATTAACAGTAAAAAAAGGAATAATTATGTCATGACCCAACTTGGGTCATAACCTGTGTAGGGAACATGTTCTCGCAAGTCTCAAAATGCAAGCTTTTACAAAAAATGAGCAGAGTTTCCTCTTTTTTCAATATTCCAAATTTAGAAATACAACATATATGAAAATAAAGATAAAATATAAAATCGGTTTCAAGCATTCTTATAATGCGTAAGCGCAAACAATCAACTTAACATAATTCATAAAATTATCTCAACATATAAATTTCAATTCAAGTTCTGATATGTATTTTAAATCAAATCCAATTCTAAAATCAAACATGAATCAAGTTAGTTTTTAAACTAGTTTCAAATGTAAATTCATAACCACAAAGTATATGTCTAACCATTACTAGGAATGTAGTTCAAAATAAAATTCTAAATTTAGTTTACAAATCCTCTTCATAATATAGTCTATATATATTTAAGTCTTAACTACACATGCTTAAACATAAATATAAATGTAAACACAACTAATCTAGAGACCTTGCATGTAACATATGGAGTATTAAAACTCTAACGGCTAAAACTCAAAAGCTAGGTTCCAAGTATACAAAAGGGCTTCCTCAGGAAAGCTCACCAACTTAGACAATTGACTACTATAGAACCATGAGATTATAACTTGGAGTTGTACTTGTATCTGAAAAGATGGGAAACGGAGTGAGTTTTGCAACTTAATGGTAGATAAGATGTCTATAACCTACATGAGACAATATATAATCCATAAATATAACAATAATAACTTCATAGTTCATATAAATTCATCAAATTCCTTTATTTATGAAAAAGATTTTTGAAAACAACTAGCTTTATATAAATAATAGGAATAGTCAAATTAAGATAAAAGAAGGATTCACACTCATATGGTCATTCCTTTGTGTGATCCTCAAAGCAGAACGGCTCTACCCATGTGAGTAGCCGGACAGAAGGATCCACCATGTGGTCCTAATCATATATAGTCAAGGTCCTCCAAGGCTAACGCCTATTATCGTTAACTAAGGATTCTGTCGATATTTCTCCAATAATATATATATACTAAAGTCCATACATACCTTACTAATTAAATTTTCAACATTTCAGAAGGGGGCTCATGCCCACAATTCTCATTTCCTTTCTCAAATCCATAATAGAGATAGAATTAATTTTTAAATATTGTAAATTGACTTCCAACCTTTCTTTGTGCAATACACGTTTTTCAAATCAAAATAATATGATCTCATGTATCATTTTCTTATAAAGATAAGCTAACATAATAGATTTAATTTCATTTAAATTATGTAAACAACCAAATAATTATTTTTCAGTTTCTAAATTTCTAAAATATATTTAGAGTTAATTTAACATGAATAAAAATAATTATAGATATAATGTCCACTCACAAACTGGTTCAAAAGAAGGACCAACTCCCAAGTGCCACCAATCCAATGATTGATGTTCAAATGCTCTATAACTCTAGGACCAAGATAAATACAATATTAGTAAACTAACAATACAATTAATTTACATTAATTAGCCCCAAATCTATACACTAGGGTCCTAAAACCCAATCTACAATGAATGAGTGTATAGAGAGTTCAATAAGATAAATAAAGCAAGATTGTCACTTACCCATTAGTTTAGAAGGAAGAATAGAGGTAGAAAACGATCCAAACTCACTTCTAACCGTTCCTCCTTAGAGAGAAACCATGAGCTAGAGAGAGAGGAGAAGGAGGCACGGTTTTTAATGGTGATGTTGGTGAAGATGAGGAGGAAGATGATGATGATGGGGAGGAGGAGGGTGGTGGTGGTGGTGGTGTTGAGAAAGAAAGATGAAGAGGAGATGGAGAGTAAGAAAGAAAAAAATGAAGGAGAAAAAGAAGAAATGGGGGAAGAAGAAGTGATGGAATGAGAAGAGAAAGAAAGAAAATGAGGAAAGGAGACCCTAAAGTGATCCATACCACTTAAAGCTCATTGGGTAGTCTATCTTTTTTTTTTTTTTAGATTATAACAAATTGTGGTTGAAGTCAACCAAGTGTATGCACAAATTTTATGTTGAGGAATTTAATTGTGCAGAAAATTTTGATGTTTGATAGGAAGGGTTAGAAATAAGAAGAGGAAGAAGAGTATTGTGTTAGGTTGAGGAGGAAAGAAAGTCAAAATTAATATTTTAAAAATATTTTATTAATATTATATTACTTTATTTACTTAATTCAGTTTAAATATTTAATGTTGATTATATATATATATATACATTACATTTTCATTTTTTATAGTATAATAATTATTTATTAATATAATAATAAGTATGTTAGATTACTGAATGATAGCATGACCATTTTGCATCAAGAAGGAATATCAACGAAACTTTAAAACTTTTATTAATAATCATTTTTAAATTCAAAATTTATTATGTCAAGAATAATTTACATATCTTATTTTCATTTCATATCATATTCATAGAATGGTGAAATGGAAAAGTATACTATTGTCCTAAAACATATACCAAATTTAATTTGATTTACAAACTAATTTTAAGATTTAAGAGAATCAGTTCGTAACACAATTGTATTTTATATATATATATATATATATATATATGGTTTTACGAAAAATTAAATTTTATATGTTATATGAGATAAGTAGTTAAAAAGTAAGATTTCTTCATAAAATAAAATATCATAATAAGATCGTCACATTATGCTTGTTGAAATTTTCATACGTCACAAATTAAGTGACTAGCCAATTGGATGCCACAAGAGATATTTCAAGACCTGGTATCACCTCATTTTTATTAATTAATATTAAAGGAAAAATATATTATTAGTTTAATTATGAATGAGAAAGAGTATTTTAGGATAATCCAATAAAATATCAGTTGAGCGAATGGGAGTGAAAATAGTCAAAATGGAGTCCTATTATATAATTACAAATATAATTTAACAAAATTACAAATAGCATATGCCAGCTGCCTAACTTGCTACCATCAAAGTCACCTTCTCCTCCACTGCAAATTAAACCAGAGTCACCCACTGTCCATTTTGTCTCTACCACTAACCTTCATCTCAGTCTCACTCGAAGGCCATCATCTTCTATTCCACCCCCATATTTGTTTAAGTTCTCATCAGGATAAAGCATGAATTGGGGTGGTCCTAAGCATAAAAAGGGGCAAGAACTCCACACCATGCTGGTCACCAAGGAGTGCAAACAACACGTTCAAGTAACAAAAATATGTTGATCAAACAAACCCTCAGAACTTCACTGACGAGAACCAAACCCCTGTTTATTCAACTTCTTGGTCCTCTTGGAAAAATCAAGATTCCAAATCCAAATTGAAAACACAAGCAAAAGGACTTCCTTTCACATAAGTTATAACAGATTAGTTTGGTCATTTTTTTCTGGTTTAAATTTACTCATTATTTCAACAAGTAAGGTTTCTAACATTTCTTTAAAAGCTCTAGAAAGGTTCTTTGACTGCATTCTCTTTTAGACTTCAATGGGTATTTTATTTTTTCCGAACTTGGAGAATGAAAAAGTGTTAAATTTGATAGAGCATATAATTGGGCACATGAGAGCGGGGGGATGGTAGGCATGTGCAGCGATAGGGGAGACGGATGGAGGTGGGTGGTGGTGAGGTGATGTGATGAAAGAGAAAGGTGAAGGGGTGGAAGGTAGATTGAAAAAGAAATGAACACATTGTAATTTTAATAGTATTATTTTTTTTGGTTTAAAATTTTTGTCTTTTATTTTATAATTTTAATAATTATTATATATTTAAATATGTACACTCTTTTTTAAAAAAAATCTAATGGTAATAAATAGACCATGTAATGGTCCAAAACATGCATAGTAGTACCATAACATTACCGCTCTGTTTTATGTCAAGGGAGCCAAGTGTAGTATTGAAAAAGAACATTGTTATTTGTATTCGTAGGATGCAGCGCTATCCTGACTAATGATTCAATATTATATGGTGTTTGAGTCAATATAATATCTCACACTTTACAAATACAATTACCATTTCTCATTGAAAAAACAAGCGTTGTAAGTATGATGTGGAAAGACCTCACCCACCTAATGAGGTTAGCTCAATGAAAGTGAGTTCAATCGTGGACGAGCTTTATCCGAAAAGTCGGGAATTTGAATCTTGAAAAGCTCTTTTGACGTGGGATCATATCATTTACCATTTCAAATCTCGAGAATTTAGGCTTCTCTGTCTAACCTTTTATTAATTAAAAAAAAGTAGTATATGGAAAAATCCCATGAGAGGTATATATAATTTTCCTATATATATATTTACTTTGAGAGTATTTAAAGATATTTCAAAATAAATCTCTTTTTTCTTTTCTTATATTGAGATGAGTTTTGTCTCAACTTAAATTTTAGTATTAAAATCTAAATTTAATTATTTTTAATAATATATTTATTTGCATGTGCTGTACGATCCATTATGTAAAAAGAAAAAATAACAACCAATGGAAGGAGCAACGCGGGTGTGAGAGGGGGAAAAGGAGAGAAAGAAAGAAGTATGAATTAACACTATCGGTGTTGAATTTTTTTGTAAGTTGGCTAATAAAGGTAAATCTATAAATTTAGTGATGGATCCCATATTTAAAATTTAAAAAATTATATATTTTTAATAAATATTTATCATTTTTAAAACCCTTAAATTATCAAAAAACAAAAAAACAAAAAATCCCCTCTATTAAATGATCATGTACAATCAATGCAACCAAATCTTGGTCAAGGGGTACGTATGGCAATTAACGTCAGCTGTTATTATTATTATTATTATTTTTGGTTTACTAACGTCAGTTATTTAGTATAATTTTCAACTGCAATAAGTGTCGGCACCTAATTTTTTCGGTGAGCGATCCAGACGGCACTAATCTGATGCTATTTGGATAATTAGACTATTTACATCTTTATACAAAAATGCATAAAAAAACTCCTCATGTAAATTTTTGATAAATAACACAAACTATTTTTTTAGGTTTGGTTAAATTACATTCAACCTATTAAATTTAAATAGCCAATAAAAATAATTATTTTAATATAATTTTTTATATAGTATATGACACAAAATACAAGTTAAATATTAAAATATTTAAAAGATATATGATATTACATATTATTTTATTTTTCTTACATTTAATTGAATAAATAAATAAATATCAAAAACAAAAATATATAACTAATTAAATTTGATGTGAATTATAATTTTAAATAATAACAATGAATAACATTTCTAATAACTATAAACATAAAAAATAAAATCTTTAAATAATATAATTTATTTTAAAATTTATAAATAAATAATTAAGAAATGTTTTATTTTATTATAATTTAACTTTTTTGTTAACTATTTACTTAAGATTAGAATTATTTGTATATCGTATAAAATAACATCGTATACATTGCCGCATTAAACATTATATTGTATCAAAATTTTAACGGGCTTAATATTATCTATGTTATCCTATCATACCATATTCTATAAGACCTAGTGATGGGATGAGTGTCTCAATGGATTGAAATAATATTATTGAACTTTAAATTGAAATCATACTAATCAAAAAATCAGTTTTAAAATATATAGTGTCTAAGATAAGATTAGTGGAATAAAATTTAAATTATGAACAAGAGAATATATATATATATATATATATATATATATATATATATATATAATAAAGATTGTATTGATTGAGAAAGAAAACTTACAAAACTCTCGAGCTTGGGCAAACTTTCTTTAAGTTGGTGATAAAATTTTCGAATGCCTTATAATTGAGTATGGTCATCCTTAAATAGACTTAAAGTTTTACTATTGTAACAATACCAGACAAATGGCCGAAACTATTACAACAGTAAAAAGTTTGAAAATATCAGTTCCAGTGATTGCTACAGTGGCTTTTGCTATAATGACTTTACCGACACTTATTTCTTTTGCGAAATTGTGTGATCAGTAATCTTCATTAGGTCACCAGTCATCTTCATTCTGGTAGAAACTTATTGAAGAAGCTACTGAGGAGAATGATGAGAATGGAAGCTTTGGTTTAGATGATGATTCTCTATCCTCTTGCTGATGAAGCATTAGGATATCACCTAATTTCTAGGCAAAGTCTTCATTGTTGGATCATGCTCCAAGATTTGAGAGGATTTTGGACCTTTGATTTAGAAACTTGCATGTACTAGGATCAAAGGCCGAAAATAGTTTGGGATGGTCTTTGAACCAAAGTTTGACTTGCTCTAGACTAGCACTGGAGGCATCAAATTGACCCTACCATTTGATAAAGGCTTGTCTCTAGAGCATTGGCAATTTGTTTGTATTAGTATGCTTTCCATACTTGTATTGCCAAAAAAAGATCCATGCCAATGAAAATTTTGAGAAAAAATGGAGATCTATTGGGAAAGGATCTCTAGAGAGTTTATCATTTTTGAAAAAGTGTGAAATCCTTCCAAAAACTCCAGAGGTAGGATTTCTTTGATTGGGCCATAAAAATCCCACTATTGAATGAACCAATGAGAAAATGTATAGGAAATATTTATTTTGAAATAGATTAGTTAGAAGCGGCAAAAATCATAGTTTTCAAAGTAAAAATATTGTACTAAGCTTACACATAATCCCAGTAATTATATCCAATTGGGTCAAAGTTTTAGAAAAATTTTCTCAAATTGTTTGAATTTTTTCAAAATTTTGTCGAAGTAAAGACCTTTAGAATTTGGAGAGTTGAATAAGTAATAATTGAAGGGTTTGATTTATCCTTATAATGTTTGATGGAAACTAAATCAGAATCCACAAGGGTAAATTCATAAAATTATTGAGTTTTGTTTCCCAGAAGGTTTGACCTGAAATCTTTTTGGGAAAATATTTGCTAGGACTTTTTTGGATTTTTATTCCAATATTCAGGTTCTATTTGGCATACGGCTAAACATTGGTTTTTAGCTATATAATGGGCTGGTGATGTTTTGGTTTTCTGTTTGGAGATGACCAATTCTTTTTGTGGATTGATCTTTGTTGGTTGGTTTTTCAACGTCTTCTATGAGAAGAGCTAAGGATTGGGGTTCATCTTGTTCTTCATCTTTCGAGGCCATATCAGTCCAAGACATTTTGGGTAGATGGGCAAGACCTTGTTCTTGGAAAGCTAAGAGTGTTTGGATTGGGAAGGCATAGTCAACCTTGGTTTGTTTGGAAGTTGAGGACAAGGCTTTCAGTTTTTTGGATTTAGGGGTTGATCCAGGTTTGTTTGTTTTCTAAGTGGATGACACTATTTGTTTTGATTGTTTGGTTAGTCTTGCTAGGACTACTTCCCTTTCCTCCTTGGAAGACGAAGACTTTGCTGATTTAGGCATTATACCGCTAAGTTTTCCTCTCTAAGAATTCTCATGTAAGGTAATAAGGAAGAGAGTTTGAAGTGCCCTTGAGATATTTAATTTCAAAATAAAAAACACATAAGAGTGCTTGCTATTTGGCAAAAATTTGTTTTGATGTAAGATTTTTTACATCCTTTTGTAAAATATCTTTAACATATAATTTGCAATCAAATTTGACAAAAAAATTTTGATTTAATAAATCAAAATTGAAATTTTGATATGTAAAGAATAATTGCTAAAACTTCTTTTTTACATTGGAATATTTTTACTTGTAGGATTCCAATTTTTATAAGCAATGAAGTGCTCTTTATCATGGGTTTTGGTTTGAGGATGCCAATATAGCCTATGTTAGAATCATCAGTTTCAACTATTTTGAAAGCTTGAGAGTTTGGAAGATAAAGACATGGTAGATTTTTAACTTGATTTTTGACCTGTTTGACAATGTTTGTATGAAGATTAGTCTAAGGAGGATGACTCTTTTTGAGACAATCATGAAAAGGTTTTATGAGATTGTTAAGTTGTAGAAAGAAATTTGAGACATAATTAAGACAGCCTCAAAATCCTTGTAATTGATTTTTGTCAATAATTTAGTCTAAAAATTTGTCAACAAATTGAATTTGCTCATTCTATGGGAAAAATTATCCCCTATTAGATGTTGTGACCTAGGAATTTGCTTTTAGTTTGGAAGCGATTAAGTTTTTATTTAAAGACAGCAAGACTATTATGCTTGGTGACTCTAATGAATACATTGACATGTTTGAAGTGTTGATCTATAGATTGTGAATATATCAATCAATATAGATAATAACAAATTTTGAACAAAAATCAAATATGCCATTCATGATCTTTTGAAATTCAGATGGAGATTTTTTAATCCAAAGGGTGTTACATTCCATTTGTATTGCCCAAATGGGATAGTAAAGGTCATCTTGTAGCAACCACTTATTTTTTTTATCTAAATTTTCCAGAATCCAGAGTTCATGTCAAATTTTGAAAATATCTTTGTTGAAGGTAAACAATTTAAAAGTTTTTTTTTTTTTTGTTGGGATTGGATATCTAATCCATTGGAGAACTTAATTAAGGGGTTTGTAGTTGATAACTAAGTGAGATGTTCCACGCTCAATTTCAACTTGTTTATTGACATAAAAAGCAAAGCATGACCATAGATTCTTACTTTTTCTAATTAATCCTTTTGATAATGGATCTCTATCTCTTGCTTACAATAATCAAGGAGTTCCTCATTTATTTGAATGGGTCTTGCTTTTGTAGGAATTTTTTCTTTGCGAAAACCCTTTTTTCATAAGGAAGTTCCACTATATGCCTTTTTCTTTCCCAAAAAGCATTTGGGATATTAGAACAGATTGAGGGCTGTATTTGCTGAAACATTGATTGGATTCTTTTTTGGACCATTGGTTAGGCTAATTGAGACTCAATATGTTTAAAAGAAATTTCTTCTTTTAAAAAATTAATCTATTTTTCTTTGAGCTCAATTTGGTTAAGGATTTTAGTAATTGGTTTTTTTATGAAAGGAAATTTGACTTTTTTTTCCTAAATGCCAAGTGATTATTCCCTCATCTAAAAGGAGGCATGGGAAAATTGACCTAATGAAAGGTGATCCTAAGATTACTTTATTCTTGATATTTTTGACTAGAAGGAAAGAAGTTTCTTTCTAGAATTCGTAATTTTGAATAATTACTTTTGAAAGTTTGAATTGGACTTTTAGTCCAGAACCACTTGTAGTGCTAAGTCATTCGGTAGTTTTTTTGAAATATTTTGTGGGAATAAGTCCTTCTTGAATGAAGTTTAAATATGCTCTTGTGTCAAATAATGCTACAGGATCGAGAACAAATTCTTCAATTTTTATTGTAATATTAATATAGAATTTTTGGATTTTTAATACTTCGATTAATTCCAAAAATTCTATTACCATAAGAAAATTCTCATCTAATGATGCAGATTTATTTTCTAAGTGTAAGGGTACAAACTCAGAATTTGAAGAATCTTGATCTTCAGTTTGATTGGTTTAAGTAATCCGTTGGATCTCTTATTGTTTCTTGATTTCTTTAATTTATGTTTTAAGATCCTGGATTTCATGTTGAAGGTCTTGAATTGTTCCTGGTTTAAGAGTTTTCTTTTCTAGTTTCTTAAGGGTTTCTTTTAAACTATATTTGTTTATAGTGAGCATTTGGTTTTGTTTTGGTATAGAAGAACTAGGTTCTAGAGCTTCTTTTAGTTTGTTAAGAAAGATTTTTCTTTTCATGAGAATTAGGAATAGCATTGATAGCTTCAAATAAGAGATCTTGTTCTCTTGTTAGGACCTTAATTTCATTAAGAGATTATGATTTTCCTTCAAAAATTATGTCATCATCTTGAATTTGACTAAAATTTTCAGAAGATTCTTTTTCAATTCTTCTTCAAATGTTTAGGGTAAGAGGTTGTTGATTGGTTCTTCTATTGTTGGTTCAAGATTTAAGATTATTAATTTCTTTTTGAATCTGCAATGCTTGTGATGTGACCATGTTTGCCACAAGTATAGTAGCTTGTTAGGAATATTCATGTCTATGGGAGGTTTGGATTTAAACTCTCTTTAGAGTTTTTTGAGATAAGTATTAGGTTTGACCTTGTGATATTTAGACTTTTGGTTTTTTTTGGGTTATCTCATTTTGGTTGATGCTTTCTTTTGAGTAAGACGGAAGATTGAAATTGATCACAAAAAGATCCTACATCTCTTCTAGTTTGAGATTTTTCTTTGGCAAGTTGATGTTAAATTTATCATCTTGACAAATTTTTAAGGTTACCTTTTGGATATACACAATTAATTGCCCATAATTTAATTGATCATAGGGATTTCTCCGTTTGTGATTTGACTTCTGATTTTATCTCTTACTTTGTCTCCAAAAGATTTTAGAAGACCTACCAGAAATTTTTCTTTTTAGAATGTTTGTTGGTTGTCTTCTCTAGTATAGATCTTAATAAGGAAAATATCTTTATACCATCCAAAGTAAGCTAAAGTTTTGCATTTTGGGTTTGAAAATAGTTCAGCAAATCTATCCTTCCATAAGAAGGCATCTCCTATGGCATGCTGGGCTATTATAAAGATTAGAGTGTTGACAGCATTAGAGATTATTACCCCATTGCTAGTGATTAGAGTTTCGTCTAGTTCAATTTTGATTGCATAAAATATTTTGGATTTTTAATTATCTTTGAGATAATTGTCCACCATCCTTTAAGTTGGCCAAAAAATCTAGCAACTAGGATATTGACAATAGTTCCTTCATCACAGTTATACGTTGTCGAGTATGCTATGGAAACCATCATCGTAAGTTGGAAGGTGTTTAGAATTAGATATTTAGTTTGTCCATCTATATTCCATTAATAGATGTTGTCTGGACTAAATGAATTAAAACTTGGATTTCTTTCTTCAAGCAATAAATCAGATGAAGTTGCTCTTTGATAATAAAGTTTGGTAGGTTTTTTCCAATTAGGAACTTGGTTGAAAATAAGATTGATTTCTTCTCAAGAAGGTGCTTCTAAATGTACTTCTAACTGTATGTCTAAAGCTGTTTCAGAAGGTTCTTGAAGATTGTTTATAGAGTGTTTTGAGGGTTGCTTTGAGGGTTGTTTTATTTGGTCAGGTGTATCTAGAACAATTAATAATTTTAATTATTCTTGGATTTTTTTTCTAAAAGTTTGTTTGCTGAACTCTTAGAAGAATTTCTATCAATTTTCTTGTTTATCATAAAGGGTTTGAATAATGGTTTTTCAACCATTGGCTATTTGTCTTCCCTAGTTGTGTAGGAAGTTGATGGTTTTTCTTTGATGGTTTTAGGCTTAGATATTAATATTTCACCTATAATACCTCAGGTACACGTGTCAGGAGACAAGTCCTACGGCCCTAAGGTCCTCAGACCCACCCGTGTAGCCGAAGGGCCCGATGCGTGAAGGGCCAAGGGTAAAGAGTTGGAGCTGCTCCTAGAATTCTAAAGTAGGCTCGCTGCAGCGGCCGTGATGTTAGCACATCCTGAAATGATGCAATTTCAGTAAAAGAGCCCCAATACCCCTTTTTAAACCTTATTTTCGCCCTCCTCCATATCCAAAACTCTTCTTCTCCAACTCTTCTCAACCCCTCCTTCTCTTTTCCACTCAAATCCTTCTTTTTCCAAGATCAAAGGTAGGAGTTTGTTAGTTTTAGTTATCTTTTCCTCCCATTTCATGTTCTATGATATGAGTATCTTTGTTTCTCATTGTTGTCAAGTGGAGATGCTCCCCTAATGTTGTTAAAGTTGTTTTAGAGTTATCTATAGGTGATTAGAGTTTTATTATGAGTCTATGTTGCTCTATGATAGTTGTTTGGTGTCATTTCAAGCTCTCAAGGTTAAGTTAGTGGTGCCAACATACTCCCAGCTCCAAATGGTGAGTGGGTTCAAACCCATGGCCTTACTTTTAAGCATTATGAACATGTGTTATGCATATAATTGTTAAATATGAAATTAGAGATGAAAGTATGATTACATATATGATTTTGCAGGTATGGCAAGCTAGCCAAAGATTATGATTTTGAGTGTAGCATGAAAATGTGTTTAGAAAACCATGGGACCATGATTGATATATTGTATATCATGGAAATGTTTTATGTGCAAGCCTAAGAGATTTATTACAAGAATATATGAAGTAATAGCTTGTTATTTTTATAAAACATGTTTTAAGAATTTATAATATCTTTATGCTTCAAGACTTTAGTTTCAAATATGATTTTAGAGTATCAGTTAAGATATTTTGACAAGAATGTTAAAGAGTATGACTTAGTTTCATGAATAGAGGTTTTAATATAATGTCAAAGTTTTATGATTATAAACCTTTCCATTTCAATGTATGTTATTAGAATTATTAAGTTATGAAAATATGTTAGTCTAGAAATGAGATTTTAGAAATCCAATTTCATGATACTCAGAAGTGTAGAATTCAGTATGATTTGTAACAAGATACATATTCTTAGGCTTGAAATCAGAATGCTTGTAAGTGGGTGACCCCTTAAGCATGATTTCACAATCAAGTTATACTAAAATCCGATCGTTGGAGTTATGAATCCAGAGCTTTCAGAGTTTCAAGAGTTTTCATATTTAAGTGGTTTTTATAAAGAGATAGAGCATGATTATATATATATATATATATATATATAGAGAGAGAGAGAGAGAGAGAGAGAGAGATTTTATGACTTTAAGAGTAGAGTAATTATATGATAGAGTTTTAACTCTAGAGCAAAGCCTAACATAGAGTTTTAGAAAAATAATTAGTTTTTATAATTTAGAGACTAGATGGTAGTTATAGAGAAACAAATAGTGAGTTAATGGCTAGAAAAACAATCGTTAAACTTGGTACCAAGTTGTCTTTAGGGGCAATCTCATAGAGCAGAGATGAAATCTAGTTAGGTGTTCAATTTGGATCATTGAGGGATCCTAGATATCAGAAATTCGTTATGTCATGGTTGACATGCATAACTAGAGAATGTATCATTATGCAATGCATAACTAGATATCCATGTCATTTCTCTATTAGAGTATTATTATTTATATTTTCAAAGCTATTACGTTTATGCACGGAAAATGATTTCTTGACAGATTATGAATTTAGAAATGTTTTTAATGAAAATTATGAAATCAAGACTTTTTTTCCATACATTTATGCATATAAATATCAAATGGTTTATGATTGCCTGCATGTATATTACATATTGTATATATTCCTTGGTTGTTCCATGTGATTGATGGGTAAGAGCTCACTCACTGGTCCGTTGACTCACCCTCTCCTTTCCTCCTCATAGTTACAAGTACAAATGTTGCTCACCTCCTGTTTGGCAGACAGTTGTTCTTAGTGGTAAGTCTTACTTTGGAGTAAGACTTAGATTATAGTCTTGTTAGAGTAAAGTGATCCAGGAGATGTGCAGGCAGAATTCGAGCCATGCATTATTTTTAGATTATGTATTTAATTTCAGGATTAGAACAGTTATGTATATGTTTTCAATTTACAAGTATGGATTGTAAGTGTAGACTTTGATTAAAATTTCATACAAGTTAGAGATGAATTTATGATTCAGTTCACATGTTAGATTGATTTTCAGAGTATGATTAAAATGTTTTCAGAGCTTCATATATCAAATATTTTAGTTTTATGATTCCAGATATCAAGTTTTAGATAAAGATTTAGATGAAGTTATGTTTCCAGAATGAAAAGTATGTTATTTTATGCATATAGAGAGACTCAAAAGTCACAATGCTTACGTAGGATGAGATTCCTCACGTGCCAATCACGTTTCCTAGTCGGGTCGTGACAACACGTAAAGATTGGAGATATAGGTTTGTATAATTGGATTGCTCCATGAGACTCTTGATGTCTCTTGGATGGATAGGTTCTTCTTTGTTCTTTATTTTGAATGGAGAAGGCATAATAGGATTGTTATCTATTTTTAAGTTGGGAAGGGCAAAAGCTCTTAATGGAAACAATTTTGAATTAACTTCCTTGTCATCTTTAAGTAACCATGAGGTGATAACATTGGCTGAGTTACCTACCCATGGATAACTTATTTGGTTTTTTACTACATGAGCTTGCAACCGGTCCAAAAATGGGATATGTTGTTCTATTATGTTAAGGAACTCATAGAATTCCTCTTGGATTTGTTTCCTAATTGTCCCTTTATAGTTTTGGAAAAAACTAATTTCTTCGCGAAGTTAAATCATCCAAGTAAAAATCTTTCCTAAGGGCTTTCTTATCTATAACGAACTTAATCATCCTTAGACTTATCTATAGAGGAATAAGTTGGGGATTGAATTGAATTTTGATCATCTTCTTCCTTTTCATATGTTGATCTGGGAAGAGTTGATAAAGTATCCAACCCTTGAAGTTGAATAGCGGTAAAATTTGAGAATTTTTGGAGAATGATCTCCTGGAGATTGTTGTGTGGAAGTCTTCTAATCGGAGGGATGGTGTATGAGAGAATGAGTTTCTTTCTCAAAGATGTTGGAAGGATGTCCCCTAAGGTATTCTACCATACTTGGTGGGGGATCCCTAGCATGTTCTTCTTGACTTAGGAATGTGGCTCTTTCAAATATTAATCATACATTCCCAATTTCAGATTTTTTAATTTCTCTTATGTTTGCTGTTGGTCTTGAAGCTCCAGGTGCCCTGGCAATGATCCATTTTTTAGGAAGTTCTGTGTCACTCCATACAATTGTTTTTGGTATGGTGACATTAGTCTTTGTTATGTCAATGATAATTGAAGGTTGAGTATAAGAGTATCCATAATGTTCTTATCTTTGAGGCTAATTATCCTATCTGGGAAGCAATTAAAACATATTGGTCTTGAATTCAGACAAGTTTCTACCATCTCTAATAAGGAGTCTTCAAATTGATTATGTCTAGCATCCCTAAGGCATAATAGGGCTACCACATTTACCCTTTGCCTGAATAATGGTACTAGAGCTACTTGAACACATCCTATATGTTGGAAGTGATTTTTTTTGTGGTGATTGATAGATGTTAATTGGAAGATGTCATCAGTTTGTTCTATGGAGATTGCCTTTTCTACAATTTTGATTATATAATCACATTTCATAAAAAGGGATTCTTTTGCTTTGTAGAGTTCAATTTCTGGAATCTTGGGCATTTGCCAATTATCCAGATCTTGATTGATGTCTTCAAAAGACACCTCTTATTGAAGACACTTTGTGATTGTGTTTCTTCCTCAAAAGAGGAAGAGGAGTTTGAGGGTAGTGCAAAGTTACTAGAAAAATGGCAAGAAAAAGAACGAAACATAATTTTAAATTTTCCTTCCAATATCATTCTCATCAGGTTCCATAGATTTATATGATTAGATACAAAGTTAAATATGTTTACCCGCAACTATGTTTGATTTTAGCCATTGCCTTATGTTATCTCTTAGTTTATCATTTTGTGGAAACATAGTCAAATTAGCCTTACTATCTCTCATTAGGACTTACTACTACAGCTCCACAAACACAATTTTTCAAAATAACGAACATGCTATCAAATCAAATATGAAATATATATATATATATATATATATATATATATATATATATATATATATATATGAGTTTAATTGCATGCACTCATAATGTAAAACATTTTTACAATGTTAGTCAATGAACAATTGACAAATCATCAATCTTGTATAGTTTTTTAAAATTTGAATTATAATTAGTTACAAAATGAATTATGTGGCAACTTTATATTGACTTATGTAAAAAAATTTACATTATCAGTATATGTCAATTAAACAATATATATATATATATATATAATAAAATTATTTACCAAGTAAAAAAGTTACAATAAATAAATAAATTTAATTATATGGAGAAAATAAGGTGACGAAATAAAAAATAGAAAAAGGGACAATGTAAACAAATTTAAAATTAATCTTAGCTTAAAATTAATAGGGGTAAAAATCATTTATAAAAAATCTGAGATTCATATATTATTTATGTAAAATCCGACCCATGTACTGAAGTATTTGATTTCTAAAGGATGTGAAACATCTCTAAGCAACTAAATGAGGGACATAAATATTAAATATTCATAGTCTAAAATCATGATGCTTATAATTTGAAGGCCGAAAATAAGGGTTTAAGCATGTTACAAGGTTTATCCCAAATACAAAAAGTTACATTTAACTGAGAACTGACTACAGCCTACAGCTTATCAATAAATTAGTAGTATAAAATAAGAAAGAGCAAAACGCGCTTTGAAAATAATAATAATATACAAAAAAAGGGGAAAAACTAACTAATTATTATGAAATTTATAATCATTTCTTAGCACGTTTCTTGGGTCGCTTATCCTTACCAGCACTAGCACTACTTCCCTCCCACGCTTTGCAGAAACTGCATTGCTTTCTGCCGCCTTCTTTGGAGGCCTCCCAACACTCCTCTTCGACTGTGAGCTATTCTCAATGTTCTTGTTCCTTTTATCCCCTGCCCCTGATCCTCCTCCACTGCTATGCCTTGATGCCCTTTCTTTCCCTTTATCACCCTTTCCACTATTTACCATTTTCTTCTGCTCTTTCACACTAGCCCCACCTCCACCACCCCTGCTGCTGCCACTACTTCCTCCACCACCACCACTACCACCACCACTCCTCAGCGCCTCTGCCGGAGCATTTCGCTTTATTCGTTTCAAGAAATCTGCAGCTGCATTCCTCTTCTTGTCCTGCCCTCCCTCTGCTTTGCTCTTCTCCGGTTTCGCAGCCTCGGCCGGCTTGGTCGCCGAGGACCCGGCTTTCGGAGTGGAGTTAGTGGCGAGTTTCTTATTGCCAGGATTGCTGCTGAGGTTCTTGTTGCTTCTCCTCAAGCTTCTAGCTCCAGTCACAGGCTTTTCCTTGGCCTTGGGAGGTTCATCTTCGTCTGTCTCAGAAGAAGAGGGTTTTACGGGTGGTTTTGCATCAGAAGATGGCCTTTCCTTCTTGTCATGGATGATGGGTTGGTCACCCTTTTGGGCAAAGGTCGCTGAGGAAGGCTTGGCTGACATTGAACTGCGTTTGCGGCAGACCACAATAGGAGCAGAGGCTTTGTGCTTGGATAAGAGAGAATCTGGTTTCGCTTGTGGTGCGTTTGGAGGGAGTGAATCCGTCTTCTGTGGGGTCAGGTCAGATTGCGCTTGGCCGTGGTTCTTCATCTCGGCAATGACAAGGCGGCGCAGCTGCTGAGCCGCAGTTGATTCGGTGGAGTCTTCGGGGAAGAAGACGGTGGCATTGGTGAAGAGGAGGAGGAGGTCACGGAAGAATGAGCTGGTGCAGGAGGAATAGCAGCCCTTTTGGAGTCTCAATTGTATTGTTTCCAAATCCACGTGCTGTCTCACAATGCTTTTGTATCCATCCGATTCCTGCTTCCACAAAAGACCAAACCAAAACTGACCAAACTACCAAATTGTCATATTAACGTAAATCTACATCCGATGTCCTTTTCATCATTAAAATTATCATAAAATCAAACGTAGCTTTCTACCTTGAAACTCCATGGCAGCGTTTCTAACTTTAGAGCATGTCTAGCTTTAAAAGATGTACTACTTTTATTTTTATATCTTTAATATCAAATAAAAAACCATTCTTTTTTTTTTTACTAACCATTCTGATATCTATTTCTAATTTCAAGATTTCAAGAACAAAATAATGAAAACAAGATCCTATTTTTACCAAATCTAGAAAATAAAACCAAACTACAAAAGTAAAATGAAATTTTTGTAATTGAAATATAAATTTAATTTCTATACACGAGTATTTTCGTGGACCAAATTTTCAAATACTGTTGGTGTGAATCTATTCAAGCCATAGAAGCAGAGAATCTAACGATATTCTCATCATAAAATAAACTAACTAATTGATACATTAAAAGGATTCGATTACTTTTTGTAATTAAATTTTAGAATAAACTTGGCACTAAGACATTCTTTAGACATAACCGGATCAATTGGTGCATATCGAAGACCACGCTTTTTGCTGTTTCAATGCGAAAGGACGTGTAAGGGAACAAGGAAGGAAAGTGTACAAAAGAGATAGGGCCCATTGGTAATTCCACTAACCGTTCAGAATTTCTTTGTTCTATATTATTAAACTCGAGCATTAACAAAAACGGCCCACTGCGCCGTAGGTTCCCCCTAACCCACAACATAACAACTAAACTTCCAAACATTAAAGAAATAATAACACGCGATGATTACGACGACCAAACACGTCACCGCCGCGAAGCATGGGCGCAAGAAAAGGAGTAGAATAAAAAAATAAGAATATATTTATTTTGAATTTTCAGATTTCAGTTTTCATTTTAAAATTTTATAAAAGAAATACTGAAAATTGAAATTTATAATTTTTAATATTTTTTTATAAAATTTAAAAAACTGATAATAAAAACTGAAAACTTAAACCAAACAGGTCCTACAGGTACAACAATAAATTATTAATATAGATTATAAATTTTTTCTGTCAATATTATTATTATAATTTATAAACAAGCTTGATCATGTCTAATTTTTTGGGTCGTGATACGATGTAGCCCAATACCGAACCAGCTCATGGGCTTAGAATGTTGTGTTCTGGAATCATGTGTAAGCACGTTGCATGAATGCACGCAATCCTGGGCTCAGAAAAAATGCACGTGCTCAGCTAAACCACAATCTTTTCTCTGTTGTGTCAAATAATTCTATTTTTCTTGAATGGGAAAATGCCTAAAAATGGTGGCGTTACATTAGATTTTTTTTCATAAATATAACTTTATAAAAAATAGCTCAATTTTAATTTATTTACACAATCATTTAATCACATATTATCACATCACTAACAATATAAAACTCTCTAGTACTAACTTAATCTCTTAAAAAATAACTTTGCATGCTTGACATCCAGCCATAACGTAACACGATAGATTTTAACATTTATACTTAGACATGCGTAATAAATAATACAATGGAATAGAAAAGATATTTAAGAAATTATTAATACATATAATAATGCAATTATTTTTCACTTTTTGAGAAGGCTGATGAATTGTGATCTATATAGACTTTGCGGAAAAAGGAGCCAACAAACAATAGGGTATAACCAAATTACCGACTACACTTGAAATGAATTTCTGTGAATCGAGAATATGTTTGGTATGGAGATAATAATGGGATAAAAATTTTATAGAAAAATTTAATACGTAATTTTACTCGATTTTTCTCTCTGAATACGACCGATATTTCAACAAGCTTGTTCCTTTCTTTAATTTTTTCTGGGTTTTGGCCTTTTATTCACAAAATTCGTACCCATAAAAAATCAATCTATTCTTAGAGTGGTCCCCATTTGTTGGGCAGTCATGATTTAGGGAACGTATGCAACGCAATCCTTGCCCCCTCTCTCTCTCTCTCTCTCTCTCTCTCTCCAAATTTCCTTGAAAAATAGAACTAATATATTCAATTATAATATTATTTGAATTTAAGTTTTAAACAAAAGGAAGTAATTTGGACGTGCATGCATGTCGAATCCTAACTTTTCTTTCCTATTTCAAATATGTAAATCCTTAACTTAAACTAGTTAAAATAAGTAACACAAAAAAGGGTTAAAAATGATATTTCAATTTTCAAATTTTAAAGAAAGTGTGAAATACCACTAATACCCACTCAAAAGGGGGAGAGTTCGATGAAATACCTGGCTTTCGAGACGGCGCTCGAACAATGAGCTGTGTCCATGTCCTTTGATCATCTCTAACACGCCAATCAACGGCTCTGATTTCACCATCCGCTCATCATTCTCCGGCGCCACCTCGCCGCCGCCACCACCGTCGCCTCCGCCGGGAATCTCCTTCCTCCGCCGCGTCTTCCTTTTCCTCGTCAAGCTCGCCGAGCTCTGCACCTCGCTGCTCTCCCTGGTCCCATCCTCTTCCCCCGAGTGACCCACCGAGTCACCCCGCAACTCGGACGAGTCACCCTCCGTCTTCCTCTCCTCACTCGGAGGCTGCGACTCGCACGTCGGAACCTTAACCACAGTATCGTAGCTACCGTTATTCGATTCCTCCCCAACCGGCTTCCCTTTCTTCCCAACCGGATCCGGTTCTTTCGGACCGGAATGAACCGGAGCCGTACCGAGCCCTAACTTCCCGTCACCGAGCCCGGTTTTCCCTCCATCGAACCGCGAACCGGTCGAGTTCGACTCGTTAACCGACTGGTTTTCTCGGTCTGACTCGTCGCCAGTAGTTGGCAACAGTTTATCGGTGTTCGTGGTGCTCTCGTCGAGCCGCCGAATCTCCGGTTCCGAACCGGCCGGTTCGGGAACTTCTCGTTCTCCGCCGGTTCCGTCGTTTTCCGGCCGCGGCTCGCCGGGAACCGCCAGATCTGGTTTCTCGTCGACTTTTCCGTCATTCTTTTTCTGTCTCTCCTCTTCCAACTTCTTCACCTTCGACTGCAACGACCTTGAAAGAAAATAAAAGAAATCCAAAAAGGAAAATTAGATCCGAAACCTTTAAAAAAAAAAAAAGTAATAATTAAGCGAAAAACGGAATAAAAATATTCGAAATTTTTTTTTGAGAGGAAAAAGAGATTTACAGAATGGAAACGTCGTAGCGTTGGACCTCGCGGCGGAGCTCGGCGACGCGGAGCTTTCGCAATTCGTCGAGCCAGGGAACGTGATCGGAGTTGTCGCCGGCGGCGGCGCCGTTCTGGTGGTGGGGCTGGACGGCGTCGTTGGATTGGTCGGCGAATCGGCGGCTGAGATCGTGGAATTTCTGCTCGCAGTGGCGCGCGGTGGCTTGGAGGTTGGGGAGGGTGGTGCGCGACTGGACCTCCATGGCGACGGTGTCCCAGTCCTTGAAGCCATGGCGGTTCACGGCGAACGCCAGCAAGAGCTCTTCCCACGTGCCCCAAACCTGAGGGTGGTGGTGTTGGTGGTTTTGCTTCTTCTCTAGGTCTGGGCCTTGGGTCGGGTTGTGGTTTTGGTGGTTTTCCATACGATATGAGAAAGATGATGGTTTAAACATAAAACTGCCCTTTCTAACACCCTTGTTGCCTCCACCTCTTCAAATCCAATCTCTTTATTATTTAAAATTTTATTTTATACAAAAACATGAAAAATAAAATAAAAACAAAACATTAGGGTTTTTTCTTTCTCTATTTCCTTCTGGCTATGACAATTGCAGCCTATTTCAGTATTTCGCCATGTTTGCTTTTGTGTTTCCTTTGGTTATTGTTGTCGTTATTGAGAATTTGTGTATTTCAGTTAGGAAAAAAACTTTTCATGTTCTTCATATGGCGTTGGTGTATCTACCAAAAACATATGGCGTTGGTGTTTTTTGTTTTTTCTTTGGGTTGATTGGAATGGGGTAGCGTTGTTGTGGTGTGTGTAGTTGTGTGTGTGTGTGTGTGTGTGTGTGTGTGTGTGTTTTTGTGATTTTGTGATTTTGTGAACGTTCGTAATGTTTAAGCCTCTAAAGTCTAAGGTACCAATACTGTGCACTAACGCCTGCAATGAACACGGGCCCGACCTGGGGCAGCATAACTCGAATCATGCACGTAACTAAGTTTGGAAGGTTTTGCTTTTCTTTGTGTGCACTGACCTAAAATTTCATCAGTGATTTCACCTGCTTGTCCCTTCGGGTTCACGTTTGGACCATTCGGCCCTCTCTTGTGGGTTCTCTTATATCGATCGGTTTTTGTAATTCCTCCTTAGGCCCAATATGATAGTGCTTAGGAACAAAAGGGAGTTGTAAGCACAAAACAAAAAACCCAAAATAACGAGACCAAGAATAAAGGAATGAATAAATGATGAGACTAGGAACAAAAAATGATCAAAAGAAACAAAGGACTAGGAAAAAAATGGGGAAAGAACGTGACAGAAAAATGTAACGAATCTATTGAAAGCCTTACGGTGGAAGAGCCCAGAATGTGTCTGTCTGGATTCATGTTGTGTGCTTTTTTTTTTTTGTTGTCAATATTTGGTTAAGAATAATATTATTTGTCCTCACATTTTTAGAATATTATGTCGATATATTTTCATTTATTATTAGATGAGATGTGGTCTAAAATTTAGTGGGATTATTTCATCTAATAATAGATAGAAATATATTACATGATATCAAATAATTAGTCCAAATAACATTTTTCCTAGATCCAATTCGGGTCAACTCATTTAAGCGGAGAGTTGAGGTTGGTGGAAGACCAAAAGCATGAAAGAGAAGAGGTTGGTGGAAGAACCCCGTAATCGAACAAAATAAAATGAAAGAACCGAATCGTCTTGAATAATGCAGTCTGGGGTACGATCACTCAAACCCTCTCTCTCCTTAAAATCCCCCCAACCCGGTCAGTTAACCAAAAAGGGGAAAAAGTAATCAGAGTTTTAAGAGTTTTAAAAAAATGTTTTTTCAAAAGGACTTAATTTTCGTGCATATTAATATAAAATACTCTTATATTATAATTCAATCAAAATATTCTATCTAAATGATCATTTAAGGAGTAAGGATAAAATGAGTTTCATGTATAAAATTACATATGAAACTCATACATAAAAATTTATCCTCCATTCTATATTCTTCAAACCAAACACACCATAAATGCAAAAATTAATCATATTTACAAGCAACACATAATTGATCGGTAATGTGAATGTATGAAAGTTAAATTCCTATATAAATTGCATCCCATCAGATATAATCCAGATTTAATATCAATTTCACGAACAAAAATTGTTTATTTTAGAAAGTGCTGCTTACTGGTGTTATATGAGACAAAGAAAGAGTGAGCGGGGTTAGTAACTAACCTTGCTGTTTTGGTATGAGGACATAAGTTCCAATTTAAGAAAGAAAGAGAAAATTTCTTTCCAAGATCCTGCATAGCCTTTGTATTTTTGCAATAATAGAAATTAATTTCAAAGCAGTTTGAAAGAATCAAATTTGTTGAAAGATCTCGCACCCTCGGCTAAAAAGAAAAGAGAAAGTTCAGAGTAATATAAGAGAGAATAAGGATCGATCAATGCTAAAAGTTTCGTGACTGAATGCATCTAATTAAATATTTATAATTTTGACATGAGGTATTTCAGATCGAATATAATCTTAAATAATTTTAAATTTCTGTATAACCGAATCTTTGTGAGATACGAATTTTTTTTATAAGTCAAATCATAATCAAGATCAAGATTCTTACAAAAAAAAGTTATATCCAAATACTAATTACATTATTTAAAAACTTCTTAAAAATGACGTAATTTGAATTTTAAAATTTTTATTAAGTTAAAAAAGAAACCAGTAATAGAGATTATTTGAATTATCTTATCTAACCGGCAATAAGACAAATTTATGATTTTACCCCCTATATTAAGTTTTAAATATTTAAATGATCCGAGTAATGAGTAATGCGGTAGAAATGCACAATTATAATTTAATCTTTTTTTTATATTTTTCATTCAAAAATTTTATGAGTAATTTAGAATAATGAATTTAAAAAATAAATAAACTAGTCATTTGACCGATCAAATACAAGGTGATAATAAAAATAGTTTGTTGATCATTATAAAATAAATAATTTATTTAAATAATCTTATAGAAAATTGAGTATATAATTTTATTTTGAAAATAAGTTAATAGTTAAATAATTAAATAAATTGACAAAATATAAATGTGTCATTCTATTTTATATCTTATTTTGAATATTATGTTTATAAGGTTAAAAGAAATCTCAATAGATGACCTATGACAATAGAGAGTTTATTTTATGAAAATTTTACGCATTTTAAAAGTTGAAATTATTAAATAATAAAAAAGAATAACTGGATAATTTTATTATATCATGAGTCATTTATAGGACATGTCCCATTCCTCGTCCAAATTTAGAATTTTGCCTCTCATCTCCCATCCTTATCACCGTCACAAGTTCTCATTCCTCATTCCTTATGGGGATTTGAATCCACGCATATTCATGAATTTATTAAAAGAATTTTGAAAAGAAATAAAATTTAAAAATATTTTAAAATGGAAACATAAATATCTATTATAATAAATATTAGTAATGCAACATAATTCAAATTAAAAAATAATAAATACATACATAATGCAAATCTAATATATATAATTGAAAAAATAAAGATGTGATATCTTCGTCTCTGTCCGTTTAACAAACGGACTACCCATAAAGACAAAATCTATCCCTATTCTCATCTCTATTATGGATAATCTTGTCACACATGTACTCACTTCATCATTTTTTTGTCATCCATAACTTTTTATATCTTTTTAATAAGTTAAAATATTTGATTTATAAAAATAAAAAATTGTATATCCTAATTCATGAAAACAATTAATAAATTTAATTTATGTGATTTCATTTACACCCCATTTCCTCATACATACTATCAGTAAATTAAAAAATTAATTTTTAAATATATGTTATAATTAGTAAAAAAATCACATATAATCCTAATTTATTTAATCTCAATTATTGGAGTAGTATATCAATTACACAATTATTTTTAATAAAAATGTAATATAATTATTTAATTTTTTGCAATAATTAATAAATAATTAGTACCATTATGAATTGCGAGATTGATTTTTTTTAAATATTGTAATGTTGAAAAATTGAAGTCTTGTTTTTTAAAAAAAATTAATATGAAACAATTGTGGAATTAATAAATTGGAATGTTTTGGATGTAAAAAAATTAAATATGGTATATTGAGATGGATAAATATTTTTTTTATCATTTTCAAAAGCTCTACATTTAAAGTTAGAAACTCCCCTTCCCCTAACCTCATCCTCATTTAGAATTTCGCCTCTTATTCCAATTCTCATCCTTATCACGGTTCTCCCCCCATTCTAAAGATTTGAATCCTTACTGGTATTCATTCTGTTTATTAAAAAACTTTCAAAAAGCGAAAAAAATTTCAAAATACTTATTCAAAACACAAATATCCATAATAACAAATACCACTAATGAAATATAATTCAAATTAAAATAAAAATACATACATGATGCAAATTAATTCCAATAAAGACAATTAAAAAGTAAAGGTGTGCTAAGATTTTCTTGTTATCATTAATTATAATTTTTTTTGGTAATGAAATTATAATAGCTTTGTTATCTTTAATACTATAATTATATATATAAAATTCTAATGGTATAATACATTAAATTATCATTTTGTTTATATTATTTGTTATTTGTTAAATAATTTTAATAAAGAGATATATGAATGTATATATGATTGGAAAAAATAATTAATAATTAGAAGGTAAATTAAATTCAAAAACTTACTTTAATATTAAGATTATGAAAATAATGGGGCATAATTTTCTCTGTGCATGATACATGAAAAATTGTCCATGTAATGAATCTTAATTATTAATATTATAGATAGATTATCGATTATATTAAATCCTTGAAAAATACATTAACTATGTTATTAAGTTTTATTAAAATATAAAAACTAATATAATATAGCATGTATTATTATATTTTTATTATCAATATCATTACAGTATAATGTGGCAATGATTTAATTTTAGGGCATTGTTAATGTAAAAAGATATTTTACATAGATATTCAATTAAAGTATTCAACTATTAACTACCATATTTAAATGTAATTTGAATATAACAAAATAAAAAGAATATCATATTTAAACTACATTGAAAATCCTAAAAAACCTCACATATCCCATTTAAAATAAGTAAATAACTTCCATACTTAAAAATTTTATATTAAAATTAAATGATAATAGAGTATATATGAGTTTATAAAAAATACTCAAGCATTAAATAAAGAAAATTCTCTGAATTTAAGTCAAAACAAATATATCACAATAAATATTTTATATTTTTAAAAGTAAGAATATATTTCAAAAGGTAAACTAAATTCTTTAAGTCAGTATTGAATTAATTCCAGAAGATTTTAATTTATTTATTTTGATAATCATGTTTTCAAATAAAATATATAATTTTAAAATATCCATCTATTATGTATAATTGACATCATTGTGATAAATTACATTAATCACAAATTGATAATTACATATTAATTGAAAACTATTGTATAAGTTAATTTCAAATTATGTATCCGTTGATAATATATAAACCACGTGTTCTAAATAGAATTATAATACATTTGAAAGAAACGATGACTATATATCAAGCCAAATAATTTTTTGATAAATAAGCCAAATAATATAATCATAAAAAAATTCAAATATATTAGAACGAAAAAATATTTTTTCATAAATTTAAAATATAGAATAAAAATTTACAAAGTGATATTACAATATCTAATAATGGGTTTTGAATTTGAGTTGTGAAGTGGAGTGAGATTATGATTTATAATTGATATCTCATAATTAATAATTAATTATGATTGATGTGATTGATATTTATCAATTTAGTGTAATGAATATAGATTGAGAATTCAAATTTTCAATAAAAGTTGTGGGTATTAAATCCCTAGAAGCGACACCTGTAAAAGTTTTCTTCATGGGAGTATGAAATATTATTATTATAGATTAGTATTATAGATTATAGATTCAACTGTTATTTACCATATTTAAATGTAATTTTAATATAATAAAATAAAAAGAATATCATATTTAAACTACATTGAAAATCCTAAAAAATTCGCATATCCCATTTAAAATAAGTGAATAACCTCCATACTTAAAAATTTCATATTAAATTAAACGATAATAGAATATATATAAGTTTATAAAATATACTCAAGCATTAAATAAAGAAAATTATCTAAATTTAAGTCAAAATAAATATATCACAATAAATATTTTATATTTTAAAAATTAAAAAAAATTCAAAAGGTAAACTAAATTGTTTAAATCAGTATTCAATTAATTCCAAGAGATTTTAATTTATTTATTTTGATAAGTATGTTTTCAAATAAAATATATAATTTTAAAATATCTTTCTATTGTTTATGATTGACATCATTGTGATAGATTACATTCTTTACAAATTGATAATTACATATTAATTGAAAACTATTATATAAGTTAATTTCAAATTATACATTCGTTGATAATATATAAATCACGTGTTCCGCATAGAACTATAATACATTTGAAAGAAACAATGACTATATATTAAGCCAAATAATTTTTTGATAAATAAACCAAATAATATAATCATGAAAAAATTGAAATATATTAGAATGAAAAAAATACTATTTCAGAAATTTAAAATATAGAATAAAAATTAATAAAGTGATATTGCAGTATCTGATAATAGGTTTTGAAATTGAGTTGTGAAGTGAGAGTGAGATTATGATTTATAATTGATATCTCATAATTAATAATTAATTATGATTGATGTGATTGATATTTATCAATTTAGTGTAATGAATATAGATTGAGAATTCAAATTTTCAATAAAAATTGTGGGCTCTAAAAATCGCTTTAGAAGCGACACCTGTAGAAGTTTTCCTCATGGGAGTCTAAAATATTAGTATTATAGATACCAAAGTGAATAATCTCCATTATAATAACACATGCACTTGAGCGCACACACACATTTGAATATATGCGTTAAAGAAGAATGAAAATCATTTGTCTTCAAATCATGTCCCTTCTCTATTTCACTAATCATTTTTTGTCACGTAAGAGATGAATATTTAATAACATTTAAAATTTCAAAACGTTACTAAATATATATTACTTTTCTTTAATGTGGAAATAAATTATTGATAAGACAAAATTTGGAGATGGGTGATTTCCATCCCTAATAAGCTTATCTATATCAACACATAGTCGGTTAGAGTGGCAGATGCCTCTTCTTTTTAACCAATGGTCTTGGGTTCAAGCCCTACATATGGAGTAACCCCCCATTTCGGGAGAGTTATGCCTCTTGAAAGATCTCAAATGCTTGAACATGATTGCTCTTGGTAGAAAGATATTCATGAAGGAAAAAAAGGACTTATCTATAAACCTCTTCTTATTACAAAAATATGGTGTTTTTAAGAGGAACTAGCCACGCTAATTGGCAATTCAATTATACTAACTAATGTACTAACCTGTGCTATGCATGAGAATTTTAACGATCCAAATCCAAAAACATTGAATGTGTTTTAGAAAGTATGGTTGAATCAGTAAAATTAGCTTATAAAGGATATGAATTATGGTTACTTATGTATTTGCAATCGAAAATTATGTATTATGTCTAAATTGTTCTTTAGTTAGACACTATAGGAATGAAACATTAAGAAAATGAAGATATGTAGACCATAGAAATTTAATTGTTCAATTTGTTTCAAATAATATTATTGAATATTTTCCTATACTTTATATTTATTGTGCAACTTCAGCTATGCAATCATAATTATCTTCAGTTAAAGATATAATAATTATCTTCTAAAATAGTTATTATTGTTATCTTTTTAATACCTTCAAATGAATCTGATATTGAAAAAATGAATACAAATTATTTAAAAATGCATAGTCTTAAAATCCATCAAAAGTATTTTTGATAAAAAAAATATATTTTTTGAATTACTTAGGTCATCATTATCATCTAAAATCAATATTTTCAATTCCCTTTTAAATTTTATTATAGAAACAGAAATATAAAATTGCCCATGAGGAAAAAAAGACTTTTGTCAATAAAATTGAAATATATACTACAATGAATATTTTCAATTCTTTTTTATATTTTTGTTCTATGGATTTGGTTTTGAATACACATGAGAGAAAATAGCCTTCAATGAAATATAATACCTTTTAACAGACAATATAGGTAAGTTTGAAGAGATTACAACTCTATCTTACCAACAATAAGATTGGAAAAAAAAAAAAAAAGCTGTCTACTGCCATTTGGAATTGAAACCCGAGAATGCACTACAATTATAATCATGGCCAGTATACAGTTTGACAACTTCCTCATTACATCATTACAATTACAACTTTTATTGTGACATTTAGTTTTTTTCCCCTAATAGATAAGTATGGCTCTAAACCTTGGGAAGAAAGGAGCAGGTGTGCAAAACACAATAGTATCGAAATAACATGTAATGGAGTGTTTGTTTTAAGGTATATTTAGTTATTTTCGGGAATAATAATTTTGAAATGATATGTTCTTATATTTGTTAAATATTTTATAAAATACGAAAATATGACTTAGGAATGACAATTATTAAGTATAAATACGAAAATATTCCTCAATTATTCAACTTTTCCTCCACAATTTTAATTTATCCGCGCTCATCTACACTTTATATATCCATTACGGTCACAAACCCACAATTATTTGATCGAAAATATTTATGAATTTATGATTGTTTTTTTTCTTTTTTTTTTTGGAAGCATAATTTTTAATTGATGTAATTGTTGTAACACCCTATTAGAACCCAATTACGCTAAAATTCGCATTTGGATTCTATTAATTGTCACTTATGTTTTGCATTCATTTTCTTTTGAAATTAACTTAGAAAAATAATGAATATTTTTTTGGTACAAATTACTTTTTGAAAACTTAAGTTTGTAACAAAAATTGAAATACTTTGTGCGCTTACGTAAATGGTAATCAAAATTACTTTGTGCGCTTACTTATTTCAATAGAGCGGAATAAGGGACTAAATGTAAAACTATCTTCACATGAACTAAATTATAATTACTTAATACTTGAGTCATACTATGACATGCACTAGAATGATAAGTTCTTAAAAATAACAACATAAATCCTTCTACTATTGAGTCTATTTCTAACAATTATAACATGATTGAAATCGAAACGTGCTGATTCTTGGAAGATCTTAAATCTTCACATGTTGCCTTCTTCCTTAATTGTAGCTTCATTGCTTTAAGTGGACTCATTTGTCTCTCTGAACGACAACAGAAGAAATATAGAAGTGAAAAATACAAAATTTCTCAGGAGGAGTTCTTACTTGCACTAATTAATGTGTCATTGTTGTCATCCCAATCACTTCAAGTATATTATAAAAAGGTAGACATATAAATGATTTAATTATTAAATTTTTACAAATATAATTAGCCAAAATGAGTTGCTTTTAAACTACTCTTATAACATTAACAAAAATATCCACTCAGTCCTTCATCAAGCATATGCATCCTGAATATCATATAAAATAACTAATGGGTAATAATAAGGTAAGATATGCATGCATTTTATGATTACTCATTCTTAACATTCTCAACATTTACTTGATTTATGATCACTATCTTTCTTTCTTTCCTCTCACTCTCATTTCCTTACTTCATTAGATTGATTACCCTCAAAGAGGTAATGAATTCATACCATATATAGTGTGAATACCCAATTTTTTCCAGCTATAAACCAAAAAACAAAATTAGAATTTTTCAGTTTAGCCCATTTATTAACCCAAATGCAATTCAGACTATAATTTTTAGGTTCATTTTACTGTTATTTTTTGTGCATGTGCATCATAACCAAAACAAAAAAAACAAAAAAAAAATATCCAGCCCATTTCCTTTCCTTAGTAAAAACAAAAACAAAAAAAATGCCTAGCCCATTTTATTCATTTCCTTTCAACCCACATTTCTTTGATCTGCAAACCTAAACAAAAAAAAAATAAAATAAAAAAGGAAAAAAAAGGAAAAGCAAGACAGAAGAGCACATCCCAATGAACTGATGATAATAAAAAGAATTGCAAAAGGTGGAAGACCATACTTCCACCATCCGTGAATTGGGAGATCAAAGGCAACCAGGAATCAAGGATCACAATAACTTGGACAAAAATCTCTAGCCATTCCCTATCATAGTTGGAAAGAATCATAAAGGACCAACACAATCAATCTAAGTGTGTATAAATGCATAGACCATCATCAAGAAAAAAAAAGGACGGAAAAAAAGCAAAAGATACACCGATAAATCAACAAGCAAACGAAGCTCTGGATATACAGAAATCCTGCAAAACATAGAAGGTCCAGGAACACAACCCAGTGCAACAAAAAGAGAGATAAGGTAATAGCAGCAGCAATAGTATCATAATAAAAAAAAGAAAAAAAGGAAGAGGCCGACAATCCTCTCCTCCCACCACCACCGCGGCCTCGTGCCATCATCATCAACATCTTCCATAGCCACCACCCTCAACACCGTGAGCCACCCTCAAACAACCGACCTTACCACCACCGCGGACCCGCCACCACGCCACCACCTTGAGCATAGATCTGAAACTCCACCGCCTCCCATGAACATTAGCTAGCCATGGACCACCGCTAATCTACCCCGCCTCCCACAAAAACCACCGCTGAGCCACCACCATCATCATCTGCAAGGCTAGCCCCGCCGCATGGTGGCCGCTTCCTTCCTTCTTCCCAACTCGCACCAATCGCCGTGCATACCTCATTCACGCGCGCCCTCTCCGCTTCCTCTACCGTTGTGCCTTTCACCCCCTTCCCTTCTCCGCGCGTTGCGCTCTCGCGCTCCCACACGGCCGCCGTCCTTCGAGCTCCACGACGAGCGTGAAGCGGCCTACCAGCACGACTGCAGCCCCACACCACGCGGCCCCTCTTCCCTTTCTTCCTCCCTTGCATGTCTCCAACTCTCAAACCCTCATTCTCTGTGTTTTGGTGTGTGTGTGTGTGTGTTTATGTGAGTATGGGTGTGTGTGTCTGTGGGTAGGGCGTGGGTGCGGTGATGAGCCCTATTCCCCGAATGACTTTTAAAGTTTCTTTATTTTCTTTTTTATTTTTTTATTTTTTATTTTTGTGGTAAAAGTTTGGGCTAGTTAGTGGTATTTATGAAAAGCCCAATATTAAGATTTTTTTTTTCACAAAAAAGGGGAGAAATTAAAAAGAGAGCTTTATTTAATTTGGAATTAAATTGAGTACTTGGATTTTTTTTTATTTGAGACATTTTCCTTTCTTGTCTATGTTCTTGTTGGGTTGTTTGTATTTTTTTTTCATCTTGGGCTCATATTTTTTTGCCTTTTTTTTGTCCAACATATTTATATCTTCTAAAAATAATATGTTTGATTGTGTGTTTTTATTTTTGTGGACAAAGATTTTTGTTTTATTCTTAAACTAACCAAAAAAAAAGAAAAATTGATTGATGTGTGTTTGGGCGTTTGTAGTAAAAAATAATAATAATAATAATAAATTCATGCAATGGTCAATGAGGATGATTGAGTGGCAAATGTTACCTTTACCATTATTGAACTGTAAGGGTTTATTGAGTAGCCAAGTGCTAACTTAAATCCTATGAAAAAAAATTTTTACAAAAAGGTTTCATTAATTAAAATCAACCAACACACAAATATTTTCTACAGAACTACATAACTTTGAGTTTCTCATTGCACCAGAAAATACGTAGGAGCAGGCAACTCCTGTCAAGCTAAAATTAATTTTTTTTTCAATTGCTTGTTTAATTATAAATATGTTTGTCTCCTTTTATTGTTTTTTTAAGGGTTATAAATTAATTTGCACAATTTACTAAGGTATCGTCTAAGGACCGTATTAGGATACTGGATGATTAAGTTTCTACCTTCTCTATGCATAACGACTTCCGAACTCATATCTGGTTTTTCAAAGACTATTTTCATAAATGAAATGGGTTTTTCCATGTTTTCCCAATTTAAATAAACTTGGTGCGACTCCAATTTTCAATAACCATTTTTCGCCGTCCCGCAATTGTGACATATAGTCATCGCCACATAACAATAATAATATTAGTGGTTCCAAACCAATGGGCAAGGGGTTAGGGTACCACACCTTTGGGGTCCCTTTGGATATCGCACCTTCAGCGTCCCTTTTAAGTACCGCACCTTTGAGGTCCTATTTCCTTGTATGTTCCTTTTTCCATTTTAGCATGCATCATGTATGATTCATGAGATTATGCATGGCATTCCTTTTTCCTTTCATTACCATTTCTTTCAATTACTCAAGCAAAACAAGTATAAGAGCAAGATGGGTTCAACATAACTGTATGCATGCACTTAACATTGTATACATCTTTGACTTAGTTCGGTCCTTCACTCACTGAGTGTACCAACACTATTGCCTTAAACCACCTTCATGAGGTCATGAGCTCATATAGTGGCCGTCGCCACAAATTTTGTTTCGTGGGAGAATCTCAATGGATGGGATGAGGGGTTAAATAGTGAGTTTCTTCCATTTATTATTTAACTCTCATTGAGTGTAGAACATCAATCTCTTAATCCCCTTTTGAGGGATTAAACAGTGAGTTTAAGTTACTTTTCCAGACTTTACTTTTATTCTCCCTAAGTGACAACACCAATACTTAACCCCTTTTGAGGGTTAAGCAGTGAGTTTAGGTGTTTATTTTTTCATTTTCTATTCCATTTGAATCATGAATGTATGCATATCATCAAGTAATCATAAATAAATCATGGCATACTCAATCATTCATCCTCAACATTTTATAAACTCATCACCATACATTCACATTACTGGATATCATTTCATATAGCATAGACAATATCTTATACCAAATAGTAGACATTTCATGCAAGTCTCATATTTTAATAATAGACTTTTCATGCACAATCTCATATTATACTTCACCACTCAAGTCAACAAGTCAAATACCCTTAGGTTCCTAAGAGGTAATGGAAGTCTTGGTATTAATACATTATGAAGTCTTTTTCATTATTCTTAAAAATTCTATAAAAATCTCTTTTCTTTTGATCCTCTTTAATTTGTACCTTAAGCATTCCTCAAATACCTTTGATACATTTAAATATTATCCTTGGATATTTTGAGCTTCTTTATATATTTTAAAGTTCCTCATGACCTTTTATTCATAATTTTCCTCTTAAAGATCATTACAATTTAAACTCCTTAAACTTTCTCTTTATAAGGCTGGAACCTTTTATTTTCCAGATTTAACATATTTTATTAGAAAAATAATAACTTTTAAATAATCATTATTTCATCCTTCCAAAGGCATTTCAGATTCCTAATTTATCAAACGTTCCATGAAGGGTAATTTCATTAAAAACATCTTTGTGATTTTATCGTTACACCCTTATAAAGTTACCCATTTCCAAATTTTTCAGCACACCTATCTATGACTTAATCTTCCAAACTGCTCCACGTGGTTAAAACCAATGTCTGAAGCAAATATGGATATGTCCATATATGTGTTATCTTTCCCAAAAAGTTAGTTTCACTTCATTTGCATTTTTCTACCTTGAGTTACACTTATTTTACTACTTAAAGGCTAGATCTAAAGTTTCAGCCTTTGGGTCAACTTGAAAAAATTATATATTGACGTAAAAAACTCCTTTTTGGGTGATTCCTTTTAGAGATGTTCTATAATGTATCTAGTTTGTGCAAAAAATAGGTTTGTTTGGAAATACTTTATATTTTGTGATTTTCTCATTTCCAAGTGCCTAATGCCAATAAATAGTCAAAGATCCAGCACCTAGCCTTTTATGTTTTTTGTTACTTCATCAAATAAAGAATCACATACCAAATTTTTAAACCATATTTGAGCATGAGAACATCATAAAAACATTTAGAAAATAGAAAGGAACATGTGAGGTTCATAAAAATATTTTTACAAACATTCACTTAAAACATTTTTGTCAACAAACATAAGCTTAATGACATTCTAACCATGAGCCAGGTTAGAAGCCATCAAGACTTACACAACCAAAGAGGAGGCTCTTACCACTTGGTGTAGAGGCTTTTAAATAAGTCCTTCTCTTCACTCCAGAACTTGAACAAGGAGCTTGATGGAGAGTGATCCTTCTTGAATCTTTGCTTAAAAACTAGTGTCCTTGAGACAATATTTTTCACAAGAGTTAAAAAGTGTAACTCTTGCAAGGCTTGTGAAGTGTTTGGGTTAGGATTCAAGTCATTATGTGAGGTTTGATGATGGAGAAGTTTTCTTTGAAGTGAGGAGTATAAGAAGAAATAGAAAAGGCAGAACAAGAACTAGAGAGAATACTAAAAGTCTTGGAAAATTAGCAAATGAGTAAAGGAACAAAATGAAACACAACTTTGTCCCTTATATAGGCCTTAAGGCCACTAGCCAAGGGCTGTATTTGGGGATTATTTTTGTCTCAAAAAATTCATTCAATTAGATCACTTAGTTTGTGTAAAGATTATTTAATCTTTGGCTAGGTTGTCAAGTTAGGATTTATGCCAAAAATACTTGGAATTATAGGTAGTCCTTCCCTATAATTGTGCACCTATGATATGAGCCATAATTTTAACATCTAATCAAGCTTTCAAGGTTTTCATCTTGGTAATCAAACCAAAATTATCTTCCCATGTGTGCTTATGTAGCCACATTTTTGTGGCCATGGAAGGTGGATTTTCAAGCTTTTATATGCATACACGCATCATAGATTCATGTCATGAAACTTTTGGATTATTGCATGATTTAATTTCAAATCATATAATTGTATGTATGTATCTGTATATGATCGAAATTATGCATAGCATCATGGTGCATGTGATTTATTTTCTTGTCGTATCATAGCATTTAAATTAAATAAGAATTATTTAGTAATTCTACCTTTGGTTAATTACACTTTTTGAAATCTTAACCATAAGTAGCCAATCCTTGTTTTAATATATTTTAATCTTCTAATTGGAATCCTATGCTCATTAATTAGTCTAATCATCCATTAGCTTCTTAATCCATGATTAGAATATTTAAATCATTTAATTTGTTGGTATCTCATTCATAATGTTAAATAAGCTATCAATATAAATTTATATTGATCAAATATTAATTTATGCTAGAGATTTACTACTTTTAGTTAGTTTACCTTTTAACTATTCTTAGTATTAATCCAATTGCTTAGATTCATTCTTGCTTAAAGACATGCCTAGGGATCTGTGCAATGGTATTGGTGTAATTATTAAAGTAGTGGCATTATAGTAATTTCCTTAACCAAGACAAGGGTATGTTTGTAATTAGACAATAACAGTGGCATTCTTGTGATTCTATTTATAGAATAAGGGTATCTTTGCCATTAACTTTTAAGACAAGGATAGTTTTATAATTTCTTTTATATAGTAAGACTATTTTCATAATTTCTACTAAGTAATGACAATTTTGTAATTCTTTGTATTTTTCTCTAGACACACTTGATTATCATAATATTATGACAAAACTACCAAATTTGTCCCTCTAAAATTTCATGTTGACCAAATTCGTTCCTATAAAAAAAATTCTTAAATTGGTTCATACAAAATTGAATAATCAAACAAATTGATCTTTAAAAAATTGAATAATAGGCTAAAGTAGTCCCTCTAATAAGTTAGGTAAGAATAACTAACTTGTTTGATAATTCACTTTTGTAAGGACTAATTTGAGATATTTCTTTTGTAAGGACTAATTTGTTCAACTATTCAATTTTGCAGGATTAATTTGAGAGTTTTTTTTACAGGACCAATTTAATCGATGTGAAATTTTAGAAGGACGGATTTGATAATTTTGTCTAATATTATTTATTATATTTTACACGCTTGTTAAATCTCTATTGGTTCTAGTTATTTTTCATCTTAATTATTAATTAAGTGTTCTTAATACTAATTAGGGTTAATTAAATCTTTCTAATTAATTTCTTACTATTTATTTGACTTTTTGATCTTTTTTTTGACTTGTTTATTATAAAATTTATACTACCTTCTCAATCAATGCAATTTACTAATAACTATCTCAATTAGGAAATTTAATCTCATAATTAGATTGTCTTTATTTAATATGCTTAATTTAAGGTTTATGTCTTAAAAGTACCTGTTACAAGTCATTCTTGATTTATATTTATTATCTATTTACTCACGCTAATTGACTAATCCTTAAGACCAAGTATAAGCTAACTCATTTCTTAATTGGGTTTGATCTAGTAGTTTTAATCTAATTAATCTCATATTGTTCTTATTTAGACCTCTTAACACTAACCTAAATCCTCAATTAAGCTTCTACTCATTGATCATATCTTAGAAAGTGATTAAGCTCTGGCTAGTCTCCTATTATGTTTTTCTTCAACTCTATCTAAGTGAATTGTGTCTTCTAACTATATTGATGACTTTAATCAACAATAAATCATCAATGTTGACATTTTCTACTATGGGGCCAAGATCAACTTCCTAGCCATAAATTAATTGCTCGGGTTCATCGAGTTAGTTATCCTAGAAGAAATTTGGGATGCTACATTATGTGCTCTTTTTAAAAATGTTGACCTCAAAATTTGCTATTCAAAGTAGATATGGGAGTCATTTTCGCTTTTACCTTGAATTAGATCGTCAATTCCAAGTCCATCTTAGCAGTGATAGCAAACACACGCTTTTATAATGGTTCTCCTTATTAGGAATTCTCTTGTGTCATGACTCGACTTGGATCATGACTTGGCACGTGAGGAATTTCATTCCCACATAAGTCTCGTGATCGTTGAGTCACTCTATATGCATATTTTAAATCATAAAAACCATTTGAATTATAAAATACATTTCTTAATGGCATTTCATCTCTAATATAAATCTCATGCTCATTGGGAAATCAAATTATCATAAATAACAATTTCATAAATAAACTCTAAATTGTTTTTGCAATGCAAATATACGAGTTGCTCTCTGTACAAAATAACCATGAAAATTGTAATAATGTAAATACAAAATATATCATGGTGACAAAATGCAAAACTATCTCTATGGTCCAGGACCCCCACAATAACACTAGAGCACACTATATCAACAACAAAAGAATGCTTTACTCCGAAGTGAAACTCACCAATGAAAACCCTATTGCTGGGTACGAGATGACTGAGAGGAACTCGCAACTAATATATTTGTAATGGAAAAGGGAGAAGGTAAGTTTCATCTAAAACTCAGTGAGTGAATTTTCACCTTAATCTCTTTCATGGGACGACAACCACGATGCATAAAAAAATCATGATAATAATAATAATAATAATAATAAAATAAGCTCTAAAACAATTGTAGCACATATATAAACATTTTAAGACAAAACCCTAAGCTTCTCTGAGTCATAATCAATACCACTCTAAATTTGATAAACATTATATATATATATATATATATATATATATATATATATATATATATATATATATATATAAAGAATGCTCATAGCGTTCGTAATTATCTATTCTCTCAGGAAGCTCACTAGGTCCTGAACTTCTTGGTTTCAACAAAAAAGAAATGCCTCCATGGCCGTGGAAATACCACCTCCATGGGGCCAGGTATGCCAAGATTAAGATTTTAAAGGATTGCCTCCATGACTGCTTGGTACCTCCATGGCTACTTGGTATTCCAAGGTTAACATCTCATAAGATTGCCTCCATCGCGCTTAGTACACCACCTCCTTGGATAGATATACCATGGTTAACTACTTTCTAAACATGAATTGTAACTCTGGTCTAATAAACCTCATCGTATGTAAATTAACTATAAAAGGATAAAATCAACAGGAAACTCAAACATTGAATTTCCCTACTTCTTAGCTCATGGAAACTCTTAAACTCTTAGTACCCTGAGAGCTCTAAATTCATGAAACTATAACAGTCTCAACTTTAGCATAACTATGGAAATGAAATCATGTCCAAGGGATTACCCACTTGCAGACATTGTGATTTCAAGACCCACAGAGTATGTAGCCGTTATTTGTCATGAATCACATGAAAATTTGTGCTCTAAAATCTTTTGTGATCGAATTTCTAAACCATGTGTTGAGCTAATATATATTTCATAAACTATATAATTCTAATATCATATTTGTATCTCTAACTTCATGCTTAATAATCATCATGCATAAATGTACTTATAATGACTGAAAATCATTAACTCACGTCTAGTCCCTGAATCATGAAAACCAATTCTTTTCTCTAAATCTCCACTGGGTGCTACTATGAGTTTAAAAGCTCTATAATATAAATTTTTATACTACTCTAGAAATCATCATGACAATCACAAAATCTCTAAACATACTCATGTTCATAATCAAACTCTTCAAAAAATCATTTTAGCAATGATGGTTCCATGAGTTTCTAAAATATGGTTTCATGCTCTTTGAAGAACACAATTCCACCAACTTGACAAACTCATCAATAATCTCTAATCTGTTTTAAAATTGCCTCTAAATCATGCACTCATGCCACAATCTAAAGAAAATAACTCTAATGGTCAATATAGAGATCACCTAGAGGGGAAGTAGGAGTGGCATCAACACCAAATGAGCTCCGTGGAGTAAGGATGGCACCAATGTTTGCCATAACCACCACAAAACTCTAGATTAATCTCTAATGGCCTCTACTTAGCTCTAGATACTCTAACAACATTAAGGGAGCATCCCCATTTGACAACAAAGAGAGAATAACAATGACCCAAGCCTTAGAACATGAAATGGAGAAGAAAAAATGATAAACCAACAAGATCTCTTACCTTTGAGTTTGGAATATGAAGATTGGAATGGGGTTGGGAATGAGGGAGGTAGAAGAGAGTTGGAGAAGGAAGGGTTTCAGTTTTGGGGAAGGGGAACCCAAATGGGGGTATATAAAGAAAGGGGTCTCAATTATCAAAATTGCATCATTTTCTCCGTGCTCATATCGAGGATTCTCGCCAGCAAGTAAAGTTCGCGGAGTAAGACTTGTGACCAAAATTGGGCAGGAGGCTTGCTTGTCGCTCAACGAGCTATCTTTTGGATAATTCTACAAAACTTGCGGCATATGGTTTCTAAAATCCAGGGCCTTTTCACTACACGGTGGGTCTCGGGACCCAGGATTTAATTTGTCTACGAACACGTGTACTTGAGGCATCACATCTTGGAACAATGTGTCTTTAACCTTTTAGGTTTAGCTATTTCTATTGTTTCTAACACAACTAATTTGTATTGACATTGTAATAGTCTATTAATGTAATATAATTAAGAACATATCATTTTTTAAGAATATATAGATGTTAATGTAAAATTTATAATATATGACTTGAAAAATTAATATATGATTTTTTTACTTTAATTCTTCAATGTTTCTCTCTCTGATTTCAAATAATTACTATCAATTTGAAGAAAAATACGAAAGATAAATGTAATTCTTCATTTAGTAACTTCGAGTAAAACATATGGTAGATATTAATATAATTAAGAACATATCATTTTTTAGAATATATAGATATTAATATAAAATTTAAAATATATGACTTGAAAAATTAATATATGATTTTTTTACTTTAATTCTCAAATATAATATTTCTCTCTTATTTTTAATAATTACTATATTAATTATTAAATAGTATTTTAAATTATTTGCTCTCATACTTTCTATGCTACATCTAGATTTTTTTTAATGGATGATTCAAACCAATGTTGTACATATTTATTCATATGATAATTACAAATTTAATTACTCTGAAGATTTATAGTTTTAATCAATTTTCAATTAGATTCCTGAATTTAAAAATTTATAATAAAGTCCCTATAGTTTAATAATTTACGATTAAGTCCCTATATTATACTAAAATTTTCAATTAAGTCTCTGTAACTTAACAATTTTTTGATCAAGTTGCTCTAGTTTTGTATAGTATAAGGACTTAATTGAAATTTTTTGTGCAATATAGGGATTTAATTGAAAACTTTTATGCATTATAGAGACTGGATTACAAACTTTTAAACTAAAAGCACCTGATTGAAAAATTTTATATAGTAAAGTGAATTAATTATAATCTTTTAAAGGACCTAATTAAAAATTAAGTTAAACTAAAGGGAATTCTAGAGTAATTAAACCTTATATATCTCTAAATATCTTAATTTGTTTATTTTAGTGGAGGAATATCTATATATATGCTCAATTACATCCTATCTTATATTTGAAATCTAAATTTTGATTTTTAGTATATGTAATTTATGTGAAAAAAATAATATTAGATTCAATAAATAATATATAATTTTTTTACTTTAAAAATTCTGAAATACTTCTCTCTCTCTCTCTTGATTTCCAATAATTACCATATTCACTATCAAATGATATTTAAAATGTTTTTATTTCATACTTTATACAAATTTATATGGGGTGTGTATGTTGTGTTGATTTACTGATTTTGTTTCCTTTAATAGAGTAACATATATATATATATATATACTCAATTACATCCTATCTCATATTTGACATGTCAAAATTTGATCTTAATATATATAATTTGATTAAAAAAACTAATATATAATTTAGTAGCTATTTAGAATATATAATTTGAAAAACTTATACATGATTTTTTTACTTTAATTCTTAAATGCACCTTTATTATTTTCAATAATTACAATATTTACTGTTAAATGATATTTTAAATGTTTTTCTCTTATATATTCTATGTTGTCATCTAGATTATTATTATTTTATTATGGAGATAGTCTAGATTTTCTTCAAGTCAATATTGTACATATATTTATATATTGATTTATTCATTTTATTTCTTTTAGTAGAAGAATTTCTATATACACAATCAGTCACTTTCTATCTAATCTTTGATATTTAAATTTTGATTTCTATATATATAAAGATATAATTTTATTTGAAAAATTAATATATGTAATACCCTAGATTTTCAAAAAAAATAAATAAAAGGTCAGAAATTTTTTTAATAAAGGAAGGTGCCGCACCTTACCTTCATTTTGGGTCCTAATTTCGCTGAAGTATGGACCCTACATGCCCTTGGAGGGCTATATATTAGAGTCATTTTCTTGGGACCAAAAATCCTGTAATTATTTCCTAGAGAAAAATGAGTTGAAGAGAGATTTTTAATGAATTTTATGAAACCCTTAAGTACTCCATTTTTAGTTTACACGTCTACGAAATCGTAAGATTTTTAATTTTAACTAAAATCCAAAATGAGATTTGGATTGGTTGGGATTTTGATTTTTCTAATATTTTATTTGAATCTAAATGGAGGGTATTTTCTTATTTACATTTATGTTTTAAAGTTAATGGTTAACTTAAAAGTAAGAAATGTAAATAAGTGATAGATCATTCTGAAGCATTCTGGAGCGCTAGCGCGCAGGAACAGGAAGGCGATGCCAAGGAGATATTTTGCGCTCTCGGGTGAGCCTAGGATCTAGGAGAATGACAATTGCGCTTTCTAGTGAGCGCTGAGCTCCAACGAACTATAAATACCCCCTCTTCGGGTCCATAACACTCTAACAGCCTCCACTCTCCCTCTCGCGAAAATCTTGATACCCAACCCATTTTCACCCTCCAAACTCCATTTTCTTCCATTTCTTCAAGTTTAACTGTGAATCTGCCATTCCTAAAGCTTAAAGGTACGTTATTCTCTTGGTCTAGCTTCATTTCCTTCGAGTTTCTTGGGTTAAGGGTGGTTTCCCATGCTTCTCAAGGGAGAGAAGCTTTCCACCTTGTTAAAGAGGGATTCTTGAGGTTTTAGAGGTTAATCTAGAGTTCCGCTTCTTCTATATCAGATAGTGGAGTCATTCGCTCCAGAGGTCTGTTGGTGTGGTTTCTGCTTATTCCACCCTTCCAAGTGAGTGGGTTCACATCTGTGACTCCTATGTTATGCATTAGAGTTATTTTCATGAAAACTATAATTTACTGCTTGGTTTTAGAGAAATATTGTATAAGGATTTGAGATTTTTGCTGGTTTATATGTTTTGAATTGCTAATTTTAGAGCATGAAATGTATTTTTGATAAAACTCATGGGACCATGTTGTTGTATTGATTTTATAAGAATTAATGAATATGTAATTGTTGGAGGATTTCATGATTGTTTTACTGGATTTTGGAACTAGTTACGTTTATGTTATGGTTTTACACTAAGATATTGAGTTTTCTTAGTCTATGAAAAGTTAATAATTTGAACTATGTTTGGAAGGTTGGTCAAGATGTTTTAAAGCTTGATAAGTATGTATATGTTTTAGATTTATGACCAAATATGAAGTTAGAGAAAAGAATGGAATTAAGAGTGCAAACTTTGCTATTTTAAAATAAGATATTGAGTTTTCTAGATTATGAAAAGTTTGACAGTGAGAAATGTGTTTTTGGAAGATTAATCACTAAAAGGATTTTAGAGCTTGAATCTTTATGAGATTCAGAACATTACGGCTACATACTTTGTGAAAGTATGGAATCACAATGCCTTCAAGGGTGATCCCTTGGACATGGATCCATAGCCACATATATGCTAAGGTTAGTCTGTTAGAATCGAATGGATTCAAGTTTCCAGAATATAACGAGTTTCTTGTGAATAAGAAATAATATAAAGTTTCAGACGAAAAAGGATTTTAGAGCATGAATCTTCGTATGACTTAGAGCAATTGCCCATATATATTCGTGGACTTGAAATCACTGAGCATGGTTTTATACTCAGTTATGCTAAGGTCAAACTGCTAGAGTTATAGAGATTTAGAGCTCTTAGAGAATAAAAATGGTTTTAAGAGTATCAGACTAATTTAGGAGCTATAGAGAACAGGCTGTGTTAACGGAGTAAATCCGTTAACCTTGGTACCAAATATGCTCTGAACTAGAGATTTCAGAGAAGGGACCTAGTTAGGTGCCCATAATTGTCACACTAGAGATGACGATATGTAATGCCCAGATGTGACCAGAGATTCCAGAGAATTGATTGACACACTGGGATGGCAATACGAATGCCTAGATGTTCCAGAGATTTCTATTCAGAGATTTCAGAGATTGATTGACACACTGGGACGACGATACGTAACGCCCAAATGTGTCCAGAGATTTCTGTTCTTAAGAGCTATGTTATGATGAGTATGTTTAATACCAAGTACGAAAGTTAGTTGATGAAGTGACTTGTGGATTGGTAAGGTAATCATTTGAAAGTATGAGAGAATTTATGATTTTAAGCTTATATGAATTCAGAAATGATAGAGGATAGAGTAAATTACTTTTGAAATGATAAAAGTATTAATTGAATATATAAATACATATATAAAAGAGGAAAAATGATTTCAAGAAAGTGAATTAGAGAAATTATTTTATTGAAAGGATAATTTGAATATGTATAAATGTACGTATAAAAGAGCTTATGGGATTGTAGACATGATTTTTAGCATATTACGTTTTATGATTTCATACATTGTTTTTTGTCCCATGGAGGGGGTTTTAGGTGAGAATTCACTCATCTAAGTTTTGATGGCAAAACTCACCCCTCTCATTTCTTTCATTTTTACAGATAAGAACAGTGACAGCAAATCCTATGCAGCCATGGTAAAATGTCAGAGGTAAGCTTCACTAGAGTAAAGCAACCTGATTTTTGTCTAAAATGCTTCAGGAGTGAGTGCAGGGTTCTGACCTAGGGTATGGATTTTGCATTCAGCATATCATGATAAGACTTTGAAATGTATTTCAATGGTATTTCAACGATATGAACAAATTTGTGATTTTGGATTGAACAAACATTATGAGGTTTTAGACATGATTATCTCAATTTCAGAGAATAAACCATTTATTTAGAGAAAGTGAAATTATGTTTTAAATAGACTTTTATGATCAAAGCAAGAGTTTTCAGATACGATTATTTTGATTTTAGAGAAGAGGTGATTTGTATGTAGTAAAGTCAAGTTTTCTATTTTTTTTCATGGATTTTATGAACAGAGCATGCATATAGCGGCAGTTATAGGTCTCGAGATGACGTGAGAATTAGATTTCTCACGTGCCAATCACGTGTTTATCGGGTCGTGACAATATATGATTTTTTTTACTTCAGTTCATAAATTTTTCTCTTTCAATTTCTAATAATTTCCATATTAATAATGACATTCCAAAATTCCAAAATTGTCTCCAATAATTTTTATGTTGTCATCTAGATTTTTTATGGAGATCATCTAAATTTATTCACGTCAATATTATGCATATTTATTTAAATGATAATATATTATAATATATAATGTATATATTGATATAATAATTTATTGACTTTTTATCTTTAGCAGAATAATATATATATAAGTATTGTGTTAATATGATATAATTAAATATATAAAATCAATTTCTGAATTTGAAATAGATGATTTTCAAATATAATACACGGATATAAATCAAATTTATACAATTTAAACTACTAATAAAATAGAAGAAATAGCATATAAAATTATACACATGTAAAAACCAAATGGATTTTGCATTGAATGCATTCATTTGAAAAGAAAAGTTATATACAAATTTATTTTAGAAAAAAGACAAAAAAATTAATACATTCATTTATTTTTTCAGTGAACTATCACAAAAACAATTAATTAAACTAAAATTTTAAAATTCATTTCTCAATTTAAATGTTTAAGGTGTTTCTTCAATATGTTACTTAGAAAAATTATTCATTTCAGTTAATTGAATTTTATCATGTAAAATTCTCTCAAAATATTGGTATTTAAAAAGTAATTATTCAGATTTTAAAATGTAAAATTTAACAGCTTCCAGAATAGCTTTCAATGCATTTTTTTCAATCTACCATAACAAATAAGAAAAATTATGTCAAGATGTTGTATTCCAATTCTACTTCCTCCTAGAAAAGATCTAGATAAAAACTAAAGGTTTTAAAAATATAATAATTCCATATTATAATTTAGAATTGTTTATTGGAAATTTTTCTCCAAATGTCCCTAAATGAAAAGAATGTTAAAAAAAAATAGAAAAACTTACTATATTTAAAAAGACTGATTTCAATTTTTTTTATGAAAGACGATATCTAATTAGTGGGATACTTAATGCTTAAAATTTGAATTAATCAATTAAAATCAATTACTTATTTCTTCTACCTTTTTATGTATAATTAATACAAAAATTTTGAAATAACCAATGAAAAAATTCTCTCTTTTTTCTAATAAAAATTGTATATCTATTTTCTCTATATATGTTTCAATTTGGATCCTCTAAAGTAAATATCTCATTTTACAGGATAAACTAGCAATTTCACTCTTAGATTAATAAAATAAAGAAGGTCCCACTTTTAACTTTGTTGATCTAAAAGTGGAATCTTCTTACTTTACTCTCTAAGTGATATCCTCACTTTAGAGGATCCCCTCCCTAATGTTTCATTCTCATCAGTGTCATTTTTTCTTACTCTCCAACTTTTCTTGCTATTGAGATAAATCATTGCTATAAGTTTTTACTAGATTTTTAACAATTTTTCTTTACTAATTTTTTTTTTTAAAATGTGGCCAGACCAGTTCTATGTTTGTAGGTGTGTTTTTCTTTTCATGTATTCTTTAGATTTGTATAAAGTGGGACCATGAATGGGAGTGTTGAATAGTTTGTGTTGAATATGAAGGTGCAGAAGGAATAAGTAGCAGTAAGAGGGTAACATAGTTTGTATGGAGTTGTAACTAGGATCAGAAATGTTAAATTTAATTAATTGTTATTGATTTTATATTAAATTTATTAGTTGAGCAAATAACATTTAAATATTGTTAAATTCAAAAACATATTGATAATAGAATCCAAAGAATTGAAATTATTAAATACTTTTTAATCATGCATCACTCAAAAGATACACAATATAGTATTAGTTTTAAAATATAATTAATTTACTTATTATATTAAAAAAATACTAATTTGATAACTCAAATCAACAAATGATGAGTATTTTTGAAAAAAACTATTTTAAAATATTTTATAATTATAAAATAATATTAAACTTATCCAATATATTTATTTTTTTATATTTGACTTATTTACTTGATTCGTGCGCCTAGTTACTATATTAGTATATATATTATAAAACAAATAAATTTTTAATTTATTCATGGAAATTTCAACAAATAATCCTTGAGATATTTAATAATAAATAAATAATTTATTTAAATATATAGGAATAATATTTTCAGAAATATTATTCCTGAAAATATGATTCCTAATAATATAATGTCAAACTTTAAAACAAATGTCCCCTAACAAAAACTCTAATATAACATAGCATGAGACTTATAAATAGTAATGTCTTGCATGTCTTAATCGATTGCTCATATACAATACATAAATTATTCCATTATCTTTTTGAGGGGAAAAGAAAACATCAATAATTGACACGTGATTACATTTTTCGTTATATGACATTTGTTTTATTAATAGAATTATTAGTACAGATTTTATTCTTTAAAATATTTTTTTGATCGGTATCATTTTAAATTTTAAAGATTGGAGAAAAATTGAACAATTCGTAAACTTTAAAACGAAAATTTAAATATATACGATGTATGTATTTGGTAAAGGTACTCCTTGTTTTTTATCTGTTATGTCCTTCACGCTCAAACGTCATATTAAAAATGAACTTAATTCTATATTGACGTTAGCATATTTATCTTGCGGTAGACTGCAAAAACAATATCAATAACATGTTATACACATTTATATTTTTATTTACTTTAATATTTTGATTATAATTTACTTTAATAAAATCTTTATATTAAAATTGTAATGAGTAAAACAAATTGGTAATGGTAACAATTAAAATTAAGATCAATATTGTAAACTGTCACGACTTGATTTGAGCTGATCAACACGTGAGGAAATAACCCTAGGGAAGGCCATACGACAAACTCAATTTGAGCAAATGACATGTCATGCATAAAAATCTCATAATTTCCAATTAAACATAATATAAATAATAAGCTAGACAAACTTTTCTCATATTTCATAAACTAAATCTATAAGCAAATATTCATATAATAAAGCAATTGCTCTAAAATCAAGTCATAAATCCTTAGATATAATTACATAGCTTTCAAAATAACATAAACTAATGTATTCATGATCCCTGATCCTGCAAATACACTAGAGCACTACTAACATAACTAAAAGCTAGTTCGCTCCAAAGTGAATGCTAACAACTACTGAATAGGTATCTGAGAAGACTCTTTAGACCAGTTGTATTTAATTCAAAGGGGAAGAGAGTGGCGAGTTTCATCTAAAACTTAGTGAGTAAATTTTCGTCTACACCATACATAGGACAACCAAGGAGATACATAAATAATAATGCAACAGTCAAAAACCATTTCGTTAATAGTGCATAATAATAATAACAATAATTTTGTGAAAACCATAACATAGTAAACTTTTTTGAGGGGTTAAAGGAGAAATAGAATTTCTAAACGTGTCATAGTAATTGATACTTAGTCCCTCACGAATAAGAGCATCTAACTTGGATTATGACAATTCATCATGAACCACATCCCTCGTGGACTAATCTAATAAAAAAGGTGATTGCTCCTTGTGGGTAACATGGTATACCAAGGTTAACAAATTTATTGTTGTTAACTCACAATTCTAGTTTCTCCTTAACTCCTATCCAAACATTGCTCATAGTCATTATGCTAAAGGTTCAAAAGCTAAAGTCTCCAATTAGTGCTTTCCATCGTCTTTATAGTTCACTTTTTATATTTTTGAAATAAATACTTTCGTTTTGCAATTTATTGAAAATGATTTTAAAGGCGCAATAGTATAAATGACATACAATCATCGACAATGGTCACATGTATTTTTCAAAAGTCATGCTCTTTCATGAAAGGCTATAAAACCATGGTTTTTTTTTCCTTGGCATAAATTATAAAGAATGTTCATTGCATAATTAAATTTCTAAATTCATAGGAAGCATGCATAGTGCAAAGAAACTAATTGTAATGGCCAAAAATAAGGCAATGAGCTTAAACGCACCCATCTGAAGGGGTTGGCAGAGAAGTGCCAGCAACCAAGAGAGCGTTGGGAGTAGGAATGACACCAATGTCTGTCAAAGGATCAACAATACACATCAACAAATCATGAACATAACTTTAGAGTAACTCTTGAGATAGTTGGAAGGAGGAAAACACGATGAAATCATGTAGAGAGATTCCAAGCCCTTAAACATGAAGGAACATAGAGAAAACTCAAAATAAACATAAAAGATTCATTTACCAATGGATTGGATAGCAGGAAGAGGCTTATATTAGTGAAGAAGAGGAGGGAAGAGGGTTAGAGTTTGAATTTTGGGTGTTAGAACCGGTTATGATGTGTTTATTTAGGGTGGAGGCTCACTAAAGTGAAACTGCATTGTTTTGGATGTGTTTTAGCGTAGGGTTCTCACTTAGTGAGGTTGTCTCTGCCTTGCTTGTTATAGTGAGTGTTGCTCACTATAGCAAGTCTATCTGACAAAAATAACTTCTGCATTTTGAGGTTTTTCTGTAATCCAAGGGTTTATATATGAGATACCTTAAGGCTTTATTAGGCTTAACCAGGGACATATGGACTAAAAGCATCACACAAACCATATTTGGTAAAGTTAAGTCCTCATTGATAATAGTCAACTCTCAAATGTAATAGTATTAAAAATGCAAGCCTCAAGAGTTATCACCTCCAAATAATGTGCCTTTTAAATCTAAGTTGTGCATATAAGATTAAAATGTGTTAATAGTCTCACCTAATAGCTGATTTATCTTGAAAAAACTAATGAGTTGTCTTGTCCTCTATATTAACAACAAAGAGTAAAGGTTCACTTTGGTCCCTGAAATTATATGCGTGATTTACTTCAATCCCTAAAATTATGAAAATATCACTTTAATCCCTAAAATTTCAAAAAGTGATTCAAATTAGTCCTTATACTACTTCTTGAGGACTAACTTGAATCACCAAAAGGACTAGATTGAATCACTTTTTAAAATTTCAGGGATTAAAGTGATACTTTCTTAATTTTAGAGACTAAATGAATCATGCATATAATTTCAGAGACCAAAGTGAACTTTTACTCTAACAACAAACACTAAAAAATATATTAAAAATAAAAATAAAACATTACTATAATTATCAGCAATCAACCTCATATTAGTAGCCTTATTAAGCTAAAACCACTACTTGATTGTCATAGTTCCATTATACTTTCTTTGAAACTTAAACCAAAATATATGCATTTTTACATTGATTTATGTTGTCATGCATTTCTTGATTTGGTTTCTAATGACATGAAATTAATTCCAAGCAAAGCAATGACTCTAGTGTAATTTCTTAGACTCCAACCAAAAGACATTGTATAAGATTTGAAAATAGCAAAACTCTCAACCTGTTATATGAATTGAAATTCAAAAAACACTTTCAAAGCTTCTTCTGGAGGTCAAAAATGTGCCTCCTTAGTAAAATAACAAATTATAACTTATAATAAAATCTTAAAAATAATTAGTATGTAACATTTAAATGTATTGAACATGTGAAAAAGTTAAGTTTTTTTCATTTATTTTAAACCAATTTTAGCTTAGATACAAACAATTAATCAGCAATGCTAGCTAACTTACACACTCTTATGAAATAAATTATGCAACCTCTACAATAATAAAACATTAGTATCTGTGTTATGACTCTATTAAGAAGCATGTTTTTTCGAATCAAAATATGTCCCTATTTTTTAACTCCATTATGTTTTTGTAATTTTAATAATTAGGCCATCTTTCATAATTCTGTTGAAGATAATCGTAGATTTGATCCTTAGGAAATTGGTAGCCTTAAGCACATTCTACAAATAGCATAAACATGATACCACATTCTTGCATTCCAATCTATATCAGAATCCTTATAACTTCACAATTAATGGTAAGCTTTCCCCAATACTGCCAGCCTTGAGAGCATAATTTCAACCAGTCATAATGTCCTTAATCGGCACTTCCACCTTTTTGGGCCAAACTACAACCAAATCATGAATACAAATAATTTGTGTTTTTTATTCAACTAAAGAAAGACAAAATATAGTAGAAACATAAACATTATTGGTAATACAAAATAAGATAGTAGAATGCTAGTGGTTTTACCTTTGTCCATTTTAGCTTTAGATGGCTCCCCTGTCGTTTCATGATCTTGAACCAGGAGAACCAATAAGACCATATGAGAGTGCAAACACAAATACAAATCAATAACTATATGTTCTTACCATAAGCTGGACTAAAACCCTAATGTTAAAAAAAAAACACTAAATGAACAACAACAAAACAAAGGAGGCCTAAGTAATAGTTAGCAAGTATAATAAAGCGAACATTTGAATTTCCAAAAGCCTTTTTTACTAGCTTCTATGAGCAAGAGGTGCATTCCAAGATGGCTTAACCTTTTGTTTATTTCACTAGAAAGGTCTCATCAAAAGTATTCAAATTGGTCTGCAAACCATATGAATACTTTCCATTTTGGAAGATTACAAATACAATATCAAGAACCTGGACATCATCAGAGAAATTGAATGAACTTATGCACAAAGAACATAACAAAAAATAAAAACAACACAATATCATAATCAAATGGCAAGGAGTTACTGCTTCATGCTTTTGAAGAATGAACATCTAGGGATGGCATCAAAAGTACCTACAAAGACGGATACCCATGGGAATTACTTGCGATGGGGACATGTATGGGGACTAGTTGCGATGAGGACATGCATGGGGACTAGTTTAGTCCCCATAGAGATGAGGATAAGGTCCCCATTTATTAAATGGTGCAGGGGAGGGGTTAAGGTCTCTACCCCATGGAGACCCGCCAAATCCTCATCACTATAAGTTAATGTTTTTTCATATGTATATATTCATACCCAAAATATCTCAACTCTCATTCCTAACTATTTTAAAATAGATTTACATAATCTATTATTTTTAATTTTGACTATGTTGGATAATGTTATAATGATAAATAGATAATGGATATTTATGAGCGTTTTGTTCTTGTTTAAAAGTATTTTTCAAATTCTTTTTCTCTTTTTTTTTTACTTTTTTTAATTCTTTGGAATAAACCCACATTTACCCGTGGGGATTCAAATCCCCATAGAGTGAGGAATAGGGATCAGGACGAAGATAAGGGCAAAATTCTTAACGGAATGGGAGATAAGGCCATATATCCCCATCTCATGGGTATCTATTATCATACCTATAAACAATAACATAGAATGATTACAAGATGTAACATGAGAATCAAATGACAGAAGAAAACTTTTTGAAATTAATTAGTTTATCAATAAGAAAATACAAACCATAAAAATAAATAAATAAATAAATACAACACAAGAAGAGATTACTTCTTTAATTCAAATTCACCAATCACCATCATGTGCCTCCTTGGGTAGAAGATATCGAAGTCATCATTGTTGCTGCTAATAAGAAACAACTGAATTCCCAAAATCAAAATAAGAACACCTCCATGGAAACCCAAACTTTTTTTTTATTAAGAACTCATTTAAATTCACAACATTAGGAAAAATAATTTGTTAATGGAAATTACTTTTAAACAAAAATTTAGGCAAAAAAAAAAATGTAAAATGTGGCATTTTGTAACACCCTAATTTCCATTTACACCAATTACCTTAATACTCACAAGGTGCTAGCTTTAATTATCATTAATTAATTTGATGATAATTGTTTTCATGATGTTACATGGTGATAGGATGATCTGTGATAGTAATTGAGCCTAATAAGGTTAATTAGCCTTATATTAGCACTAATTAGGCCTAATTGAGATTAATTAAAGATAATTAAGTCTAATTAAGAGTTAAGTACTTTAATTAGTTAATGAATGGATAATTAATCATCCATAATTAATTTTAGCCTCTTAATAATTAAAATGTATGATTTCATCACGTTTAATTGTAATTGTAATTAATTAATTTAAGAGCTAAAAATAATGTGATGATGTTACTAATGTAAAAATGAAATAATATTTGAAAATTTGGTTTCCTTTCAAGTGATTTAAAATGTTCCTACCTAAGTTTGAAATTCAAGATGCATAAATAAAATAGTATTTGTTTGAAATAAAAAGTATATGTGAAATAATATTTTATTTAAGTCTTGTAAATTATTTAAAACCTTTTTCTTATGAAGTTAGAAAATGTTCCTTACTTTCATAACCTTACATTCACATCCCTGATGAGACAAAACAAAAACTATCACCCATTCCTTTTAATAACTCATGACTACCTTTCTCTCCCCTCACTTTCTTCATTTGTTTGCAAAACACACACATCATACTCTCTCAAGCCCCATTCTTTCCTTCTCCCTTTCCTCCTTATTTAATTCTTCCTTCTTCAACTTTACCATCAAACCCCACACTTGAGCTTGAGCCACAATCTTTGGCTCAACTTCTCTCCAAACACAACCAAAAACATTTTTGGAGCTCATTTTCTTTTCCTTGGAGGGCTGAAAAACCGTGGCTATCTTGGCTTAAAGGAGAAGGATTTTGTTTCATTCTCACACACAAAAAGCTTCAAGAAAGCTCTTTCCTTTGGTGTCATCTCTTGGTTAGGGGTTTGTTTTCATTTTCCCTTTGATCTTTAGCTATTTTGTGACCTAGACATAGGTACATGTGATTTTTATTTTTGTTCGCAATAAATTTGAAAATGGGTTTTTGCTTGAAGTCTATATTCAATGTCTTGCTTTTATTGTAGATGAGAATTAAAAATTGAAGGTATGTGTATGGATATGTTGATTTTCTGATTAGGAAATGACCTACTTTATACTATGTTTTTGTGATGTTTTTGGTGTGATTGTGATGAAATTTAAGTGCTTGATCCACATATGTATTCCTTATTATACATAAAAATTTGAAAATATGACTTTTAGTTGTGTTTGAAGGGTAGCAATTGATATACAAAAATTACCTAAAGTGCATACTAGGTGTTTGATACAATCTCTAAATGGAGCTAAGAGTTGGTTTGAGGGTTGTTTTAGTGATTTGGATATTTTAGGCACTTGGTACACTAATTAAATTATGTTTTTACGCATGGTACACTAATGAAATTATGTTCAAGCACTTGATACATAAAAGAAATTATGTTTTTCCACACGGTACACTAATAAAATTATGTTCAGACACATGGTACATTGGTAAAATGATATTTTTAATATTCATGTCATTTGCTGCACCACTAAAATTATGTTTTTTAATATTCATGTCACTTGTTGTACTGATCAAATGATGTTTTTAATATTTCTATCACTTGCTTCACTAATGAAATGGTAATTTTGATATTCCTGAAACTTGATGCACTTGTAAAATGATGTTTGAGTTATGTTTGGATAATTTGGAAGCTTGAATAATTATTCTTTTGCTAAACTAATAATTTTTTAAGTGTGAGATATATTTTAGAATGAGTCTTTGTCACTTATGAGTATATGTATTATTATGGTTTAGGGTTGATAGAGTAAGAGTTGTGTTTTTGAAAGTCTGATGTATAACTTAATGTCATTAACAGTTTTGAAAGTATAAACTTTAGTTTCAAAAGTGTCACAACCCGACTTGGGAACATGACCTGCACGTGAAATCCTTATTCTCATGTCAACCTCGTGACCTCTAGTCTCTTTATATGCATAGTTTAATAATAAAATCCATTTATAAAACATCATTGTATCTCTAATAAAACTTTAGCTCTTTTGAAATCATAATCGCCATCAATAAACTCTAAGTCATAAATCATTTCATAATCCAACTTTGCAAATCTATAGTCATAATACAAGATGTGAGTTACTCTCTATACAAAATGAACCATGAAAACCATAATCATAGAAATACAAAATAAACTAAATCATGGTATACAAAACATGCAAACTCTCGGTCTGGGACTCGCCAATGTACACTTGGAGCACTCTATAGCTATACAAAATACAAAAAGAATACTTTATTCCAAGGTGAAGCTCACCAACAAACAATCTCTACTGATGTGGAGGAGGTGGATGAGAAGGGCTCCATCAGCTAGTGCATTTGTGATAGAAGAAGGGAGAGAGGTAAGTTTCATCTAAAACTCAATGAGTAGGTCCTCACTCATAACCTTCTCATAGAACATCAATAAGGATATAAACACATATAGGTAAATAAAATCATCAGAACTGGTAAATGCAATAACTCTGAAATCATATTCGTATTTATAACATAATGGCGCAACAAAGCTAGAATCTCTGGTAAACATAAATAAAGTACTCTACTAAAGAAACATGGATCTTTGATGATGCATTTCATGAAAATTATACATATATATATATATATATATATCCAGTTATGCATGTCAACCATGGCATAACTAGTTCTCTACTCTATGATCCCTCTAGGATCCAAATTGGACACCTAACTAGATTCCATCTCTGCTCTGTGAGATTGTCTTCTTGGAACAACTTGGTACCAAGGTTAACAATCAGGGTTAGCCGTTAACTCACTATCTATTTCTCTATATCTTTAATTTGTAAAATATATTATTTTCTTTAATGGTATGTTTGTGAGTTTAGATTTTAGAGAAGAAGAGAGGGGAGGGAGCGGAGAGGAAGACTTGTAGTGTAAAATTATATTACAAGTCCTCCCTTCCCTCCAAAATTCAAACTCACAAACATACCCTAAAACTCTACTTTACATTTCTCTAGGCAAAACTCTATAATATGTAATTAATTTACTCTTGAAGTTATCATGGTAATTCATAAAATCTCCAAGAAAGTCTTCATCATACTCTAGCTTTTTAATAAAATTATTTTAACAATAATGATCTCATGAGTTAATGTGAAAACATATCTTTCATGCTCTAGTTAAAAATCATCATTTTCACACTTAGTAAAATCAACCATAATCTCTAATCTCTTGAAATGTTCTCTCAAATCATGCAATCATGTTATAATTTAAGAAATTAACTATAATGACTAACATAAGGGTCATAGGATCCGAACCCACTCACCTGGAGAGGAGGAAGTGATGGTGTCAATTGTTTAGAAGGAAGGATGACACCAATATCTGCCATTAAAGCCACAAAACTCAAGATTAGACTTTATTAACCTCTAGATAGCCCAAACACAACTTTAACAACATTGGAGAAACACTCCCATTTGACAACAATGGAGACAAACAACAACCCATAACATAAGGAAGGAAGAACATGGAAGAAACTAACGCAACCAACAACAAACACTTACCTTGGATCTTGGAAGAAGAAGGAATGGAGTGGGATTGAGTGAAAGAGGGTTTGGAGAGAGTTAGAGAGGGAAGGCTTCAGGTTTCTATGAGAAAACCCGAGGCTTGGGTTGTTTTTAAAGGGTTTGGAGATCACTACACGAAAATGCATCGTTTTGCACTGTGACATCAAGACGTTCGCTGAACGAGCCTGGAGAAATTGTCACTCACTTGGAGCGATCTCAGCTTGCTGGAGCGAGCCTCCTGGCCGTTGTAATGAGAATAACTCATTGCAGCAACAACACCCAAATTGCATCCTTTGACCCTTAACACATTCGGGTTTTTCCTATACGAGCGGGTCCTGAGGGACCTTATAGCCGTACCAGGTATCACAAAAAGTTTTATGACAATTGAATAATTACATGTGCTCTTCTGCTTGATTTAGAATTGAATTATATTTGACAATTATTAGTATGCTAGAAAGGTAATTTTGGAAAATAGAAATCTAATTTTGAGTGTGTCTAACATAATTGTAATTAGGCATGTGCATTTTCTGCATTAAAGGATTTTGGTGCCTGGGTTTGAAAATTGACGTGTTGATTGAATTGATAGTGTTATTGGGTTGGAATAATAATTTTGAAATTATAAATTTGGAAATTTATGAATTTTTTAAAATTATAAGGTTATTTGTAGATTTTGGGTTCAAAAAGGGCATAAGGGGTGAAACTTGTGATATTATGAGTTGGTTTGTTTAAATGATGTGTTTTGACTTCATTTGTTGACTTATGTAATATAAGATTAGTTATGTGAGATTGGACAATTAATTAGAAAGTTGAGACCCATGCCACTATTTCTTTATGCCTTAAAAACTTTTGTTACTGTGGAATATTTAGCAAAGATTCCTTAAACTCTGGCAATTGGTTGAGACTTTGGTGCACGTGATTAGGTTATGATGCTCTTGTGATTATAAATTTTGTGCTTTGTTAAAACGTGATGATTATGTGATTGGGAATCTTCTAGAGGACTATGTGACATAGCTCAATTCATTGTAGCACAAAGTAAGGATTGAAGCATTAGAATGAGTTTAGATTATGTTACCTGGGTGTAAAGCACAAGCCAAGATGGGTTATGTGGAAACTCTAAGTCCCAACATATAAACTAGAAGTTGTAGATACTTATCATCACTATCTATGCATGAGATTTCACATATGTGCTTCTTTGTCTCATAATTTTGCATGAAGTTTTATGTGTATGCCCCATATCTTATAAGAATGCATGAGAATGTCCTATATATGCTTAATGTCTCAAAAGAATATACAAGATTTCCTTACGTCAAAGTGTTCATAAGTATGAAAAGCATTTTGAGAAAGAAGACATACATTTATGGTTTGACATGAGCATGACATATTGATGGTAAAGAGAAAAGGAAAGTGAATAAACCCCCTCTTCCCCAGTATAAATTTAGTGATGGCAAGTTAGATTGAGCTCATTCAAGGCAATCAGTTAGTTTGGAGTTTGGTGACCAATGAAAATGGCTGAGGAGGTGTTGAGGTTGGATTTTGGTGACCATGAGAGATGGTGGTATATTTATGTAAATTATGATGATGTTTGAAGCATACAAAAAGAAAGCATAATGAATGAGCATGAGACTTGTTATGATTTGGTTTATTATATGCTATGAGAAGTTTCATTATAAAATGAGATAGGACACATTCATGCATAGAGATCATGTATAAAGGTAATATTCACTTCAGATTTAAAGATGTTCTAAACTTAAAAATGAACAATGATGTATGCATACACATTTTTTTAATAATCTAAAGTAATGGAGGATGACCATAATGACACTTATTTGCACACACCCCTACTAAGGAATCTATAATTTCTCACCCATTTCCCTCTTCAAAGGAAGCCGAGGAAGAGATCGTAATCACCAAAATCATCTATTGTAAATGGGAACCTCAATATCAATTTACTTAGAGAAATTAATCCTAAATCACCAAAATATTATACTGAATATAATTATTAGTTTGCATAATTGATATAGATATAACAATTATTTTTTTCTCAAATATATACTACACAAAGGGTTGATTATCTTCATTTTGAAATAAACCATTTTCTACTTCAAAAGAGTTCATCAATTTTCAAGTCTCTAGACCAATATAGTGGTGCCTCTAGTATCAACGCAGTACAAACGACATAGTTTCATTTTAGTGACCCCACCCAATTTAAACTTTTCCCCACTCGTAAAAAACCCCCAAAACTGAAACCTTATAATTACCAACTCCTCTTCTGTCTCCTACTCTCAACCTTACTTAATCCTACCTTCTCCAAACTTCAAGGTATGAGATAGATGTTAGATTATACTCTCTTTCTTCCTTTTCCTCTATGTTCTTGAGTTAGATATTGTAGTTTCTCATTGTTATCAGGTAAGGGTTCTCCCCTAATATTCTTAGAGTTAGTTTAGAGTTGTCTAGAGGTTGTTAGAGATTAATTAAGGGTTTTGTGGTTGTTATGGTAGACATTGATGCCACCCTTTCCTCCAGGCTCTCTAGTTGTTGACACTTCACATTTTACCCTTTCAGGTGAGTGGGTTTAATCCTATGGCCTTATTTTGGTTATTACATAAATATTTTCTAGCCTTATGAAGTATTTAAAGGATTTGAACTTGAGTTTTTACAAGACACAAAGTTTATAAGTGTTTTTGCAAGAATTAGAAATATGTTTGACATTCCCATGAAAATTATTGTTTTTTTTTTACAAAATGCATGAGACCATCCTTGAGGTTTAAATGGTTTAGACATTATTTGTTTCATGCTTTGGACTTGCATTATGATAACAAGATTTAGAGATGTTAGACAGAAAATGTGAAAAGATGTTTATGCATGATGATGATGAATTGATGAATCTAGATTACGAGAATCCCCATTTATCCCCAACATGATTTTAGAGTAATGAATTAGTGAGAGAAATAAAGCTTGGAGTTAATGACAGGAAATTCATTAACCTTGATATACCAAGATTACCTATGAGGGTAATTATATCTATTCAGATTAGTCCACGAGGGACGTGGTTCAAAAAGGACCATTAAATCTTAGCTAAGTGCTCTTGCTCGCGAGGACTGAACATTAGTTGACATTGTTGCCTTAATTAATTCCTTGGAAGAATGGTTATGTTTTTATGCCTGATATAAATTGGATTTTAATATTATTATGTATTATGAATAGAAAGGATTTTACATTGTTGCATCATTATTTATATACTTTTCTTGTTGTTCTATGTATGGTTATGAATGAGGATCTACTCATTGAGTTTTAAGATGATACTCACCTCTCCTTTCGCTTCCCTTACAAATTTGGCTGCGCTTTAGATTCATCCTAGCTTCCTCCTCACCAGGAGCATACTTTCAGCATGGGTGAGATTCATTAGCAGTGGAGTATTTTGCTTTTTGTATAAAGTGCTCTAGTGTTATGCGGGTAGGGTCAAGGACCATACACATTCTTTTACATCATGATTTGTATTGTAATCATGAATTCATAGTTTCACGATTCTTTTGTGGAATGAGCAACTTGATTTCATTATATATTATGATCATGGTTTAGAATTGATTTAATGAAATGAAATTATGTTGATAGTTATGACTTGGAAAATGCAAGTTGATTTACATTTAGGAATGAATTTATGTTTAATTTATGCATATAGTATAACTCAGCGACCATGAGGCTTATGTGGGGATCAGATTCTCATGTATGGATCACGTTTTCAAATCGAGTCATGACAAATTGGTATCAGAGCCATAGGTTTTCGCGCATGTCACTAGAGCAAGTGTCCACAAGTATCACAACATTTATGTAAATGGAAGCGTGCCTCTTTGCATAAACGAAGCATTACTTGAGGCCTTTAGGAATTGTTAGTCATGTCTAGGTTCAGAGGGAGAGTTTTGTCTTTATTTCATGACCAATATCTCATCCAATGTGTTTTTGTTCCCAAGGATTAAGTATGCCTCCTCTATACCTTTCTTCTTCATGTTGCCACCATAGCAGTGGCTCTTCCAGCATCGGTGCCCGCTTCAGTGTTCTAGAACAAGCATTGGGGATCCTCTCAGAATGCCGGCTAGACAGGTTCAGGCAGGATACAACCAGCCTGCCTGTAGTCTAGGCACCAATTAGAGATCCCATAATTCAGTTTTGGAGCACTTCTGAGGATAGATCCACCCACCTTCTAGGGGTGCTTCATGATGGAAGATCCGTAGGAGTTTCTCCGAGATGTACATAAGATCACTGGGGTCATCCATTATTCATTTGAGATAGCAATAAGTTTGAATTTTGAAAGGCGAAGTAATGAGACTATGTCTATGTGCATATGTATGAATCGTAAACATGCCTTATAAGAGTGTTGATGGGCTGTATTTATGCACCCATTTTACATCCTAACTCTTAATATTTTGCATTTGAATTATGCTTAAGTGATATTTAATTGGTGAATTTAGACATTGTCCTCATTTCGCATTGTTGAGTAATTTTATGGCTATTAACACCATTTTGAAGTAAATAATTGCATTTGGAAGTTGCCTATACTTTTAACCTTTTGTGTGAGCATGGTTGAGTAACAAGAATTCTCCATTGGTGTACCAAAGCAAGGAAAGGAACTCAGGGGCTTTGACAAGGGAGCAGGAACCGACTATGCTAACAAGATCGTATAGCGGTCTCTAACCGCCATAGCGGTTGGAAGAAGAAGGATTTTTTAGAATTTGTGAGCGATGAAGCCAGGACCGCTATTTACTGAGTCGTGTCAGTCCCTTAGGGGAGAATGAGTGGATGGGTAATGTGGGGGGGGACATCATTCGTAACCTAATTAGAGATCTTAGCTTTTGAACACACACTCTCTCTAGGTTTAGGAGCTCTCAATCATTGTTTAGTTTCGATTTTCTAGATAGTAATTCACCTTTCTTCAACAACGGTTTTAATATTCCCCCTATGGAGGAGTAATCCCCTTACCGTGTATGGGATGATCTGAATATTAAGATTGTTCATGAGATTATTAATTTTTTATTGCAATGTGTGGTTAGTTTTCCTTTCCCTTTTGTCATCTTTTTTAAATATTGGTTGTGTGGATTATTGCAATTGTATTTATGAGATTTGTCCGTTTGTGTGATATTTATCCATTGGGTAAGGGATTGGAATTAATTTTGTTGAGAATTAGGTTGCTATAATTGGTAGTCAAATTGGCATAGGTTCATAGAATCACGATTATGAATCATTAGTTCATATGTTAGCCAAACCCTTAGCCGAATGCATTTGTATAACCGTTAAGCAAAATTATACCATTGTTGTGTGTAAACATGGTTAATGAAAGTAGTCACTACCATAAATTTATCTTTTGAGTCAATAATTGAACAACTCTTAATCTAAGAAACCTTTGAGCAAGAAATTCTTTCCATTAGAATCCTTTCAATTTAATTTGCTTTTTCAACAACATTGAAAAACCTCCAAACTCCTTGTATTAATTAGAACGCTTCTACATGGGACGACTGGATTGCACCCTAACCCCATTTTTGGTGTGATTTAGTTATTGAATAATTTTTAATTTGTTGTGGATAGCGACAACACATCAGGTGTACATACCTCCCCTATGAGACGCATTTTCCCCTATGAGGGGGAAGACAAACCCTGAGAGGCACGAGGCCCCAAAATGAACAATATCTGCATGTCGGTATCTGCCCTGCCACAGATGGGTATTAGAACCGATCTTGGGATCGGTGTGCCAGCTAGGACGCTAGGCTTCCATGAGGGGGTGGAACGAATTCCATATCCATTGGGAGGAGAAGAAACATGCCTTATAAAGATATGGATAACTTTCCAATGCATATGCGGTTTCCCCCATGAAGGGAAGAGAAAACCCGTGAGGGCACGAGGCCCAAAGCAGACAACATCTACATGCTGGGTATCTGGGCTGTTATAGATAGTATCAGAGCTAGTTCTGGATCGATGTGCCAGCGAGGACACTAGGTTCCCACGAGGGTGGAGTGAGTTCCATATCGGTTGCTCCATATAGGTTGGGAGGAGAACGAAACATGCCTTATAAGGTTGTGAATGCCTCCCCCATGCAAATGCATTTTCCCCACAAGGAGGAAGAGCAAACCTGAGGGCACAAGGCCCCAAGCGGACAATATCCGCATGCCCGTATCTAGGCTATTACAAATGGTATAAGAGTCAGTGAGCGAGGACGTTGGGCTCCAACGAAGGGCTGGAGCGAATCCCACATTGGTTGGGAAGGATAACGAAATTTACTTTATAAGGGTGTGGATACCTCCTCATGTAGACGTGTTTCCCCCACGAAGAGGGTAAAAGTAAACCCGTGAAGAGACACAAGGCCCCAAAGTGGACAATATCTCCATGCCGGGTATCTGGGTTGTTATACATATGGTATAAGGAGTTCCTTCAGAGGCGTGGTGACTCTAGAGCTACCTTCTTAGGAGGAGTTCAGGGCATCCTTTCTGAGGAGATTTCTATCAGGAAGTCGAAGAGCCTAGATGTTAGAGGAGTTCTTGAGGCTTCGATGACTCTTGGCATGTCTATGGCCAAGTATGATCAGAGATCACGTACCTAGCTCAAGTGGCATTGGGCCTACTCTATCAGGGATAAAATAAAGTGAGGCAATTCGTACAAGGACCGCTTAAGGACATGTTTCTGAGCCTGCAACCACATGTAAGGACCATGGACTATGCATAGATGGTAGACACGGCCATTGGACTTGAAAGTGGTTTGGCTGAGAGGAGAGCGTCGGCTAAGGTCGGAAGAAGGCCAAAACTCATGGCTCTTTTTTCAAAGGAGCCGATCCTAGCTAAGGACATGGCTAGCAAGGCCAGGAGTTCAGTCGGTAGGGCCATTTTTTCATAGCCTACTCCACTCCTATTTCCTCTTAGAGTCAGAGAGAGGAAGATGTCAGCCTAGTTGGTAGAGCTCCAATCATTCCTACTCTGACTGTCAACGTGAAAAGAGCACTTGCGGAGTGTATGAGAAGATCTACCATGTACTTTAGTTGTAGTTAGTAGGGCCATACGAGGAGAGATTGCCCGATGCTAGGGAGAACATTTAGATAGGGGCCAGCGAACCCCACCACACGCACCTTTATATCAGTCTAGCTACTCGTAAGGGCTCTGTTTCTTCTAGGTAGAGGAGCTAAATAAGGCCTAGGGGTATAGACCCAAGAAGTAAAGGATTAGGCAGGAGAGGTCAAGATAGTACGAAACAACCCTATTTATATGCCTTGACACGTCAGGACACAACGGCATCCAATGTACTTGTATATGGTATCATGGAGTTACTCCTTTGAGGCTTTGTGTTTGATAGACTTGGGGTCCACACACTCTGATGTGTCCCCATTATTTGCTTTGCAATTTAGGAGATCCCCTAATTTAGAGAAGTCGTTCTTTGTTGAGGTACCTTTTGAAGAGCCGATCTACATCCAATCAATTTGCAGAGTCTAGGTTGGAGACATTAGCAAACCTTCATGTGTTAGACATGTCTAACTTTGACGTCATCTTAGGCATGGACTGCTAGATTCATGCCATGCAATGGTAAACCTAAATTAAGATAGTGAGGTTGAACATTCCTGAGATGAGTTGCAAGAGTTTCGAGGCACCAATTGTTTGGTTTCAACTAGCTTAATCTCGACTATAAGCACCTTATGGCTTATGGATAAAGGGTGTTATAGGCTCCTAGCTTTGGTTAAAGACGTGGAGGTAGATGTGCCAATTTTAGACTCAGTTTTGGTAGTCCTTAGTTCCTAAATATGTTTGTGGAGGAACTACCAGGGATGCCACCAAAGTGGAAAGTTAAGTTTGAGATAGAGTTTGACCCCAAAGTTAGGCCCATCTCTATACCCCCATATTGGATGGCTCCCGCAAGGTTGAAAAAGTTGAAGAAGAAGTTGTAAGAGTTGGTTGACAAAGGGTTCATCCAGTACCTTGCCTTGGGGTGCTTTGGTCTTGTTTGTGAAAAAGGATGGGTGTATGAGGATGTGCATAGATTACCGATAGTTGAATAAGGTAATAGGTAAGAACTAGTAGACAACTTGTTTGATTAGCTCCAACAGGCTAGATGTTTCTCCAAGATTAATCTTCGATCAGGCTATCATCAGTTAAAGATTAAGGGCGAGGACATGCCTAAGATGTGCTTTAGGACACGCCATAGACACTATGAGTTCCTAGTGATGTCCTTTGAGCTGACCAATGCCCCTACAACTTTCATGGACCTAATGGATAGAGTTTTCAAGCCGTTCCTAGATCACTTTGTGATTATCATCATTGATGACATCCTAGTGTATTTTAGGAATGAGGAGGAGAATGAGTAGCATTTAAGGATTTTCCTAGAGACATTGAGGGACAACCGTTGTATGTCAAGTTCTCCAAGTGTGATTTTTAGCTCGATCAAGTGGCATTTCATGGACATATAATGTCGAAGGATGGCATCTTGGTGGGCCCAAAGAAAGTTGAGGCAGTTTAGTATAGGCCAAAGCCTTCTATAATCTTAGAGATTCATAGTTTCCTAGGCTTAACTGGATACTATTGGAGGTTTGTCAAAGATTTCTCAAGGCTGGTAGTGCCTTTGACAAGGTTGAGGAGAAAAATGTCAAGTTTCAGGAGGGACGCATGTGAGGAGAGTTCTAGAAGCTTAAGACCTATTTGACCATGACCCCATTTCTAGTGTTGCCCTTGGGTACAATTGGCTTTTTGGTATTTTGTGATGCCTTGAGAGTCGAACTTGGTTGTGTCCTTGTGAGGCATGGCCGAGTTATGGCATATGCATCTAGGCAGCTGAAGAGGCATGAGCAAAACTACCCAACGTGTGATTTAGAGATGATAGCTGTGGTCTTTACCTTGAAAATTTGCAAGCACTATCTATATGGAGAGACTTGTGAGATCTTCACAGATCATAAGAGCTTGAAGTACATCTTTTGGCAGAAGATTTGAATCTAGGCATGTCGATCGTGAGAGTTGTTGAAAGATTACGATTGCATGATTTCTTATCACCCAAGGTGAATGTGGTATTAGATGCTTTGAGTAGGAAGTCTATGGGAGCTTGACCCATATAGCACCTTTGAGGCAGTTATTATAGAGGACATTCATAAGTTGGAGGCCAAGGCCTTAATGATTTAGGAGCTTTCTTGCTCATATTAGGGCCTAGTTAACCCTAATAGAGCAAATCAAGGCATAGTAAAGGGAAGATCAAGTTAGCTAGGCCTATGGAGGATGTGCAAAAGAGGGTGAATACCGAGTTCTTAGTTGATACGAAGGGTGTATTATGCTTTGGTGACTATTTATGTATGCCCAATGTGGGTGAGCTGAAGAAAAAAGTAATATAAGAGTCTCATATCGCAATATACTACATTGACCCAAGTTCAACCAAGATGCACTAAGATCTCAGGCAGTATACCTGGTGGAAAGGCATTAAGGAGATATTAGTGACATTGTGGCATGGTATTTAGTGTGTCAGGAAGTTAAGGCTGACCACTAAAAGCTTGCAAGGTTGCTTCACTAGATAGAGATCCCACAGTGGAAGTGGGAAATGATAACCATGGACTTTGTAGTAAGGTTACCTAGGACAACTAAGGGCTTTGATTCCATATAGGTGATCGTGGACAAAATGACTACGTCAACTTACTTCCTACAAGTGAAGATGACCTTTAGTGCAGCTCAGGATGCCTAGCTTTATATTGATGAGATTGTCATACTTTATGGAGCGCCATGTCCATCATATCAGATAAAAGTCCCAGTCACATCACCATTCTGGAGAGCATTTCAAGAGCCTCTTGGGACGTGTGTGGACTTGACCACAACTTTTTATTCGCAGATCGATTGCCAGCGAGAGAGGTTGATTTAGACTTTAGAGGACATGCTCAGAGCTTGCATATTGGATTTCGGAGTTGGTGTAACCACTTATCGTTGATAGAGTTCTCGTATAATAACATTTACCAAGCAAGCATCCTGATGGCACCGTTTAAGGCTTTGTATGAAAGACATTATAGATCTCCCATTGAATAGTTTGAGCTTGGGGAAGCTAAGGCCCTAGGCCTAGATTTGGTTCAAGAAACTCTAGAGAAGGTCTAGCTGATTAGAGAATAATTGTTAGGCTTAGGAGAGACAGAAATCCTATGTTGACAATCAACGCCGAGACTTGGAGTTTGCGTTGGTAACCATGTGTTTTGCCGATATCCCCCATGAAGGGAGTAGTGAGGTTTGGTAAGCGGGAAAGTTAAATCGTCACTATATCTACCCATTTGAGATATTTGAGAAAGTTGGAGCAGTGACCTAGATTGGCACCGCCTCTAGCCTATCAGCTATTCACTTAATCTTCCACGTCAACATGCTCAGGAAGTACATGCTTGACTAGTTTTACGTGCTCATGCTACAAGCGGTCCAAGTTGATGAGAGCTTGTCATGCGAGGAAGAATCGGTAGCCATCATGAATATGCAGATCAAGAAGCTTTGCTCGAAGGAAGTCGCCTCAATAAAGGCCATCTGGAGGAACTACTTGGGCAAAGAAGTCACTCGGAAGCCGAAGAAGGCATGAAGATCAACTATCCGTATCTTTCCCTCCTCAAGGTATGTTGTTTAAATTTAGGGACCAAATCTCTTTTAAGGGGATATGTAATACCTCAGGTCCACATATCCTTAGACAAGTCTAGTATGGCCTCAAGGTCCCTTAGGACCCACCCATGTTGCCGAGAAGGCCCCGGATGCATGAAAGACCCTTAAGATGAGAACGGTGTTGCTGACACCATTATAGTAGTCTGGACCACTATAGTGGTCAGGGTATGGGTTACGAATTTGAAATCTTTGCCAACCCTTATAGCAGCGTGTGTTTTCAGTTGTAAGCATTTCAAGTCTCTTGACCATTATTGTAATGCCCCGATTTTTTCGAGTACAAATGGCCAAAATGCCCCTGAGGTCATTTTTACCTGGAATTCGAGGGTAGTCGACCTGTCCTAATGGGTCAACTCATGTTTGAAGGGGATTATGATTGTAGTATTTGATATCCGACGTGGAAATCTCATTTTCCGAACTTTCGACTTAAAATGACCAAAATACCCCTCTAGCGTTTTACACAGGAAAGGTGCCGTTTGAGCATAAAATTTTTCTAGGAGTTCAGAATGATGTTTATGAGTGGATCATGATAGTTAGTCGAGCCCTGGAGGTCCCGAGCAGTTTAGAGAAATTACCATTTTGCCCTTAGAACAGTGTACAATGAGCCTAATGATACAATTAACCAAACATAAGCAATATTAGGTTCTAATCGAAGATTAATTAATTTTGATAATTAATCTAGAGTCAAAATAATTTATTAAAATTAATTAGAACCTAAGATTGCTTAGTTAAACTCTAATTTCATTCTTAGATTCAAGATTCCTAGCCATGGAATCTTGAATAGTAAATTCTCTCCAATTCCTTAAATCAAGGAATTGTGTCTATGGTCTAATTTGACTTGAAAAGAGTTTTTATTCTTTAATCTAGCAAGACCACCCTCTAAATCAAGTCTTGACAACCTTAATTGACGATTACCTCACCTAAATACCTTCTTATAAACTCCTAATCAAAACCCTAATCAAAGATACACCTAAACACATCATTAAACCATAACTAAGATGATATAATTCCTCCTCCTTGGGCTAAATGGCCGAAGCCATTCCCTCGCCCTCACTCCATCACATGTTGTTGTGATTACACTCAAAAAACCATACTTCCACCTATGCTTAAGCCATACCCAAGCCCATACCTCACCATGCCTTGCCCATACTCACAACCATACTAATCAAGGAGATATTTCTTCTCTCCTTTCCCTCCTAATAGCACCGGCCACTCCTCCTCCCCTAAGGCCATCCATGAGTTTTCATTCCTCTATAAATATGCAAGCTTGAAAGCTCTTTGAATCCTTTACATACATTGCAAACTTTGAGCTATTTTCCTCAAAGATCAAAGAAGTCCTTTTCCTTCTTCATTATCCTAAAACACAACTTCTCTTCTTTTCTTTTCCTCTCTGGCTGAAAACTTCCTCTTCAAACTCTAGGAAGATTTCCTTTCCTTTTCACCTCAAAGGGACCAAGCTTTCCTTCATTCTTCAAGCAAACTTTTGGTAAGGAGTTGTCTTTAAACTTATTCTCTTACTTTGTTAAGATTTGTTCTTATTTTAAGATAATGGTTGAATGATCATCCTTAAGTTTTCTCATTTTTGGTTTTCCTTTTTTCCTTTCTTTTCTTTTTTGGCCATTAAGGCCTTGATGATGTTCCATGATAGCTTGATGATGAGATATCTTTGTGTTGGTTGTAAAGACCATCATGTATAGACCTCTAGAGCTCAAGGTTGGCTTCATCTTTGGTTTTGTAAGAATGATGAAAATAAGAGGGTTTTGGGTTGTCTTGGTTTTTCGTTGAGTTTGATGATGAGTCTTGACAAATGAGGTCTGTAGGACCATGCGTCAAGAAGCTCTAAAACTCATTGCCATTTGATTAAGATTGAATGGGGTTGATAATTTATCCTCTAAAGTAATGCATGAGCTCTAGTTAAGATAAAATAAGTTTGCATTCATGTTTAAGTTTATGTCTTGCATATCATGTTTACTTTTGATGCCATCACTAAACTCTCAAGAATAAATAAATGAACTTGCATTTTCATCTTTAAATTTCCAAGCTTGCCCTTCATGTTTATATTTCAAGTTACCACTTAATCTTTAAAGATAAGAAAGATGTTGTATCTCATATTTATTTTATGCTCTCACTTTATTTTATAATGAAGAATAAAACAAAGTGCATCGCATGTTTATGTTTACGTCATCACTTAAACTCCTAGAGCTCAAAAGACTTGCCCTAGTATTCCCAAATGGAAATTTTAACCAAGACAAGTGGATGTGTTTTATTCATGATACAATGATGGTTTTGATCTATAAAAACGTGAGGATGTTTTCAAGGAAATGTTAGAAAGATGTTTTACGTGGTCTCAAGGTGTTAAAGTAGCTTACAATGTGTTAAAAATCATGTTTTCTCAAATTTCAAAGTTTTGGTAATCGATTACCAGCTTATGGAATCGATTACCAGAATGGTTATTCGAAGGATTTTAGGTTCTGGTAATCAAATACCAGAAATGTAATCAATTACCAAGGTTGTTCCTCATGCCTAGAACCGATTTTTAACTCCTGGAATTGATTACCTGTTTATATAATCGATTACCATGATGTTCTTCATTTTCGAAACAGTTTCAGCTTTAGTAATCGATTACCTGATGTTCCTTATCCAGGATAAAAGTTAGGTTATGGTAATCGATTACCAGGCCACCCTTTTGAGCCCGAAACCAGTTTTGATTCTGATAATCGATTACTATCATATGTAATCGATTACCAGAACCCCAAATGTGCAAAATATGTGCTCTAAGTATGATAGAATGACTTTATGTGTAAATGCTTTGAGATGAATTCACGTGATTATGTGAGGTTTACAATTCGTTTCTACCTTGTTTATTTGGCCACTGGATTGATGCTGTTTTATGGAGTTAAAATGTGTAAAATGTGTTTGAGTGAGGTAAGGACCGATTTAGGAATGTTAGGAAAGAACAAGTAACTAAAAAGAACTTAAAATGAGGATTCTAGAACACCTAAGCACAAGAATTATAAATTATATTTCAGCATAATTGAACTTAGGGAGAATGGTTTACAATTAGTGGATATGTAAAGGAATCTCTAATAATTGGTTTAGGACTTAGGCGAAGACGGAACTTAGAAAAGATTAAAGACGTAGACTCAGAACCCTATAATCGAATAATAACCATCATACCCCAATCTGTGTAATGTTGTGTGGAGGTGTTAGTGAGCATAAAAATTAGAGAGAATTACAAGTAATGATCCTTTAGGTGCATCAAAGATCTGTTATGGGTGATAGGATAACTAGAACATGAGTTTTAAGATCCGTAATGGTCAAAGCATAAGATACTATAAGATAGGGAAGATAATGAGAATAAAGTGACCGAGTGAACACATAGTTATGATATCGAGAGTATGTGAAAGTATTAATGGCATGTGAATGAGAATATGTGAACTTATGATGTGATTGTTATGATAATGTAGTATGTTATGATTGAGATATTGAATGAGGAAGCATGTGTTAAATGAGATAGGTGGCATGACTCAAATTTGAGGAAATTCGGTATAGCCATTGTGTTGTCGAATTTCCGTCAAATTTGAGAGACTTAAAGGAGTTTTTGAAAGCAAGTTTTTAAAAGTGACATGCGAGATGCATTTCTCCACGATGAGAAGAAAGTAAACCCGTGGAGGGTATGGACACCAAGCCATATCGAAACGGACAAAGTAACCAATTGATGCATTTTGTAGACCGAGACGTACTTCTCCTGCTACGATAAGGAGAACGAAAAATCGTAAGGGCATTGCCAGTTAGTTTGCCAAAGCGGACAAAGTCACTGGCTTAACCAGTTAATGCATTTCAAAAGGAAAAAGTCCCATGATGGGTGATCCTTAGGCTCCTACTCGTACTCGGGAGTCGGGATTTTTGTGATTATGTTACGCTTATTAAGAGGATAAGTACGAACTAGTGACGACTAGTTGAGGTATGAGCTCATAGCCTAGTTTAGGATGGCGATGATTCTAGGTTTGATACCTTTATGTCACAAGTTTGAGAAAAGAAATAAGGATGTGAAGTTCCATGCTTGCGAAGAGAAAGGTTTTCATGAGAAGTTATATGCCACTTGTGTGATGATAAATTGTTGATGTCATGTTTTATTGGTTTACTTGCATAAGGTATTGCCATGCTGCATTCATGTAATAAGATTCATTATAAAAGAAAACATGGACCTTGAATAATTACTTTTATAAAACCTCATAATAGACCATTGCATGTTAAATCTTTTCATAATAAACCTAAGGTTCCTAGGACGTAAACGATGACATTAGGATAGGAGGATTCCCGCGAGATTCTTTAGTAAGATTCTCACCCCCTTTTCTCTTCCCGTTACGTCTTCAAATTTCGATGGCGACGTTCGTGGTCTTTATTGACACGCCGACCTGGGAAGTGCACTTTGACTCGGATCATCAGTCGTATCATTTTGAGGGTCGTTATGCCATCCGCATTTTGCATACATGGGACGCCCATTCACGCATCCAATTTCCAGCTTTCGCTTCACTCCTACCTCACCGTATGGCGATGACCTGATCTTCAGAGGACTCGACCCCGACGAGCAGACTCGTGTGCTCGCCCTTCAGCTTCCGGCCCACGACTTCCCGCGTATGTTCCTCGCTTGGGGTGTTCCGAGACTGACCCAGTGGAGGACTCTCCCACCCACATCTACTCAGGGATCTGCCCTACGGCCCCCATGGACATTGGGAGGGGCAAGGACACAATGACGCAACGGAGGCTAGCTCAACGCCCCGAGAGGCGCCCACGCCAAGGAGGCCATGTTGTTCCCCCACTCCGCATGCCTATACCCCCACTTCGTTGGGCCACGACCGAGGAGCTCGAGCAGTTGTGGGACACTTTTCCCCATCGCTGAGGACCAGCGCCACTAGTAAGTTTAGAGGGAAGGGTAGCTATAGCTGGGGTTTGATCTTTTGGGCTTCGTTGTACTTGTTGTTTATGTTTGCCTTTTTGATTATGTGTTTTTCTTTTCTATGTATCGTAAACTCTGCCCATTTTATATGGGCATGACTCTATTTTAGTTTTTCAGTTGATGTATCCAGAATCATGTAATCAACTATGTTATTAAATATTATGCTATTTGCTACCATGGATGAATGTGTTCTTTATTGCCTCTAAATTATGTGTTTAAGTTCTTTGCGTTTTACGATTATCTCATGGTAGGATGCGATGGCTCATGTTTTGTTTTACATGTTAAAAAAAAATTTGCCTGATTTTCCGCTAAGTATTTTGATAAAAGGAATTTAAAAGAGTAATAACTAATAATTAATCTTAATGCGTCCTAGACGTGTTGGGTTAAATATTAGGGTATTACAATTTTAGCGATGTCTCTCGATGTTAGCACATGTAAAACAATGTAGTTTTATTTAAGTGACCCACCACCCTATTTAAACCCTTCCCCACTCATGAACACCTCCAAAATCAAACCTCTATCACTCCCAACTCTTCTTCTACCTCCCTACTCTCAACCCTACTCAATCCTACCTCCTCCAAGCTTCAAGGTAAGAGATTGATGTTAGATTATGCTCTCTATCTTCCTTTTCCTCTATGTTGTCAAGTGCGGTACTCTCCCAATGTTCTTAGAGTTGGTTTAGAGTTGTCTAAAGGTTATTAGATATTAATTATGGATTTTGTAGTTGTTATGGGAGACATTAGTGTCACCTCTACTCCCAGAGCTCTCTTGGTATTGACACTTCACATTCCATCATTCTAGGTGAGTGGGTTTGATCCTATAGTCTTATTTTGGTCATTATATAAATATTTTCTAACATTATCAAGTATTTAGAGGGTTTGAACTTAGAGTTTTGACATGATACAAAGTTCATAAGTGTTTTTGCAAGAATTAGAGAATATGTTTGACATTCGCATGAAAATTATTTTTTTTTTACAAAATGCATAGGACCATCCTTGATATTTAAATAGTTTAGACATGATTTGTTTCATGCTTTGGACTTGCATTATGATGACAAGAGTTAGAGATATTTGACAGGAAATGTGAAAAGATGTTTTGCATGATGATGATGAATTGATGAACCTAGATGACTAGAATCCCTACTTATCCCCAACATGATTTTAGAGTAAGGAATTAGTGAGAGAAACAAAGCTGAGTTAACGACAGTAAATTCGTTAACTTTGGTATACCAAGATTACCTACGAGGGGTAATTATGTATGTTCAGATTAGTCCACGAGGGATGCGGTTTGTGAAGGATCGTTAAATCTTAGCTAGGTGCTCTTGTTCGTGAGGGACTAGAATTGGTTGACTAACATATAGCCTTCGTTTCCTTAATTAATTCCTTGGAAGAATGATTATGTTTTTATGCTTAATATGAAATGGTTTTAATATTATTATGTATTATGAATAGAAATGATTTTAAATTGCTGCATTATTATTTACATGCTTTTCTTGTTATCCCATGTATAGTTGTGTGAGGATCCACTCATTGAGTTTTAAGATAAAACTCACCCCTCCTTTCCCTTCTTTTAGAATCGCCGCCTTAGATCCATCTCAACTTTCTCCTCAGTAGCATACTTTCAGCTTAGGTAAGCTTCATATTGCAGTGGAGTATTTTGTTTTTGTATAGAGTGCTCCAATATTGTGAGGTATGGTCCCAGACCATACGCATTCTTTTGCATCATGATTTGTATTGTAATTACGAATTCATAGTTTTATGATTTTTTTTGTGTATTGAGCAACTCGATTTCATTATATATTATGATTATGGTTTAGACTTGATTTAATGAAATGAAATTAAATTGATAGTTATGACTTGGAAAATACAAGTTGATTTACATTTAGGAATGAGTTTATGTTTAATTTATGCATATAGTACAACTTTACCACGAGCTTACGTGGATATGAGATTTCTTATGTATCGGTTATGTTCCCAAATCAGGTTAACAGCTTAGTCTCTAGAACTTGGATAGGGGCTCCACATATTGCTCTCGTGGCAAAAATGATCCACTAAAGATTTTCTCCCATTCTAGTCGATCATATCTCTAAATCCCCTGAAGAACTTGAAGATCTTCTATTTTCTCTCCATATTTCCTATTATCTCCCTATATCTTCTATGTTAGATCATATCTCTCACTATACGGAATATATTCACCGCCTACTAAATCCTAGGAATATCTCCCCTATTTAGGGAAGATTATCTCTGATTTTATCACTGATCACCTATCATTATATCAGGGGGCTCAATGCTCCCCAAGTATAAACAACTATTCTTTCACGACACTATTCTTCATTCATTCATTGACTCAATGTCTTTGCAGGACTCTATCCCTTCTTACATAGATGGAGACACCTACAACCTTACCTTCACTTTTAGGTAAAAACAATTTTGATTTTTTCAGAATTAATAAATCATGTTAAAGTTAAAGTTTCAGTTTATTAATGGTCTTAACATATAAGGGAGGATATTGTAATGTTTCTTTAAAAATAGAGGGAGATGGATATAACTTTTTTAGGAGAGTGCAACTATACTATGAACTAACCTTAAGAGAAGTCAATGTTATTTTTCCAATTTTAAAAGATCTTGATTTACTCTTAAATATTATGAAAAAGATATTTTTTAATGATGAAAATTATAACTTAAAAAAAAGATTTTTTTTGGTACTTTTTCTAGAGTGTATTTGGATTAGCTTTTTTTAAAAAAAAAACCTTTTTTTAAGAAATACTTCTATGTATATTTTTGGATGTTTGAATTAACTTTTTAAATATGTAAAAAGTATTTTTATATAAATATGTGAAAAAATAAAAAATATTTTTCTATGAATTTTTTTTTTCTATCGAACTAATGATGCACAAAAAGAAAAACTTAAAAATTTATGGAAGAGAAAAACAAAAATCGGCAGCTAATTTTTTTTTCCCTTGCGGCAGACTAAAAATAAAAAAAGAAAAAAGAAAGAAAGAAAGGAAAAAGAAAAGAAAAAGACCAGAATAAACAGTCAACATGAAGCCCCTTGCTCTTTTTTCTCTTTTTTTTTTTACTAATGAAGCCCCTTGATCTTGAACTTGAGGTTTGAAGATTCTCTCAAACAAACTTTCCGTCACTGACAGCAGCGAGCAATTAGCAGCAGAGCAGCACCAGCTTATTTTCAGCGCCTTCTCTAAGCTTCGTTCTTTCGAATCGACCAATACCAAAATCATGATCCTCGTTGATGGGGTTCCATGCTCTGCACATTCATCTTCAACGTCTCAGGTACCCCCTTTATTCATTTCTCTCTCTCTCTCTTCCCCCTTCCTCCCTTTTCCACATACCCATTTGCCCAAGACCAAGGAAGTGAAAAGCTAGGCTTTTTTCCCCTTGTCTGGTCTAGGTCATAACGGGCATTCTAGGAAGGGCTTTTTTTGTTTTGATTGCACATTGCCCGTTAATTCATAATTGGAATAGAATTTGGTCGCGTTTATTTTTATTTTTTTAAATTTCGCTGTAGCAGTGAAAGGGTTCGTTAACGTCATTGATAGAATGTTAACACTCAGGAGAGAAATGATGAAAGGGTAACTTTTCTTTGTCAAATTATCTGTAGAACTTATTGGACGTTTGGAGCAAGTTTGTCATTTTTTTTTTGGATCCTTGGTATTTTATTTCTGGATGTGGCTAATGCAGTTGATTCATGTGCACGGAATTATCACTTTACCTTCTTCACTTAGGAGCTCGACTCTGAAAATCGCTATGTAATTCACTACAGAAATAATGCTAACTTAGATCTACTAGAACTTGAAGGCAAGGAATTGCAGAAAGCATGTAATTGTGTAACTTGCTGTTTCACATGCTATGTATTCATTATTCAATGTAAGGCACTGGAAAAAAATTGTACGATCTTGTGAGTTCTTGCTTGCATTATCATAAATGAGGGGTTTGTCGTGTAAGTATAGATCTAATTTTAAAGGATTTTGTTAACCAGTACTCTTAAGGCAATGGTTAAGGTTTAAAAAATGGTAAGGTTATCATTGAAAAGTGTGATTGTTATGTTTTCAAAGTGTGGCGGCCATGAGAAAACTTTTAAACTTATCTATTGTGGAAACCTTAACCATGCCCTTAGGGCACTGATTAGACAAACCCAATTTTAAAACCATGTAATACACATGTTAAAGGCCTGGCTTCTGTGCTAATGAACAGGGAAAGGATATTCTACTTGCTTTGCTGGAAAATCCGGTTCTGGTATCTGCCTCAAACTCTTTCAAAGCTAACCCAGAGAGGAAGTTCTCATTGTCGGACGAGTCTCCTATGGAGAGATCAAAATGGGTTTATGTATTCCAAAGAGAATATGCTACTGTTGGCCCCACACTCGTTGATGTATGTAACTGTTTTAGCACTTTGTAATTTCATTAAGCTACTATCTATTACGGCAAATGTGAGCTTACCCTTTTTTTCTACGAGTAAACCCCCAAATTAGTTCTGACAATTTCGTCATCGGACAACTTGGTCTCTGACAAAAAAGAAATTACTAAGTTGGTTCCTGATGTTAAGTTTGATGGAACAGCAGAGTAACACCCCAAATTAGTTCTTGACAATTATCTACCCACCCAAGTCAGTTCCTAACCCCCACCACCTTCACAACCACCCCCACCTCCATCTTTTCTTTCATCTCCACTCCCACTGCCACCCCATCCCATCTTGAGTACACTCTCCAACACCCAATAGTTTTTTGTTTTCTTCCTTTTCTGATGTTGAAAGTTAAAATGTACCTCTGAAAGTTGATTATGGAGCATGAGCCCCATGTTGGTTGGGTACGAGACAAAGAACTCCCTCTTAAAATTGGTGTTTGAATTCAGAAGGTGAGAATTTTGTTGCATTTGACATGTTAATATTTTCATTTTTTTGTGTTTTTTGGTTTTAAATAATCTCTTTTGAACTTTGGTTTCTCTTGGTGTCTCTGATTTTTAATTTGTATTCATATTTGGAACTTTTTCTTGGTTCAAAACTGCTTCCTCCTTATCTGAAAATCTTTTTTGAAAAAAAAATGGGGCGCTTGATCTATTCATGTTTAAGGCTTTCCTGCAAAATTCCCTTGCCTTCTAACAAAACACAGCTGGAATATTCTAAAATTAAGCTCAATACAATTTTTTTTTCTTTTCCAATTTTTTATTTGATTGGTTGCAAAATAAGAAAAAAAGAAAAAGAGTAGCTGCGACGATTTTGAATTGGAAATTCCTAATTCCTATGGGTGGCTTTGTTTCAATTTCCATCTCTCTTTTTTTTTTCCTGCTTTTTTTTCTCTTGCTAGTGGAGTTCTTTTGGAGATGGTGTTGGAGAGTGGACTGGAGATGGGGTGGGGGTGGAAGTGGGAGAGGAGACGAAAGAAAAGATGGAGTTGGGGGTCGTGGTGAAAGTGGTGGGGGTGACGGACTGATTTGGGTGGCTGGAAGATTGCTAGGGACTAATTTGGGTTGTTCCTGTAGTACCGTCAAACTTAATATCAGGGACCAACAAGTGTTCGACATTTGACATTGTCAAGGACTAACTTAGTAATTTCTTTTTATCAAGGACCAAGTTGTCTGACGAGGGAATTGTCAGGGATCAGTTTGGAGGTTTACTCTTGGGATTTGTAACTTGTAAGAGATAGGCAAGTTAAATAGTAGTTTAATTTTAAATTAGTTCATTGTGGCATGCAACTAATATTCTTTTGCATGCATTCACTTCTAATTGGACTATAAGTGACATCATCTATGGAATTTCTTTTTCCTGCCTTGATTGCTCAATGGATTCATCCATCATCCTATCTGTTCCATCTTAGTCTTGTGTATTTCTTTGATCCCTTTTCTTTTATTTGGGCTCTTATAGGTCTTCCTTTTTCTTTTCACCAGAGAAATTGATAAAAAACATATCAATGAAAGCTGTGTAGACAAACTTTGTAATATACAACAACAACAACAATGCCTTTCGCCACTTGGTGGGGTCAATTAAATGGATGAAACAACGCCATTATATCTTGTCAACCCATCATGTCTATAGACAAGCTATTAAAATCTGCGTCCTCCTAAGTTTCCAAGAATAAATTGATAACTCCATGCCATTGCTGTTTTATAATCTGTGCAAGTCAGAAGATCTACTAGTATGATTGCCAATTTGCATTTTGGTTGATTTTGCTGAATTTTACAGTTTTTATATTTTTAACTTGGTATTTATGTGCTTTTTTCTTCATATCCCTAGTTTGTTGGCACTGATGAAGCAACTACGTGTGTTGGCCTTGTTATTCGTAACCAAAGGAATGGAATGTAAGGATTAAGGATTAGCTGCTTTATACATGAAAAGTCCACTGTACATTAAGCATACTGGGTATGCTTTCTGTCTGGTTTTCAAGTTCTGATTTATAAATTTTAATGCTATATTCCAGGACATCAGTTGCCCATATGGATTCACCAAAAATTGTAGAAATGGGCCTCTCTCAGATGCTATCACTACTTGTTGATGATAGCTTGGGGACTGAGTTTGATGTTTGTTTCCTTATCTCAATGTCTACTTGCTGTGGTCAATTGTTTCCTGTCATCTCCTTTTTCACTTACAAATTTTATGAATTGAAAAATTTGCTTTTCTTTAAAAAAATTGTAGGTGCATCTAGTTGGGGGTTTTCAAGATGTTCCACAGCAGGTCTGGCTAGGGCCTTCTCCTTTGTTAGTGAATTTTCAGTATGTACTTTCCACTCAGAAACAGAATAATTGAAGTTGAGTCTGTTGATCTTTTGTGCAGCATGCTAATGGTAGCATTGTGTTGGAAAGCCATGCCGATTTGGATGGTTATTCCTTTCCTCTGTGTGCAAAGATTGTTCACACATTATGGGCTAGAGAGGAGAAGTTCCATGTTCAAACTATCTGTGTTCTTGGACATAATACCAGAAGCGATGCTGATGGAAACACTTACCCCTTCTTCAATGGATTTGTGGTCAGCTTTAATTTTAAATCTTGTTCATTTATGATACGTGATTAACCTCTTACTTTCCATCTCTATAAAACATATGTAAGTATTGTGTATAAAGCATATGGATCTGGTTATTCTCTGCCAGATTTTCCTACACATATGGTTGGCATCGTTATCAATCATGAATCATCAATAGCAACACTGATTATGTTCCGTCGTTTTAAAAATTCTGTATAATATCAACAGAGGTAAAGTATGTTTAAAACATTGATAATATTTACATACATTTTTTTTCTGTATTGAGCTGGATGAAAACAACACCGACACTTTCAAAGAGTCATATTGATTCTGGTAAAATTTGGGGTACGACTACAAGAATCCATAGGCAAGCTGCCGAGGTCATTACTGGTGTCCATGGAATGGGCAATATTATAATATCATCTAAGTTTTAGAATGATACACATATAGCGTGGTAAAAGTACTAAGAGTAGCACGATGCATTTTTCTTTTTCTTTTGTTGTTTTTTGATGAGAGCTATATTAAGATGAAGAGAGAAAAACAAGAGGTAGGAGGACAAGAGATCCTCAATACAAGAATAACTACTAGCTAGAGAGAAAAAGGAAAAAAAAATAAAATCAATGAATCATAGCTTTCTAATCTCTCAATGTAACATAACTAAGAGGGAAATTCCTCTAAATAAATGTCCTGTACACCAAATGGAGGCCAATCACCTAATCCTATCCCACAAAACCTGTTTGACTTAGAATCTGTCATTGAAGGTGCGAGAATTACACTCCAACCAAATACTCTAAATAGGCAAATAGTGGTGTATATAGAACATTGCCACAAAGACTTTGCCTCCTTCCTTTACCCTAAACCATCAAAACTAGTCAAAAGGAACTGATGTAAGGTTGCAGGGTACACCTAACACTCACCAAAGGTATCAAACAAAGTATTCCACAAAATGTTAGCCATAAAAAAATGGGTGACAAACTGATTCTGAATTCGCTCCACACATAACACACATCAGGGGAGATAGCCTTATAAGACCTCTGAACATGCAATATGTCATTGGTATTGTTTCTGTTAAACATAGCTGTACAAATAAAAGATTTGACCTTAGAGGGAGCTTTGGACTTCCATAGAGGTTTGTCAAGCATGATACATTTTGGTTTCAATGTTTTTGCTGAAACTGTTGCAGTCTTTTTTTTTTCTTTTTCCTTTTTTGGTAGTGGTTACTTGCATATTCAAGCAGTGAAATGTGATTCTGACTTCTTACATCCTATGCACCATTTCAGGTCGAGACTGCAACGGGAATCATCATACCAGCAAGTTTTGATAGAAGTTCTAGATGCCCAGATGAAATTGTCAGAAGAATACGATTATCTGGTTCTTATGAAGATACCAGTTGGAATGGGAAGTTACTGGAGACATATGATGCTGAGACTGATCAATTCAGGATTGCACCTTGCTGCTGGTAACTTGGGTTTCCTGAATTCATTTTCATATCCTATGTCTGCATGTATAAACATGCTTATGGACTTACTGCAGAAAGAAAATAAAAGAATAAATTGTGCTAGGCCATGCATATCGGTGTCAATCATATTCTTATTGGTTGGGAATCAAATATATCGTTTTCCCTGGTTCATGGTATTTGCATATTGGTCCGCATAATGCTTTCTCTTCCATGCTGGTATACTGATTGCTGATGCTTCTTTGCTCCTTATTTAGGACTCTTCGTCAACACCGTCTTGCTCTGTCACTTCAGCATTATTCAGATTCAGAAATTCTTTTAATCTGTTCTACCTCACCTGCTGCTGAGGGCCCAGATTTTGTGGATAATTTGAGAAGGTAAAACATATGGTTGATTTATGTGTTTCAAGCTATTGTCTTATTTCCTTATTAAATGGCAATAGCATGAAGTTTGGTATATTTTATTTGACATTATGATATCTTTGAAAAGTAATTTAGTCAAATATCTCTTAAATCTTGAATGAACCAATTTGATGCTGCCGAGAGAGAGAATAGGATGTTGTAAGACAACAGAAATAAGAGAAAAAAAGTCAGGAGAGAGAAAGAGAGGCAAATAAGACAAAATTTCTGATCTATGATATCAATTACTCATCAAGTTTTGAGGTCTGAATTATACTGTAGCTGGTTTTATAGGTAATCCTAAATCAATATTAGTTTTCATATAGAAATAAATGATGATGATTAGCTTTGTTTAATCCTTGAATCAAATGATGAATAAGAGGAAGGTCTGGTAAAAATTGCCAAGCATTACAAAACTAAACTTATAAACAACTTAAGGTCATTGGCCAAATCCCAAAATGAGCCAAAGGCAAACTCTTGTGTTTCTCCAGTTGCTGCTCCAAATTGGGCTTGGCCCATAAAGTATGGAGAGTAAGCTGTGACCTGCCTCCAGGTTCTTCATCCTTTGTTCTTGGGCATTGCCTATTAGGGAGAAAACCAACCCTAATTGGTGACCAAGAGAGCACGCTGCCAGTAGAGCTCTCGTGGTTGTCGCCCATGGAAGGTTGTGCTGCCACCATTGCAAATATGGCTCCTGTGTTGTTGTGGTCGCTCACGTCTCTTCCCATCTCCCCTTCATCGTTTGCCTTCCTTCCCATCTCTCCTTCGTTGCATGGTGGTTTTGCCGCAACCTCTGCATGCATGGCTGAACAAGAATCTTGGATAGGCAATGGTTGCGGGTTGTCTTCGTTGTACTTTTTCAGGAACCCCTTCCAGTCACCTCTCTGGCTACTGCATTTGATGATTGCCATTGGTGCTTCTGTCGTCAAAAGTATCTCACCAGCTGTCGCACCTAGTTGCTTATCCACATCGCCGTTGGCTACTTCTGAAGCCACCCCTAGTGCCTTTTGTTGTCACGATCCGAAGGTTGGTTGTGCTGTCTAAAGCACTCCTTTGGCAGAGAAATCCCCATCTCCATTGGCCCTTTCGCTTTCTTGCGAGAAACCGAATTTGGTGTTTCTTGCAGTGGTGGTAGGTAAGAGCCTGCGTCTCCTGCCTCCTGTGATTTTATTCACCTACCCTCCTCTCACTTTCTTCCATCTTCTTTGGATTCTTTTCTTGAACTTGGGCAGAAGTGTAAAGAGCAATTTGCTCTCTCTACTCTTTGAAGATATTCTTCATCTCCTTGATTGTTTCCGTCCTCCGAAACTCTTCTTGAGCCCTCTCGATGCGTTGTCTCTGTTCATAACCATCACCCAAAGACAGTCCCTGACCTGTTCCCTCTGCCTTTCCTTGCATTGTGTCTAAAATTCTAGAATTGCCTTCATGCTTCTTGTATCCTTGAATAGCCCTTCCTTGGATCAAGAGCCCTGATACCAGTGTTAGACGCTAGTATTCAGGAATAAGTAGTGTTTATTGCTGTATATTGAAGAATTACACTATAGAGAAGAAATTCTAGAGTCCCCTCAACTCACAAATTACTAATCAATGATCAAATGACTAAAGCCTCCTAACTAATCCTCATTTCCCTTTATTTATAGTCAACTAACTACCTTAACTAATCCCTAACTAACTGGGTTCCTAACACATACGTTATGATTGTCATCTTTTTCATTATTGTGTTAAAATTATAGATAAAGGATAAATTTTTTGAATCATTTTTCATTTTTTTGAGGTAAAGGAATGATACGAGCTCAACATCAAGGGGCTTTGAAGGGAATGGGTGATAGCAAAGTAGTGGAATCTAATAATATACCTATTATGGTATGGTAATGTTTAGGAGAGACAGCTATAATAATTATTTATAAAAAGAAGGGAGATGTACAAAATTGTGCGAATTACATGGGGATTAAGTTTTAAGAGGCACACTTTGAAGGTATGGGAAAGGGTAGTTGGGCGGAGATTGAGATAGGAGACAAATTATTGAAAATCAATTTCTTTTTATGCTTGAGAGGTCTACCATGGAAGCAGTTGACTTGCTATTGAGATTGATGGAGATATCGAAATAACTAAAAAGATTGTACATAGTTTTTATTGATTTGAAAAATGTGTACAATAGGATGCTACGAGAGGTTTTATGAAAGTATATGGAGAAGAAAGGAGTTAGGATTGCTTATATTCAAGCAAACAAAGATAAGTATGACTGGTTCACAACCATGATTGCCAAATCAGGATTTGAATTGGGAATCATAACATTCTAGATTGATTGATAAAAATAGAGAAGATACACTTAAAAATATAATTAATAAAAAATGAGAAGATACCAGCAAGCTTGAGTTGGGCGAGGTGTTTGTGACGAAGAGGCAGAGATGGCACTGTGGAACCATTAGAAAAGGGATTTTCGTATAATAGATGAGTGGGTTCTGATTGGTGGAAGATCTTCGGTCATTACCTTCACTTTTGTTGACAGAAATGCAAAAAAAAAAAAAAGGTTCTTCCAAACCTGGTTGCGTACGACCCAACCAGGCTAGGTGCAATCACAGAATGCGGTTCCTATCATAAATCAAGCAGTTCACCAACGATACCTATGATTCAGCATGCAATACAAAGAGTCCAACGATTTGACGTGCAATTTGCATAGTTGAACTTGAGACCTACATCAAACCACGAGTATCAAATAGTGATTCTTGCATCACAGCCGTTATTGGATGTGCTTTTCAACCACCATGGTCATGAGCATTGTGAGAACTTAAATGGAGTAACAGAATATTTTCCTAGATCAATTGGACTGCACCGAGGGTTAAGTTGGAGTCTCTATCCTTTACCCTTTACTTGAATGTGCTTATTGAACACATTCAAGTTGTGTCACAATGTCTACTTTTTGAAAATGATATTGGCTGAAAGAAAAATTGAGACAGAAAATTAATAAGCTAGAGTTGCCGAGATAAGCTTTGGATGCACATGCTATTTTTATAAGTAGAAGTAAGATGGAGTATATAAAATATAAGTTTGGCAAGAAGCACACAATTCCTAACTTAGATGTGAAAATTGGGGACGGTACTTTCATAAGTCACAAGATTTAAGTGTCTTGGATATATCTTCCAAAGTGAAAGGGAAATAAAAGGAGATGTGAACCATGGGATTCAAGCTGGGCAAATAAAAACGGAGTACTTTACGTGTTATTTGTGACGAAAGTGCTACTCAAATTTAAGGGATAGTTTTACTGCATAACTTTAAGACTAGCAATGTTGTATGAGATTGAATGTTCGGTAATAAAAGACCAACAAGAAAGTAAAATCAAGATACTACAATATTGTCTAATTCATGTAGCTGACTTCGCTTAATGGGACAAGGCATAAATGTTATTATTGTTTTATATTTTTTAAAATAATCCTTCCTAACTATTTTCTGAGGGTAAAAATACTACATAGACAAGCCTGAACACCTAATTCAACAATAAAATTTGTGCTTGTATTTTCTGTCTAAAGAAAGAAATGCTTGTAATTGCAACTTTTGAGCAGCCATTTTCACATTTCATAAATCTGGATGTGATTCTCCTCCGATATTATACTCTCTGGCAGAAGCCTGAGTGTTTTTGAAAGATTATAGCACTGCTCTTGTCTAGGCATAGTTTACACTCCTAGATTGATATCTTAATGTTCATAGAGTCCATTGTTTATTAGTTTCTCTTATTTATACGAATCCTCTCTTTGGATAATGATCACATTTGCCGTTTTCAGGGTGTGGAATTATTTGATTGAGCATCCCGACTGGACAGAAACCTTTCCCAAGAACCAGCCTCGCATATTTGAGAGGAGTACTACTGATGGAAAGTGGAGAAGGTGTTGATGACTTTCCACGGTTGCTCTGGCAAATGATGATTTGCAATTAGATTGCCTTCTTATTATGTTTATCTTCCATTAGACGTTGCATTTGTCATTTCTGGCAATAAGTTATCAAATGTAGGCGCGTGGAGTATTCCATTCATTCCAAGATTTTGAAGCGCATTGCTGAACCAGGTCAACACTTCTTGCTTAGCGCTGTGGGCAGTTCCTCCCAGAACAGTTTGACAAGGGAAGCCATAACCGTAAACATAATATTTAAGAATAATAAATTGAATGCATACATTTTAATCGTTAAAAAATTTAATCTCATGGACATTAATCTTTATAACCATAAAATCAGGCAAACATTAGTCCCCCAGAGTATCGACTTTTAACACACCAGTACCGAAAAACAAAATTTGGCTTTTAACATATTAATATTTAGTCATTGAAAAAAAATTGGCTTTTAATATATTAATCTTTTAGGGATAAATACTTATATAATTTTTCCATTAAGAGATTAATAAATTATGATATGAAATATTTTGAGGACTAAAACATATGCATTTAATCTTTTAAAGAGTAAAGTGTTAAAATAAAAATTTTAGGGAAAAAAGTATATATTGACTCTAAGAGTGTGTTTGATTGAAGAATAAAAATAAAGGTAAAAATTTTTAAATGAATTTCATTTATACAATTATACATAACAAATTTGTATTCTTTAACCAAACACATTAGAGAATGAAAAACAGACTTGCTACGTTGACACGTCTAACCCGATAAGAATAGCAGCCTGGATTGAATATTTGAGCTTGATATATTTTTTCAACCTGCAAAAGATACCCCTTAATAAACCAGCTGTGGATATATTTGTGATTGACTTGTATTATTAAACTATTGTTTAAATTTATATGCAAACTATGCAATTAATATTTTTAAAAATTTATATGAATATTATTTCATTATTTTTAAATATTCATTAAAATAGTTTTATTAATTTTATATTTTTTTACAAACCAACCGGGCAACCCACTATTCCGCCTAAAAACGAATTTGATTAGTTTGTCAATTGTATTGCTTTGGTGAATTTGTCCCGCTCCATTTTTATTTTTATGGTTTGAATTCTATTTCATTTTAAGCGAGTTATTGACGAGCTGAGGCGAAATGGAGTGGATTGGTCCATCTCTAACTCTGAAGTAATATTAACTAGAGATAATACTCATGTGTTGTATGGGTTTATTAATTATTGTGATAATAAATTTTAATAAAATATTAAAATAATTGTTATAGTAATAAAAATTTAAATATTGTAAGAATTTATTGAATTTTATTTTGTCTAATTGTTTATTACAATAAGCCCGTTGAGACATGCTTGTTACTTATTTTGATAAAGAGTACTTTTGAACATTATTTTACTTATTATTTGTACTTATACAAAAAGTACAAAATCATAAAATAAATACTTATTTTGAGGAGATGGTAGCTATTGGCTTTTAATTTTAAACAAAAGCAATGGAAGAGGTAAAAGTGTAGCATAAAAAATAGAATTAATTAATTTCCCATCCAAAGATATTCTTGACATATTTCAAAAATAAAAAAAGATGTCTTTGCCTCCCCTTTAAAACCATATCAAGTTCTCAACATAAAAAATAAGTATATATTTACTCTAAGGTTGTGTTTGGTTGAAGAGTAAAAATAAGTGTAAAAATCTCCTAAATGAGCTCTATATATACAATTATACATAAAATTCACCCAAGGAATTTGTACTCTCCTACCAAACACATTAGAGAATCAAAAACAACCTTGTAGCTTTGACACGTCTAACCTGCTAGAATAGCAACTTGGATTGAATATTTCAGCTTGATAATTTTTTTTTCAATCAACATAACCTACCACCATCTAGTGCACGAGTTGTGGGGGAAATGTAGCATCCCAATTTTACTTATTTTAAAGGAGTTGTTAGAAGTTTTTACGCAAACACGACTTTTTTCTAAGAAAAAGGGCAAATGGTAATTTTGCCTGAAGGGAAAAATAGAAAAATTATAAAAAAAATACATCAAGATAAAGTGAAATAAAATAATTTCTTCTGAAAAATGTTTAAAAACATCAATTGGATAATTTTATAAAGTTTATTTTGTCGATTTTGTGTCAAACGGACAATTTTCACAAAGATGGACTAAAAAGGGGCATTTTCATCTTTTCACACCCATAGATCGGGTAGCCCCATCTGATAAAAACCTAAAACACAGGCCATATGAGGCTGTGTATGGCTGGCCAAGACTTGGGAAAAGGAGGGGATAAGGTTGCTTTTTCAAAGCTTGGAAAAGTGTAGTTGTGTGCTTCCAAGGCATGGACAATTACCAAGCCTTGACTCCTTTCTATTTAAGCAAGCTTTCCTCTCCCTCTTTTTCCCACTCTTTGGCCGTAGCTTCCCCCCCCCCAACAGACTCTCAATTGTTTTCTTTTTCGCTCAAAATACACTATCAAGGAAGGCTCACAAGTGGTGATCCAAGAGGATTCAAGTGGAGTTGCAAGAAGCTTCTTCGTTAACCCAACGCCTTCAACTCATTCGCCCTTTTAGTCTTGAATTGAGGTAGAGAATTTATGTTTGTTACTTCTAGTTATTGTTGATGATGAATTTGTTCTAGTCCTTCCATGGTTATGAACGGCTCATTGGTCCCGAAACAGGTTAAGAACGTCCTAGCCCTTCCATGGTTGTGGATGTCTTTCCTAGTAAATCTAATCAACGAATAAAGCCTCCTCTTTCCAAGGGTGTGATTGAATAAGAATAGCAAAGAGATCTATGAGGTCTCTTAAAATGGGTTCATGCCACTTTTAAATGATTGAGGGGGCATTTGTTTGAAGGAGACACTAAAAGGTGTTCTAAATTGCATAACCAAGACTGAAGTCTTGCTAGAAAGATACCGTCTTGTCATAGTAGATGATTTCTCTAGATTTACATGGGTTATTTTGTTAGCATTTAAGGATGAAGTGGTTGAAAGATTCAAATTTTTACAAAACGAGTTTCTAATCAAAGATGTTCTCAAATCACTTCCATTAGATCATATCATAGAGGAGAATTTGAAAACCATGTTTTTAAAAACTTTTGTAAAAACCATGGCATTTCTCATGAGTTTCTTCTCCTAGAACTCCCCAAAAAAATGGGGTAGCTGAAAGGAAGAATAGAAGTTTCCAAGAAATGGCAAGAACAATGCTTTTAGAAAGTAGGTTATTTAAAAGTTTTTGAACAGAGACTATAAATACCTCTTGTTATATTCAAAAAGAGTGTTTCTAAGACCAATCTAAAAAAAACTCCTTATGAGCATTGAAAAGGAAGAAAACCCAACATATCATACTTTTATGTTTTTGGATCTAACTATTTCATTCTTAACACCAAGAACAAGGTCACAAAGTTTGATCCTAAGTTTGATGATGGTATGTTCTTAGGATACTCTGCACTTTTAAGGATTATAAGGTATACAACAAAATATCACTGTGTTGAAGAGACTATCCATATGAAGTTAAAGGAGCATAAAAGGACTTTTCTCAAGATTTGATTAATCTGAAGAAGACCTTGAGAAGCTGATTACAAGGAACCTTCAAAAAGTAAGCAAGAGAAAGCACAATCTTCAAAAAGTAAGCTCCAGAAAATAAAGAATTCAGAAAATTATCTTAGAACTCCAAAGCCATCAGAAAGTGACACTTTAGATAGACACTCTTTTTGAACATAAGGAAGAACAATATGAAGATCAAGAAGTTTTGATTTAAGAGTAGTCTCTAGAACCAAGTTCTTGGGGACATTTCAAAGGGTGTCAGAATAAGATCATCCATTAGAAATGAAACCATTTATGCTTTCATATCCACCATAGAACCATAAAGTATTGAAGAGACATTGAATAACCAAAGCTGGGTGGATGCTATGCAAGAAGAGCTAGATCAATTTGAGAAGCGCAAGGTTTGGACACTTGTGGAAAAACCAAAAGTAAAATCCATCATTGGAACCAAGTGGGTGTTTGGAAACAAGTTAGATGGAGCTAGCAAAGTGGTAAGAAACAAAGCAAGATTTGTTGCACAAGGTTATAATGAATAAGAGAGAATTGATTATGATGAAACCTTTGCACTAGTAGCAAGGCTTGAGACCATTAGATTGCTTCTTGCTTTTATAGCCTTCAAGGGATTCACTCTATATCAAATGGATGTGAAGTTTGCCTTCTTAAATGGATTTTTTGAAGCAGCCTTCCTTGACATGTTATCACTCAAAACATTTTGCACTAAAGCTTTCTGAAGGGTTTTGGAGCTTACAATCTCCCCCTTTTTGATGATGACAAACCCAATTTTGAGAAAACCTTTTGAAAAGATTTTGAAGAAATATATGGACATATATTGAATCAAGATAAACCTATATTCTTTCAAAATATATTTTGATAGAGTTTCAGAAGGTCTCTTTCTAAAGTATGATGTTGATGTGATCAGAACAAAATACAATCTTAAGTGACTAGAATAAGAGCCGTTTCACTTCAAAGAAGGTTTCTAAAGTATATCAGAGCATTTTCTAGAAGTATCAGAGCAAATTTTTGAAAAAGTTGGAGCATTTGAGCTTTTTAAATGAAAACAACTTGATTTTAAGTCATTTGACTTTCTGAACCTAGGCGAATTTGAATAAAGAGAATAATACTCGTGATATATATTCTTGATATTGAATCCACACACAGCAAGACTTTATCCAAAACATTTTTGAAACACGATGGAATAACATAGTGCATAAAAACATGCAACAGATAAGCTTTGCACACAAGGGAAGTTTCTGAAGCTAAAAAAAGTATATTGATCACATGGTTATGTTCATGAGAGCAACATACAGTATTTTGTCATAACACTCAAATATGTGTATCAGAGCATGATGTGGATATGAGAAAACTTTAGGATTGTGTGTCATGGCATACATATCAGGGCATAAAAGATATATATATATATATATATATATATATATATATATATATATATATATATATATATAATATATATATGATATGTATCAGAGCTAAACATAAATATATTGATGGATGTATATAATTAGTACCAAACCATAAACCCAAAACATATAGGGCACGTATCAAGACATATGATAAGGTTTTTAAACAAGTGTGAATATATTAGATCATACTTAACAGATCAAAGTATCATAGCAAACAAAAAAAATAATTGCTCAAAGCTTAAAAACAAAAAAAAAAAAAAAAAAGAACAAAAACAATGAATTCTGCATGTATGATCATGATGTCTCCCCCTCAGCTTGGCCCCTTGATTTTCTCAACATAGAAGATTCTCTCTATTTTCTTCATTTTTTCTTCTGTCTTTTCCCCTTTTGTCATTATCAAAAAGGGTGTATTGAAAACCATGCCATCATTGGCCCTTCCTCCTAAGTTCTTGAAGAAGTTGAACCAGGCTCTTCATGTTTTCTGAATTAGGCACTTATCTCCCTGTTGGAGGCTTCAACCTTTTCTAACCTTAGGGCTATATCCCTTTGGTTGTGCAAAAGAAGTTGGACCTCTGGAAACTTGTCTGAGGCTCAGGTTGAGGTTGGTTAGGAAGATGGATGGTGGTAGGTATTCATAGGGCAACCTTAGATGTAGGCTTAGGGATGTCTAGGGAATGGTGTCCCTAGACTTTGTTGAGTCATCTTCAATGATTTCAGCATGCCAGGAGGAGTTGGTGGTGTGGATGGTGGTTCATCAGGAGGTGGAATGATTGTTGTGAGGATAATTATAGTGTGTGAAAGTCTTGTGGAACTTCAACAATCGTGGAGGAATAGTAGCAACAGGAGTATAGAGGCAGTAGGAATAGAAACATGAATAGAATAGGAGTAGTAGAGCATTTTCAGCATGAGGAGAGCTTGTTTCTGAGGCTCTATCTTCTTCCTCTTCCACTGGAGTTATTCTTATGGAAAGAGGAGGTTGAGGCACTATCCGAGTTACAAGTTTCAGGTTCAGCGCTTCCTCAGCAAGTTCCTCCACAATTGGCTCCAAGGTTTGAGAAAGCTTACTTATAAAGAAGTTGAGTTCTTCTAAACCCTCTTCCTAAGGTTGTGACTCCTCTCCATGATTTTGGTCATGGATTTTAACATTTGGTTAATGGTCAAAGAGTCATCATTTGAGCCTTGTAGAGCCATCTCAATTTCAACAATAGCGTTGTCTAGAGCATTGGTTGATTTTGTTGTGGAATTGTTTTCTGACAACATTTGGCTTCTGGAAGGTGCAGGAGAGATTGGAAATGAAGTGAACCCGAACTCCTTGGGTCATTGGCCTTGTAGGTTGTTCTTCAATAACTATAAAGGGTTTAGGAATTGCAATTCTTTTTCTTCTTTTGGTAGAGCCTTGAATGCCTTTGGCCTTTTCTAATTTTCTAGCTTCCTCTAACTTGTAGAATTCTCTACTCCTTGAGAATCCTTTCGCTTCCTGCTCATCCTCTTCAAAAAAGTCCTTATCTTCTACAGGAACTCAGCCCGCTCAACTTCACACAAATCCTTTAGGATCAAAGCTACCTTAGGTACTCCTTTTGGCAGATTTCTATTTGTGCTCAATATCTTTCATGCAAATTAGGAGTTTGTGATGCCTTCCCTTAGGAAGATCACTTTCTGAAGTCTTAGCCTTAGTTTCTAAAGATTCAGAAGGCTTAGGGGCCTCAACTATCCTTTGCCTCTTATCCTACCTCTTTTTGCTTTTTTGTTTGCTCTAGGAGGGATTTCCTCATAAAGTCCTCTTAGATTCTTGCTTTGCCTCCTCAGAGCTTTCTAAACTACTTTTAAGGAGGATTATCTTCCTCTTTGTTCTCCCATTTTCCTGCTTTTTCTTTTTTTTGCTTCAGATGTAGCATTTTTTGTTTTAGCATCCCTGATTCGGGAGCTTTTTCTTCTGAATTAGTCTTGACCACAGATTTGGTTCTCTTCATGGTTTTAAAGTAGACCATTGTTTATTCTATCCCAATCATACACTCAAACCATTCTTCAGCAAGAGGGTATCCAATGTGTTGGAAAACCCTTGTTAGCAACATCCCATATAGGACCCCAAAGTTTCTCTTTTCCTTAATAATAGCACTAAGCATGAAGTCCATAATCATCCTTGGTAGATTGACTTTCTTCTTTGCCATAAGGCGGAATAGCAACATACAATCCATACCTAGCAACATATTAATCCTGCCTAGCCTAGGAAGAATGGTGAACTGGACAATAGTGAATACCTTTTTCACCCTAGGGCTCATGGTTTGTATTTGTATATGGGAGAGTTAGTAAGCTATTGTGAAACTCCTCAGTAGTTATCCCGAGAAAACATTCCAATCGCCTTGGCTAAGGCAAGTGAGCCCAGCAGGAGCCTTAATCACTTCAGATAGCTCAAGCAACCCTATCTCCATGTAGGTGTCACGGATGGTTGTCTTGAGGGTAGTGTAATTCTTCGCTTTTAGATGAGAGTAGAAGGTAGTGACCATTCCTGGGAACACTCTGCAAAGATGTCCAGGAACTTTTCCTATCCTTGGAAGGTGAAAACTTGTTTAACAATGGAAACTTAGTTCATCAAATGGTTGTTGAGTCTATTTCTAAGCAACCTTTCTTTGGGAAAAGTTGTCTATGTAGAACTCTTGCATCAAGGGCTCATTATACATATGGAAAAGACCCCTTTTGGCAATGGTGTAGTCAGGTTGCTTTCCTTCTATCATTGTAGGTAAGGATTTGAGAGGATTGAAAGAAAAAGATGATGGTTTGAGGAATAGTGAAGGTTATAGAGAAGGGAGGTTTGCAAAAAATGAAATAGTTTTGGTAATAGTGTATAAGGCTGAAGATGAAAGGGTTATGTGTGACGTGTGAGGTGAGGGAAATTATTTAAATGATGGGATATAAATTCTAAAGGTGAAGTGACGTGAAAGAAAAACTTAAAAAGACG